>NC_069493.1:7911818-7929318 GCF_026875155.1 Cherax quadricarinatus
CCAGAGTAAGATTACCCTTTTAAATTTTGTTAATGTTTTTTCATTTAAAAGGGGATGTACCCTCTCTCTTCTCTCTCTCTTCTCTCCTTTTCTCCTCTCTCTCTCCTTCTCTCTCTTCTTCCCCTTTTCTGCGCAGGGGGGCCAGCATGAGCAACGGGAGGGGGTCACAGCAGGGGTCCAGCAGGGGTCCAGCAGGGGTCACAGCATGAGCAACAGCAGGGGTCACAGCAGGGTTCCCAGCAGGGGTCACAGCAGGGGTCACAGCAGGGGTCCCAGCAGGGGCCCTGGGTAACTCCACTAGTTATATATTAACGCTATTCACAATACCTTCCTCAGAATTAACGTGCTCATATCCATTATAATTTCCTGTTTACAACTATCTTCCCTGTGTGTGTGTGTGTGTGTGTGTGTGTGTGTGTGTGTGTGTGTGTGTGTGTGGGTAGGTAGGTAGGTAGGTAGATGTGTTTGGAGCCAAGAGGGTACATCAGACAGGTGCGTATGCCCGGCTGGGCAGTGACGTCAAACATCGACTAGTAGTATGTGTGACCTGCTGGTTACGTCACAGGCATGTATCACAAGCCTGCTACCTTCTCTCTCTCTCTCACACACTACACACAGTACACACACACACACACACACAAACACACATACACACACATCACACTACACAACACATACAACACATACCACACACTAACACACTACACACACACACACAACACACTACACACACAACACTACAACACACACACACACACCACACCACACACTACACCACACACACACCACACACACACACATACACAACACACACTACACCACACACACTCACACACCACACACACACACACATCACACACACACACACACACACACACACACACACACTACCACACACACTACACACACACACACAACACAGACTAAACCATCACTCACACCACACAAATGATCACACACACACACACACACACACACACACACACACACACACACAACACACACACACACACACACCACACTACACACACACACATATATCACCTAACCCAGACCTAGCATCACAAAAGACAGCAGTACCCACATCCCATTATACTCACATCAGTCTTACATACACACATTATATCAACATACCATGACGAACCTACGGGTACAGGTACATGACCCTGAGTCATAGCTTCAGGTGACATGCTAGCCTTAATACTCGTGTAGTCAGCTATCAGTGACATTACTTAATGACCTGTATCAGCTTCAGGTGACATGTAGCTTTAATGACTCGTGTAGCAGGCTTCAGGTACTTGCATCCTAAGCACTCTAGCAGCTTCAGGTACATGAGCACCATAATCACATCGTGTATCACAGGCTACAGGTGACAGTCACTTAATACTCGTAGTAGTCACTAGATACAAATGAAGAGTCCGTACCGACTCCTTATATAGCTTCATTACATGTAGTGTAATCACACGTTTTTATCTAGCTTCAGCATGACGCCTAATTTGACTGGTGGTGTACAGGTGACATGACTCCTGTAGTCAGGCTTAGTGACATGTAGCCTTAATGACTCGTGTAGTCAGGCTTCAGGTGACATGTAGCCTAATGACCCGTGTAGTCAGGCTTCAGGTGACATGTAGCTTAATGACTCGTGTAGTCAGGCTTCAGGTGACTTAGCCTTAATGACTCTTGTAGTCAGGCTTCAGGTGACATGTAGCCTTAATGACTCGTGTAGTCAGGCTTCAGGTGACATGTAGCCTTAATGACCCGTGTAGTCAGGCTTCAGGTGACATGTAGCCTTAATGACTCGTGTAGTCAGGCTTCAGGTGACATGTAGCCTTAATGACTCGTGTAGTCAGGCTTTAGGTGACATGTAGCCTTAATGACCCGTGTAGTCAGGCTTCAGGTGACATGTAGCCTTAATGACTTGTGTAGTCAGGCTTCAGGTGACCATGTAGCCTTAATGACTCGTGTAGTCAGGCTTCAGGTGACATGCAGCCTTAATGACTCGTGTAGTCAGGCTTCAGGTGACATGTAGCCTTAATGACTGTTGTAGTCAGACTTCAGGTGACATGCAGCCTTAATGACTCGTGTAGTCAGGCTTCAGGTGACATGCAGCCTTAATGATTCGTGTAGTCAGGCTTCAGGTGACATGCAGCCTTAATGACTCTTGTAGTCAGGCTTCAGGTGGCATGCAGCCTTAATGTCTCTTGTAGTCAGTAGGCTTCAGGTGACATGCAGCCTTAATGACTCGTGTAGTCAGGCTTCAGGTGACATGCAGCCTTAATGTCTCCTGTAGTCAGGATTCAGGTGACATGCAGCCTTAATGACTCGTGTAGTCAGGCTTCAGGTGACATGCAGCCTTAATGACTCGTGTAGTCAGGCTTCAGGTGACATGTAGCTTTAATGACTCGTGTAGTCAGGCTTCAGGTGACATGCAGCCTCAATGACTCGTGTAGTCAGGCTTCAGGTGACATGCAGCCTTAATGTCTCCTGTAGTCAGGATTCAGGTGACATGCAGCCTTAATGACTCGTGTAGTCAGGCTTCAGGTGACATGTAGCCTTAATGACTCGTGTAGTCAGGCTTCAGGTGACATGCAGCCTTAATGACTCGTGTAGTCAGGCTTCATGCGACATGTAGCTTTAATGACTCGTGTAGTCAGGCTTCAGGTGACATGCAGCCTTAATGACTCGTGTAGTCAGGCTTCAGGTGACATGCAGCCTTAATGATTCGTGTAGTCAGGCTTCAGGTGACATGCAGCCTTAATGACTCTTGTAGTCAGGCTTCAGGTGGCATCCAGCCTTAATATGTCTTGTAGTTAGTAGGCTTCAGGTGACATGCAGCCTTAATGTCTCGTGTAGTCAGGCTTCAGGTGACATGCAGCCTTAATGTCTCCTGTAGTCAGGCTTCAGGTGACATTCAGCCTTAATGACTCGTGTAGTCAGGCTTCAAGTGACATGCAGCCTTAATGACTCTTGTAGTCAGGCTTCAGGTAACATGCAGCCTTAATGTCTCTTGTAGTCAGTAGGCTTCAGGTGACATGGAGCCTTAATGGCTCCTGTAGTCAGGCTTCAGGTGACATGCAGCCTTAATGCCTCCTGTAGTCAGGCTTCAGGTGACATGCAGCCTTAATGACTCGTGTAGTCAGGCTTCAGGTGACATGCATCCTTAATGACTCGTGTAGTCAGGCTTCAGGTGACATGCAGCCTTAATGACTCGTGTAGTCAGGCTTCAGGTGACATGCAGCCTTAATGACTCGTGTAGTCAGGCTTCAGGTGACATGCAGCCTTAATGACTCGTGTAGTCAGGCTTCAGGTGACATGCAGCCTTAATGTCTCCTGTAGTCAGGCTTCAGGTGACATTCAGCCTTAATGACTCGTGTAGTCAGGCTTCAGGTGACATGCAGCCTTAATGTCTCCTGTAGTCAGGCTTCAGGTGACATGTAGCCTTAATGACTCGTGTAGTCAGTCTTCAGGTGACATGCAGCCTTAATGACTCGTGTAGTCAGTCTTCAGGTGACATGCAGCCTTAATGACTCGTGTAGTCAGTCTTCAGGTGACATGTAGCCTTAATGACTCGTGTAGTCAGGCTTCAGGTGACATGTAGCCTTAATGACTCGTGTAGTCAGTCTTCAGGTGACATGTAGCCTTAATGACTCGTGTAGTCAGTCTTCAGGTGACATGCAGCCTTAATGACTCGTGTAGTCAGTCTTCAGGTGACATGTAGCCTTAATGACTCGTGTAGTCAGTCTTCAGGTGACATGCAGCCTTAATGACTCGTGTAGTCAGTCTTCAGGTGACATGCAGCTTTAATGACTCGTGTAGTCAGGCTTCAGGTGACATGCAGCCTTAATGACTCGTGTAGTCAGTCTTCAGGTGACATGCAGCCTTAATGACTCGTGTAGTCAGTCTTCAGGTGACATGCAGCCTTAATGACTCGTGTAGTCAGTCTTCAGGTGACATGTAGCCTTAATGACTCGTGTAGTCAGTCTTCAGGTGACATGTAGCCTTAATGACTCGTGTAGTCAGGCTTCAGGTGACATGTAGCCTTAATGACTCGTGTAGTCAGTCTTCAGGTGACATGTAGCCTTAATGACTCGTGTAGTCAGTCTTCAGGTGACATGTAGCCTTAATGACTCGTGTAGTCAGGCTTCAGGTGACATGTAGCCTTAATGACTCGTGTAGTCAGTCTTCAGGTGACATGTAGCCTTAATGACTCGTGTAGTCAGGCTTCAGGTGACATGCAGCCTTAATGACTCGTGTAGTCAGTCTTCAGGTGACATGTAGCCTTAATGACTCGTGTAGTCAGTAGGCTTCAGGTGACATGTAGCCGTAATGACTCGTGTAGTCAGTAGGCTTCAGGTGACATGTAGCCGTAATGACTCGTGTAGTCAGGCTTCAGGTGACATGTAGCCTTAATGACTCGTGTAGTCAGGCTTCAGGTGACATGCAGCCTTAATGACTCGTGTAGTCAGTCTTCAGGTGACATGTAGCCTTAATGACTCGTGTAGTCAGTAGGCTTCAGGTGACATGTAGCCGTAATGACTCGTGTAGTCAGTAGGCTTCAGGTGACATGTAGCCGTAATGACTCGTGTAGTCAGGCTTCAGGTGACATGTAGCCTTAATGACTCGTGTAGTCAGGCTTCAGATGACATGTAGCCTTAATGACTCGTGTAGTCAGTAGGCTTCAGGTGACATGTAGCCGTAATGACTCGTGTAGTCAGTAGGCTTCAGGTGACATGTAGCCGTAATGACTCGTGTAGTCAGGCTTCAGGTGACATGTAGCCTTAATGACTCGTGTAGTCAGGCTTCAGGTGACATGTAGCCTTAATGACTCGTGTAGTCAGGCTTCAGGTGACATGTAGCCTTAATGATTCGTGTAGTCAGGCTTCAGGTGACATGTAGCCTTAATGACCCGTGTAGTCAGGCTTCAGGTGACATGTAGCCTTAATGACTCGTGTAGTCAGGCTTCAGGTGACATGTAGCCTTAATGACTCGTGTAGTCAGGCTTTAGGTGACATGTAGCCTTAATGACCCGTGTAGTCAGGCTTCAGGTGACATGTAGCCTTAATGACTTGTGTAGTCAGGCTTCAGGTGACATGTAGCCTTAATGACTCGTGTAGTCAGGCTTCAGGTGACATGCAGCCTTAATGACTCGTGTAGTCAGGCTTCAGGTGACATGTAGCCTTAATGACTGTTGTAGTCAGACTTCAGGTGACATGCAGCCTTAATGACTCGTGTAGTCAGGCTTCAGGTGACATGCAGCCTTAATGATTCGTGTAGTCAGGCTTCAGGTGACATGCAGCCTTAATGACTCTTGTAGTCAGGCTTCAGGTGGCATGCAGCCTTAATGTCCTCTTGTAGTCAGTAGGCTTCAGGTGACATGCAGCCTTAATGACTCGTGTAGTCAGGCTTCAGGTGACATGCAGCCTTAATGTCTCCTGTAGTCAGGATTCAGGTGACATGCAGCCTTAATGACTCGTGTAGTCAGGCTTCAGGTGACATGTAGCTTTAATGACTCGTGTAGTCAGGCTTCAGGTGACATGCAGCCTCAATGACTCGTGTAGTCAGTCTTCAGGTGACATGTAGCCTTAATGACTCGTGTAGTCAGGCTTCAGGTGACATGTAGCCTTAATGACTCGTGTAGTCAGGCTTCAGGTGACATGCAGCCTTAATGACTCGTGTAGTCAGGCTTCAGGTGACATGTAGCTTTAATGACTCGTGTAGTCAGGCTTCAGGTGACATGCAGCCTTAATGACTCGTGTAGTCAGGCTTCAGGTGACATGCAGCCTTAATGATTCGTGTAGTCAGGCTTCAGGTGACATGCAGCCTTAATGACTCTTGTAGTCAGGCTTCAGGTGGCATCCAGCCTTAATATGTCTTGTAGTTAGTAGGCTTCAGGTGACATGCAGCCTTAATGTCTCGTGTAGTCAGGCTTCAGGTGACATGCAGCCTTAATGTCTCCTGTAGTCAGGCTTCAGGTGACATTCAGCCTTAATGACTCGTGTAGTCAGGCTTCAAGTGACATGCAGCCTTAATGACTCTTGTAGTCAGGCTTCAGGTAACATGCAGCCTTAATGTTCTTGTAGTCAGTAGGCTTCAGGTGACATGGAGCCTTAATGGCTCCTGTAGTCAGGCTTCAGGTGACATGCAGCCTTAATGCCTCCTGTAGTCAGGCTTCAGGTGACATGCAGCCTTAATGACTCGTGTAGTCAGGCTTCAGGTGACATGCATCCTTAATGACTCGTGTAGTCAGGCTTCAGGTGACATGCAGCCTTAATGACTCGTGTAGTCAGGCTTCAGGTGACATGCAGCCTTAATGACTCGTGTAGTCAGGCTTCAGGTGACATGCAGCCTTAATGACTCGTGTAGTCAGGCTTCAGGTGACATGCAGCCTTAATGTCTCCTGTAGTCAGGCTTCAGGTGACATTCAGCCTTAATGACTCGTGTAGTCAGGCTTCAGGTGACATGCAGCCTTAATGTCTCCTGTAGTCAGGCTTCAGGTGACATGTAGCCTTAATGACTCGTGTAGTCAGTCTTCAGGTGACATGCAGCCTTAATGACTCGTGTAGTCAGGCTTCAGGTGACATGTAGCCTTAATGACTCGTGTAGTCAGTCTTCAGGTGACATGCAGCCTTAATGACTCGTGTAGTCAGTCTTCAGGTGACATGTAGCCTTAATGACTCGTGTAGTCAGGCTTCAGGTGACATGTAGCCTTAATGACTCGTGTAGTCAGTCTTCAGGTGACATGTAGCCTTAATGACTCGTGTAGTCAGTCTTCAGGTGACATGCAGCCTTAATGACTCGTGTAGTCAGTCTTCAGGTGACATGTAGCCTTAATGACTCGTGTAGTCAGTCTTCAGGTGACATGCAGCCTTAATGACTCGTGTAGTCAGTCTTCAGGTGACATGCAGCTTTAATGACTCGTGTAGTCAGGCTTCAGGTGACATGCAGCCTTAATGACTCGTGTAGTCAGTCTTCAGGTGACATGCAGCCTTAATGACTCGTGTAGTCAGTCTTCAGGTGACATGCAGCCTTAATGACTCGTGTAGTCAGTCTTCAGGTGACATGCAGCCTTAATGACTCGTGTAGTCAGTCTTCAGGTGACATGTAGCCTTAATGACTCGTGTAGTCAGTCTTCAGGTGACATGTAGCCTTAATGACTCGTGTAGTCAGGCTTCAGGTGACATGTAGCCTTAATGACTCGTGTAGTCAGTCTTCAGGTGACATGTAGCCTTAATGACTCGTGTAGTCAGTCTTCAGGTGACATGTAGCCTTAATGACTCGTGTAGTCAGGCTTCAGGTGACATGTAGCCTTAATGACTCGTGTAGTCAGTCTTCAGGTGACATGTAGCCTTAATGACTCGTGTAGTCAGGCTTCAGGTGACATGCAGCCTTAATGACTCGTGTAGTCAGTCTTCAGGTGACATGTAGCCTTAATGACTCGTGTAGTCAGGCTTCAGGTGACATGTAGCCTTAATGACTCGTGTAGTCAGTCTTCAGGTGACATGTAGCCTTAATGACTCGTGTAGTCAGGCTTCAGGTGACATGTAGCCTTAATGACTCGTGTAGTCAGTCTTCAGGTGACATGTAGCCTTAATGACTCGTGTAGTCAGGCTTCAGGTGACATGCAGCCTTAATGACTCGTGTAGTCCGTAGTTTTCGTTTAGTTACTTTCCTTCCTGTTAAAACCTGTGATCTGCAATAATTCATACTTGACGTGTACTAGTCTATGATCTTGATAAGTCGAAAATACTCCTTTCCTTTCTTAACCAGTAAGCCAGTGGAAGGCCTCTGTCAGTTGACCAAAAGCTCCAGTGGCGGGTCATCATATAAACTTGTCCCGTTTCCTGGCTAATCTTACCTAACCTAACCTTCTGTTTCTCTCCTTATCTTCTTGTCTTCCCTCCCTCAGTTCTCCTTCACTTATCTTCCTTCTTGTCTTCCCTCCCTCAGTTATCTCCTTCACTTATCTTCCTTCTTGTCTTCCCTCCCTCAGTTCTCCTTCACTTATCTTCCTTCTTGTCTTCCCTCCCTCAGTTCTCCTTCACTTATCTTCCTTCTTGTCTTCCTCCCTCAGTTATCTCCTTCACTTATCTTCCTTCTTGTCTTCCCTCCCTCAGTTCTCCTTCACTTATCTTCCTTCTTGTCTTCCCTCCCTCAGTTATCTCCTTCACTTATCTTCCTTCTTGTCTTCCCTCCCTCAGTTATCTCCTTCACTTATCTTCCTTCTTGTCTTCCCTCCCTCAGTTCTCCTTCACTTATCTTCCTTCTTGTCTTCCCTCCCTCAGTTATCTCCTTCACTTATCTTCCTTCATGTCTTCCCTCCCTCAGTTCTCCTTCACTTATCTTCCTTCTTGTCTTCCCTCCTCAGTTATCTCCTTCACTTATCTTCCTTCTTGTCTTCCCTCCCTCAGTTCTCCTTCACTTATCTTCCTTCTTGTCTTCCCTCCCTCAGTTATCTCCTTCACTTATCTTCCTTCTTGTCTTCCCTCCCTCAGTTATCTCCTTCACTTATCTTCCTTCATGTCTTCCCTCCCTCAGTTCTCCTTCACTTATCTTCCTTCTTGTCTTCCCTCCCTCAGTTATCTCCTTCACTTATCTTCCTTCATGTCTTCCTCCCTCAGTTCTCCTTCACTTATCTTCCTTCTTGTCTTCCCTCCCTCAGTTATCTCCTTCACTTATCTTCCTTCATGTCTTCCCTCCCTCAGTTCTCCTTCACTTATCTTCCTTCTTGTCTTCCCTCCCTCAGTTATCTCCTTCACTTATCTTCCTTCATGTCTTCCCTCCCTCAGTTCTCCTTCACTTATCTTCCTTCTTGTCTTCCCTCCCTCAGTTATCTCCTTCACTTATCTTCCTTCTTGTCTTCCCTCCCTCAGTTATCTCCTTCACTTATCTTCCTTCTTGTCTTCCCTCCCTCAGTTATCTCCTTCACTTATCTTCCTTCATGTCTTCCCTCCCTCAGTTCTCCTTCACTTATCTTCCTTCTTGTCTTCCCTCCCTCAGTTATCTCCTTCACTTATCTTCCTTCATGTCTTCCCTCCCTCAGTTCTCCTTCACTTATCTTCCTTCTTGTCTTCCCTCCCTCAGTTATCTCCTTCACTTATCTTCCTTCATGTCTTCCCTCCCTCAGTTCTCCTTCACTTATCTTCCTTCTTGTCTTCCCTCCCTCAGTTATCTCCTTCACTTATCTTCCTTCTTGTCTTCCCTCCCTCAGTTATCTCCTTCACTTATCTTCCTTCTTGTCTTCCCTCCCTCAGTTCTCCTTCACTTATCTTCCTTCTTGTCTTCCCTCCCTCAGTTCTCCTTCACTTATCTTCCTTCTTGTCTTCCCTCCCTCAGTTATCTCCTTCACTTTCAGTCCTCCAGTTCGCCTCTGTGTTGGGGTGAGAGAGTAGTCCACATTATCCTACTGACCTATATACTTCTAAGTTACTATTCTAATCATTAACACTGTATAAAGCACACTACACTTCTCAGACGTTCATCAATATTCTATGGTGACACTATTCAAATTACTTGCACTCTCTCCTTTCCAATATTCGGTGTTGACTGCTCTTTTCAAGGTACTGGAAATAAGCTGAGAAATATAGTCACTCCAGTACTGAAACTGTTGGTAGCGCCTCAGTGTACTGGTAGTGTGAATATTAAAATGGTATACAATATCCACAGTTAACTTTATTCCGGAACGTTTCGCCTACACAGTAGGGGAAACGTTATCTTATCAACTGTTGCCTGTGTGTCTTACCGTACTGGTAATGTACAGTCTGGAGCAATGGTCAGATAATTGATAATATACACATGGCAATGGTCACTTGTGTGCAGTTCAGGACATGTATCAAACACCTGCACACATGTGTCGTTTTGACTCAAGAAATCGTAATGACACAAACTATGGTTTGTTTGCAGTTGTGAGTCATGATGACGGCTTTGAGGGGATTTGAGCTAGAGCTCATCACGGCCTCGCTGGCGGGAGATTCATCTGTAAAAACTTGCATTTGTGGTCACAGTGGTGGCCTATGCTAACCTTCCTATGGTGTACAAATATACCTAGTTGGATGAATCTTATTGTATCCAGCTGACCCAGTGGCTAACATGACGGTCTGGAGTTTTGAGACTCTGACCGCGGGTTCTATCCCCACCCGTGGTATGGTTTGTTTTGTGTTGTTTTCCACAGCTTGTCGTTATCACCGTACCATTTACAACTTAAATACGTGGAAGATACTTGAGAGCCATGTCCCAAATGTACATAATATTATAAGAACGTTCTGGAGTGAGAGATATGGTAGTGTGAAATAATCCAAGTGAATTAAAGGGGCACCATGGACACAATAAGAGAACGCTGTATCAACATGCGTGGGCCTGAGCTATTCAACCTGCTATCAGCAGATATCACAAATATTGCTGAAACAAATGTGCCAGATCTACCAGGCTGTGATGGCTCTTTTAGCTAGTGGGATGCTAACAGCAACAATTTAGCTGAACAAGCAATCAACAGAAAAGTCTAGCCTCAGGCCGAGCTGGGAGGGAAGAAAATCTATCAAAACCTGTCACAGGTATATCACGGGTTGTGATGTAGGTCAACTGAGGTCACAGGCTGACTTCACCAACCAGTGTAAATTATCACACTCCTTGCCCTGGCAGGGAAGTGTTTGAAAACGACTGGCGCCGGTAAGTCTTCTGTTTTTGATAAATTAGACACATGTGCAACTCTTGGGTATCTTTATTGAGGAAACGTTTCGCCACACAGTGGCTTCATCAGTCCATACAAAGGCGAATCTTGAAGAACAGGAGGAGAATGAGGTAATCAGTCCCCCAACCTTGAGTCGATGTGGTCAGTCCATCAATCTTGATGGACTGACCACATCGACTCATTCTCCTCCTGTTCTTCAAGATTCTCCTATGTATGGACTGATGAAGCCACTGTGTGGCGAAACGTTTCCTCAATAAAGATACCCAAGAGTTGCACATGTGTCTAATTTATCAACATGTCGGTTCTGTGAACCATTCGTCTACAAATCTTCTGTTTTTGACGACGACAGTGAGGAGTGTTTAGACAGACTGGCGAAATTTACCCTTGGTGCGAGAACACATGGTGTGACCCATGGAGGGTGAACCCTCAAACACTGGGGCTTCACAGTACACTTTGGTGCGAGAACACATGGTGTGACCCATGGAGGGTGAACCCTCAAACACTGGGGCTTCACAGTACACTTTGGTGCGAGAACACATGGTGTGACCATGGAGGGTGAACCCTCAAACACTGGGCTTCACAGTACACTTTGGTGCGAGAACACATGGTGTGACCCATGGAGGGTGAACCCTCAAACACTGGGGCTTCACAGTACACTTTGGTGCGAGAACACATGGTGTGACCCATGGAGGGTGAACCCTCAAACACTGGGGCTTCACAGTACACTTTGGTGCGAGAACACATGGTGTGACCCATGGAGGGTGAACCCTCAAACACTGGGGCTTCACAGTACACTTTGGTGCGAGAACACATGGTGTGACCCATGGAGGGTGAACCCTCAAACACTGGGGCTTCACAGTACACTTTGGTGCGAGAACACATGGTGTGACCCATGGAGGGTGAACCCTCAAACACTGGGGCTTCACAGTACCCTTGGTGCGAGAACACATGGTGTGACCCATGGAGGGTGAACCCTCAAACACTGGGGCTTCACAGTACCCTTGGTGCGAGAACACATGGTGTGACCCATGGAGGGTGAACCCTCAAACACTGGGGCTTCACAGTACCCTTGGTGCGAGAACACATGGTGTGACCCATGGAGGGTGAACCCTCAAACACTGGGGCTTCACAGTACCCTTGGTGTGAGAACACATGGTGTGACCCATGGAGGGTGAACCCTCAAACACTGGGGCTTCACAGTACCCTTGGTGCGAGAACACATGGTGTGACCCATGGAGGGTGAACCCTCAAACACTGGGGCTTCACAGTACCCTTGGTGCGAGAACACATGGTGTGACCCATGGAGGGTGAACCCTCAAACACTGGGGCTTCACAGTACCCTTGGTGGAGAACACATGGTGTGACCCATGGAGGGTGAACCCTCAAACACTGGGGCTTCACAGTACCCTTGGTGCGAGAACACATGGTGTGACCCATGGAGGGTGAACCCTCAAACACTGGGGCTTCACAGTACACTTTGGTGCGAGAACACATGGTGTGACCCATGGAGGGTGAACCCTCAAACACTGGGGCTTCACAGTACACTTTGGTGCGAGAACACATGGTGTGACCCATGGAGGGTGAACCCTCAAACACTGGGGCTTCACAGTACACTTTGGTGCGAGAACACATGGTGTGACCCATGGAGGGTGAACCCTCAAACACTGGGGCTTCACAGTACACTTTGGTGCGAGAACACATGGTGTGACCCATGGAGGGTGAACCCTCAAACACTGGGGCTTCACAGTACACTTTGGTGTGAGAACACATGGTGTGACCCATGGAGGGTGAACCCTCAAACACTGGGGCTTCACAGTACACTTTGGTGCGAGAACACATGGTGTGACCCATGGAGGGTGAACCCTCAAACACTGGGGCTTCACAGTACACTTTGGTGCGAGAACACATGGTGTGACCCATGGAGGGTGAACCCTCAAACACTGGGGCTTCACAGTACACTTTGGTGCGAGAACACATGGTGTGACCCATGGAGGTGGAACCCTCAAACACTGGGGCTTCACAGTACACTTTGGTGCGAGAACACATGGTGTGACCCATGGAGGGTGAACCCTCAAACACTGGGGCTTCACAGTACCTTGGTGCGAGAACACATGGTGTGACCCATGGAGGGTGAACCCTCAAACACTGGGGCTTCACAGTACACTTTGGTGCGAGAACACATGGTGTGACCCATGGAGGGTGAACCCTCAAACACTGGGGCTTCACAGTACACTTTGGTGCGAGAACACATGGTGTGACCCATGGAGGGTGAACCCTCAAACACTGGGGCTTCACAGTACACTTTGGTGCGAGAACACATGGTGTGACCCATGGAGGGTGAACCCTCAAACACTGGGGCTTCACAGTACACTTTGGTGCGAGAACACATGGTGTGACCCATGGAGGGTGAACCCTCAAACACTGGGGCTTCACAGTACACACATTACTTACCTTAAAATATTTTGGTCGTTGTCTTATAGCGAGTCATGATTATATTGTAACAAGTGTGAATAAAGAAATGACTGTAATTGAAAACTGCTGTAAAGTGAAGCACTATAAAGTGCTGTAAAGTGAAGCACTATAAAGTGCTGTAAAGTGAAGCACTATAAAGTGAAGTGCTGTAAAGTGAAGTGCTGTAAAGTGAAGCACTATAAAGTGCTGTAAAGTGAAGCACTATAAAGAAGTGCTGTAAAGTGAAGCACTATAAAGAAGTGCTGTAAAGTGAAGCACTATAAAGTGCTGTAAAGTGAAGCACTATAAAGAAGAGCTGTAAAGTGAAGCACTATAAAGAAGTGCTGTAAAGTGAAGCACTATAAAGTGCTGTAAAGTGAAGCACTATAAAGTGCTGTAAAGTGAAGCACTATAAAGTGCTGCAAAGTGAAGCACTATAAAGTGCTGTAAAGTGAAGCACTATAAAGTGCTGTAAAGTGAAGCACTATAAAGTGCTGTAAAGTGAAACACTATAAAGAAGTGCTGTAAAGTGAAGTGCTGTAAAGTGAAGCACTATAAAGAAGTGCTGTAAAGTGAAGCACTGTAAAGTTAAGTACTGTAAAAGTGAAGTGCTGTAAAGTGAAGTGCTGTAAAGTGAAGCACTGTAAAAGTGAAGCACTATAAAGTGAAGTGCTGTAAAGTGAAGCTCTGTAAAAGTGAAGCAGTATAAAGTAAAGTGCTGTAAAGTGAAGTGCTGTAAAGTGAAGCACTGTGAAGTGAAGTGCTGTAAAGTGAAGCTGTAAAGTAACTGTAAAGTGAAGCACTATAAAGTAAAGTGCTGTAAAATAAAGCACTATAAAGTTAAGTGCTGTAAAGTGAAGCACTGTGAAGTGAAGTGCTGTAAAATGAAGCACTATAAAGTTAAGTGCTGTAAAGTGAAGCACTATAAAAATGAAGTGTTGTAAAGTGAAGCACTATAAAGTGATGTAAAGTGAAGCACTGTAAAGTGAAGTGCTGTAAAGTGAAGCACTGTAAAGTGAAGTGCTGTAAAGTGAAGTGCTGTAAAGTGAAGTGCTGTAAAGTGAAGCACTGTAAAGTGAAGTGCTGTAAAGTGAAGCACTGTAAAGTGAAGTGCTGTAAAGTGAAGCACTGTAAAGTGAAGTGCTGTAAAGTGAAGTGCTGTAAAGTGAAGCACTGTAAAGTGAAGTGCTGTAAAGTGAAGTCTGTAAAGTGAAGCAAATGAAGTAAAGTGAAGTGCTGTAAAGTGAAGCACTGTAAAGTGAAGTGCTGTAAAGTGAAGTGCTGTAAAGTAAAGCACTGTAAAGTGAAGTGCTGTAAAGTGAAGCACTGTAAAGTGAAGTGCTGTAAAGTGAAGCACTGTAAAGTGAAGTGCTGTAAAGTGAAGCACTGTAAAAGTGAAGCACTGTAAAGTGAAGTGCCTAAGTGATTAAATAAGCACTGTAAGTGAAGTGCTGTAAAGTGAAGCACTGTGAAGTGAAGTGCTGTAAAATGAAGCACTATAAAGTTAAGTGCTGTAAAGTGAAGCACTATAAAAATGAAGTGTTGTAAAGTGAAGCACTATAAAGTGATATAAAGTGAAGCACTGTAAAGTGAAGTGCTGTAAAGTGAAGCACTGTAAAGTGAAGTGCTGTAAAGTGAAGTGCTGTAAAGTGAAGTGCAGTAAAGTGAAGCACTGTAAAGTGAAGTGCTGTAAAGTGAAGCACTGTAAAGTGAAGTGCTGTAAAGTGAAGCACTGTAAAGTGAAGCTGTAAGTGAAGTGCCCGTAAAGTGAAGCACTGTAAAGTGAAGTGCTGTAAAGTGAAGTGCTGTAAAGTGAAGCACTGTAAAGTGAAGTGCTGTAAAGTGAAGCACTGTAAAGTGAAGCACTGTAAAGTGAAGTGCTGTAAAGTGAAGCACTGTAAAGTGAAGTGCTGTAAAGTGAAGCACTGTAAAGTAACTGAAGTGCATGTAAAGTGAAGCACTGTAAAGTGTAAGCACTGTAAAGTGAGCACTGTAAAGTGAAGGCTGTAGAGTGAAGCACTGTAAAGTGAAGCACTGTAGAGTGAAGCACTGTAGAGTGAAGCACTGTAGAGTGAAGCACTGTAGAGTGAAGCACTGTAGAGTGAAGCACTGTAGAGTGAAGCACTGTAGAGTGAAGCACTGTAGAGTGAAGCACTGTAGAGTGAAGCACTGTAGAGTGAAGCACTGTAGAGTGAAGCACTGTAGAGTGAAGCACTGTAGATGTGTGAAGCACTGTAGAGTGAAGCACTGTAGAGTGAAGCACTGTAGAGTGAAGCACTGTAGAGTGAAGTACTGTAGAGTGAAGCACTGTAGAGTGAAGTACTGTAGAGTGAAGTACTGTAGAGTGAAGCACTGTAGAGTGAAGCACTGTAGAGTGAAGCACTGTAGAGTGAAGCACTGTAGTGAAGCACTGTAGAGTGAAGCACTGTAGAGTGAAGCACTGTAGAGTGAAGCACTGTAGAGTGAAGCACTGTAGTGAGAGTAGAGTGAAGCACTGTAGAGTGAAGCACTGTAGAGTGAAGCACTGTAGAGTGAAGCACTGTAGAGTAAGTCCTGCCTATAAGTGTAGTGATCTCTGAGTTGTTTAGCTGTTGATGCAGAATATTACCACCTTGAAGAATAAGTCACAACACCCTGGCTACGATGTCTCATAAATAAACCGAAGTTTGTAGAATGTTTCAGACCATCCTGGTGTGACCTAACAATAGTCCAGTTTGTAGAAAGAATGGTGTTCCAGACCATCCTGGTGTGACCTAACAATAGTCCAGTTTGTAGAAAGAATGTTTCAGACCATCCTGGTGTGACCTAACAATAGTCCAGTTTGTATAAAGAATGTTTCAGACCATCCTGGTGTGACCTAACAATAGTCCAGTTTGTATAAAGAATGTTTCAGACCATCCTGGTGTGACCTAACAATAGTCCAGTTTGTAGAAAGAATGTTTCAGACCATCCTGGTGTGACCTAACAATAGTCCAGTTTGTATAAAGAATGTTTCAGAACCATCCTGGTGTGACCTAACAATAGTCCAGTTTGTATAAAGAATGTTTCAGACCATCCTGGTGTGACCTAACAATAGTCCAGTTTGTATAAAGAATGTTTCAGACCATCCTGGTGTGACCTAACAATAGTCCAGTTTGTATAAAGAATGTTTCAGACCATCCTGGTGTGACCTAACAATAGTCCAGTTTGTAGAAAGAATGTTTCAGACCATCCTGGTGTGACCTAACAATAGTCCAGTTTGTATAAAGAATGTTTCAGACCATCCTGGTGTGACCTAACAATAGTCCAGTTTGTATAAAGAATGTTTCAGACCATCCTGGTGTGACCTAACAATAGTCCAGTTTGTATAAAGAATGTTTCAGACCATCCTGGTGTGACCTAACAATAGTCCAGTTTGTATAAAGAATGTTTCAGACCATCCTGGTGTGACCTAACAATAGTCCAGTTTGTAGAAAGAATGTTTCAGACCATCCTGGTGTGACCTAACAATAGTCCAGTTTGTATAAAGAATGTTTCAGACCATCCTGGTGTGACCTAACAATAGTCCAGTTTGTATAAAGAATGTTTCAGACCATCCTGGTGTGACCTAACAATAGTCCAGTTTGTAGAAAGAATGTTTCAGACCATCCTGGTGTGACCTAACAATAGTCCAGTTTGTATAAAGAATGTTTCAGACCATCCTGGTGTGACCTAACAATAGTCCAGTTTGTATAAAGAATGTTTCAGACCATCCTGGTGTGACCTAACAATAGTCCAGTTTGTAGAAAGAATGTTTCAGACCATCCTGGTGTGACCTAACAATAGTCCAGTTTGTATAAAGAATGTTTCAGACCATCCTGGTGTGACCTAACAATAGTCCAGTTTGTAGAAAGAATGTTTCAGACCATCCTGGTGTGACCTAACAATAGTCCAGTTTGTAGAAAGAATGTTTCAGACCATCCTGGTGTGACCTAACAATAGTCCAGTTTGTAGAAAGAATGTTGTTTGAGACCATCCTGGTGTGACCTAACAATAGTCCAGTTTGTAGAAAGAATGTTGTTTGAGACCATCCTGGTGTGACCTAACAATAGTCCAGTTTGTAGAATGTTTCAGACCATCCTGGTGTGACCTAACAATAGTCCAGTTTGTATAAAGAATGTTTCAGACCATCCTGGTGTGACCTAACAATAGTCCAGTTTGTATAAAGAATGTTTCAGACCATCCTGGTGTGACCTAACAATAGTCCAGTTTGTATAAAGAATGTTTCAGACCATCCTGGTGTGACCTAACAATAGTCCCAGTTTGTATAAAGAATGTTTCAGACCATCCTGGTGTGACCTAACAATAGTCCAGTTTGTAGAAAGAATGTTTCAGACCATCCTGGTG
>NC_069493.1:7934318-7946818 GCF_026875155.1 Cherax quadricarinatus
GCACTGTGTCCAGCACTTGGTGGTGTGCCCCACCCTCTCCGTCTTTCTGGAGTCCCCTTCTGTCTCCCTGTGAACACTTCTTTGAATCTCTTGTTGAGTTCTTCACATACTTCCCGGTCATTTCCTGTTGTCTCTCCTCCTTCCTTCCTTAGCCTGATTACCTGGTCCTTGACTTTTTGTTTTCCTCCTGATGTGGCTGAACAACAGTTTCGGGTCAGATTTGGCTTTCGCTGCTATGTCATTTCATATTGTCTTTGGGCCTCCCTTCTTATCGTGCATATTCATTTCTGGCTCACGACTGTTCTCCTTATTCTCCTGGGTCCTTTGCCTTCTATATTTCTTCCATTCCCTAGCACACTTGGTTTTTGCCTCCCTCACCTTTGGGTAACCATGGGCTCATCCGGCTTTTTTCATTATTTTCCTGTTACCCTTGGTACAAACCTCTCCTCAGCCTCCTTGCATTTTATTGCTACATATTCCATCATCTCATTAACTGGTTTTCCCTGCCAGTTCTCTGTCCCACTGAACCCCGTTCAGGTAGTTCCTCATTCCTGTGTAGTCCCCTTTCTTGTAGTTTGGCTTCATTCGTCCTGCCTTTCCTGCTTCTCCCTCCACTTGTAGCTCTACTGTGTATTCGAAGCTTAAACCACATGGTCACTGGCCCCAAGGGTCTTTCATATGTGATGTCCTCGATATCTGCACTACTGAAGGTGAATACTAAGTCCAGCCTTGCTGGTTCACCCTCTCCTCTCCTCTTGTAGTGTCCCTTACTTTTTGGTACATGAAGTTCTCCAGTACCACCTCCATCATCTTAGCCCTCCAAGTATCTTGGCCCCCATGTGGGTCCAAGTTCTCCCAATCTATCTCCTTGTGGTTAAAGTCACCCATGATCAGGAGCTTTGCCCTGCATGCATGAGCTCTTCTGGCCACTCTAGCTAGTGGTCAACCATCGCTCTATTGCTCTCGTCGTACTCTTCCCTTTGGGCCCCTCCTGCTTTTTCTGTGGTGGTTATACATCACTGCTATTACCACCTTGGGACCTCCAGAGGGGAAGTGTTCCACTATGTAATCACTTTCTTCTCCGCTATCTTCTCTCTCCAGCTCACAAAATTCCAGCGATTTTTGATCACAACGCCACTCCTCCCACCCCCCCTGTTCCCTCTGTCTTTCCTCAGGATTTGGTATCCCGTTGGAAAGATGGCATCTGTTATCATACCTGTAAGCTTGGTTTCTGTGAGAGCTATGATGTCCGGGGATGCTTCTTGACTCTTTCTTGCCACTTCCTCCCACTTTTTGTTATTCCATCAGCGTTTGTGTACCAAACCTTCAGTTTCCTTTCCAACACTGTGGTTTGGGGGGCCTGGGAGGGTGGGAGACCTGGTGGCATACTGTGGGGTTCTAAGCTGTGTGTCTGTGTGTGTGTGTGTGTGTGTCTGTGTCCTTTTGTGTGGTGTGTCCCGTGGTGTGTGTGGGCTGTGTGTGTGTTCTGTGTGTGTGTCTGTGGGGTGTGTGTGTCTGGTGGTGTGTCTGTGTGTGTGTGTCTGTGTGTGTGGGCTGTGTGTGTTTTGTCTGTGTGTGTGTGTTCTGTGTGTGTGTGGTCTGTGTGTGTGTGTCTGTGTGTGTGTTTTGTGCGTGTGTCTGTGGTGTGTCTGTGTGTGTGTGTCTGTGTGTGTCTGTGTGTGTGTGTGTCTGTGTGTGTGTCCTGTCCCGTGTGTGTGTATGTGTCTGTGTGTGTGTGTCTGTGTGTGTGTGTATGTGTCCCGTGTGTGTCCCGTGTGTGTGTGTGTGTATGTGTCTGTGTGTCGTGTGTGTGTATGTGTCTGTGTGTGTCTGTGTGTGTCTGTACTCACCTAGTTGTAAATCACCTAGTTGAGGTTGCGGGGGTCGAATCCGAGCTCCTGCCCCGCCTCTTCACTGATCGCTACTAGGTCACTCTCCCTGAGCCGTGAGCTTTATCATACCTCTGCTTAAAGCTATGTATGGATCCGGGCCCCCACTACATCGCTTTTCCCCCAAATATTCCACTTACTGACTACTCTGTGGCTGAAGAAATACTTCCTAACATCCCTGTGATTCATCTGTGTCTTCACTTCCAACTGTGTCCCCTTGTTACTGGGGTCCAATCTCTGGGAAAATCCCCGTCTTTGTCCACCTTGTCAATTCCTCTCAGTATTTCGTAAGTCGTTATTATGTCCCCCTATCTCTCCTGTCCTCCAGTGTCGTCAAAGGGTTTTATTTCCCTTAACCCCTCCTCGTAGGACATACCTCTTAGCTCTGGGACTATTCTTGTTGCAAACCTTTGCAAATTTTTCTAGTTTCCTTCACGTGCTTTGGGTAGGTGTGGGTTCCAAACTGGTGCCGCATACTCCAATATGGGCCTAACGTACACGGGGTACAGGGTCCTGAATGATTCCTTATTAAGATGTCGGAATGCTGTTCTGAGGTTTGCTAGGCGCCCATATGCTGCAGCAGTTATTTGGTTGATGTGCGCTTCAGGAGATGTGCCTGGTGTTATACTCACCCCAAGATCTTTTTCCTTGAGTGAGGTTTGTAGTCTCTGACCCCCTAGACTGTACTCCGTCTGCGGTCTTCTTTGCCCTTCCCCAATCTTCATGACTTTGCACTTGGTGGGATTGAACTCCAGGAGCCAGTTGCTGGACCAGGTCTGCAGCCTGTCCAGATCCCTTTGTAGTTCTTTGTAGTTCTGTAGTTCTGTGTGTGTGTGTCTGTCTGTCTGTCTGTGTGTGTGTAGTCTGTTATTAACCTTTTGGTCTCAGAAGTTTGACAATTCTTGAGTATTTTTATCTTGTATAATGTGTTCTTGCTTACTGATATTAACATTAATGTTAACATTAATGTTAACATTAATGTGGCACTGTTCAAGGGATGTAAAATGTCTTAACATTTAAAGTTCATCTGGGTTTGTAATAGGATCACGAGTATTCTGGTTTACATTTTGATAAATACTGGATATCCAGTCAACAATACACGATTAATGGTGTTACAGTGGTTTACATGCCTCGAGTGTCAGCAGATGCCTAACACTGAATTTTCTGGGCGTAGAACAACGCCTAATCCAAGGGAGATATAGGCTCACGAAATCTTAGACACGATTGCAAACAAACCATACCACGGGTGGGGTTAGAACTCGCGGTCAGAGTGTCATAAAACTCTAATCCGTCGTGTTAGCCACTGGGTCAGCTGGCTACAATAAGATTAATCCAACTAGGTATATTTATACACCATAGGAACGTTAGCATAGGCCACCACTGTGACCACAAATACAGGTTTTTACAGACGAATCTGCACAAACCCTCCACACACTCATTGGCTGCATTCCCCCAGTGAAAGGTAGGGGCGCCACGAGTACACTGAGAGACAACACAGTGTCAAGGGACCAAGACTGTTCACCTACCTCCCAGCATACATAAGGGGGATTACCAATAGATTCCTGGCTGTCTTTAAGAAGGCACTGGATAGGCACCTAAAGTCAGTACCTGACCAGCCGGGCTGTGGTTCGTATGTCAGTTTGCGTGCAGCCAGCAGTAACAGCCTGGTTGATCAGACCCTGATCCACCATGAGGCCTGGTCTCGGACCCCCTAAACCCTCTCCAGGTATACTATCCGATCACCCTATAGTTCCAGATTTACAGAACACCTGACGGTGTTTATTGCGTAGGCAGTCCAGTCCGTGTGTCAAATATAACAACGTTGTATATTTACGTACCTTAAGAAAGATACAAACTTAATCACACTGTCTTA
This sequence comes from Cherax quadricarinatus, assembly GCF_026875155.1. Taxonomy (NCBI): domain Eukaryota; kingdom Metazoa; phylum Arthropoda; class Malacostraca; order Decapoda; family Parastacidae; genus Cherax; species Cherax quadricarinatus. The sequence continues at coordinate 7,938,081 of NC_069493.1, forward strand.
AGTACGTTAATAACGCTATCTTAATGTGTGTTTATAATCATGACCAAAATTTTTCAAGGGGTGGACTGGTAAGCCAGTGGAAGGCCTCGGTCAGATGACCAAAAGCTCCAGTGACGGCTCATCGTATAACTAAGACCCGCGTCAGGAAACACTTGTCCTGTTTACCTGGAGATTTGGCTGATGTCCGCTTGGAGTCTTACAGTGTCTTCGATGGAGGACACTTATGACAATCCGGGTGTCATCCACAAGGGAAGACACGGAGCTATAGCTTACATCTCTCTCTGTGTCAGATATGAGGATGAGGAACAAGATGGGAGCGAGTACTGTGCCTTGTGGAACACTGGGAGCGAGTACTGTGCCTTGTGGAACACTGGGAGCGAGTACTGTGCCTTGTTTAACACTGGGAGCGAGTACTGTGCCTTGTGGAACACTGGGAGCGAGTACTGTGCCTTGTGGAACACTGGGAGCGAGCACTGTGCCTTGTGGAACACTGGGAGCGAGTACTGTGCCTTGTGGAACACTGGGAGCGAGTACTGTGCCTTGTGGAACACTGGGAGCGAGTACTGTGCCTTGTGGAACACTGGGAGCGAGCACTGTGCCTTGTGGAACACTGGGAGCGAGTACTGTGCCTTGTGGAACACTGGAGCGAGTACTGTGCCTTGTGGAACACTGGGAGCGAGTACTGTGCCTTGTGGAACATTTGGGAGCGAGTACTGTGCCTTATGGAACACTGGAGGCGAGTACGTGCCTTGTGGAACACTGGGAGCGAGCACTGTGCCTTGTGGAACACGGGACGAGTACTGTGCCTTGTAAAAACACGGGAGCGAGTACTGTGCCTTGGGAACACTGGGAGCGAGTACTGTGCCTTGTGGAACACTGGGAGCGAGCACTGTGCCTTGTGGAACACTGGGAGCGAGCCCCTGTGCCTTGTGAAACACTGGGAGCGATACTGTGCCTTGTGGAACACTGGGAGCGAGTACTGTGCCTTGTGAAACACGGGGAGCGAGTACGTGCCTTGTGGAACACGGGGAGCGAGCACTGTGCCTTGGGGAACACTGGGAGCGAGCACTGTGCCTTGTGGAACACTGGGAGCGAGTACTGTGCCATTGTGAAACACTGGGAGCGAGTACTGTGCCTTTGGAACACGGGGAGCGAGTACTGTGCCCTTGTTGGAACACTGGGAGCGAGTACTTCCCTTTGGGTTGGAACACTGAGAGCGAGTACTGTGGCTTGTGGAACACGGGGCGAGTACTGTGCCTTGTGGAACACTGGGAGCGAGCACTGTGCCTTGTGGAACACTGGGAGCGAGTACTGTGCCTTGTGGACACTGGGAGCGAGCACTGTGCCTTGTGGAACACGGGGAAAGCGAGTACTGTGCCTTGTGGAACACTGGGAGCGAGCACTGTGCCTTGTGGAACACTGGGAGCGAGTACTGTGCCTTGTGGAACACTGGGAGCGAGTACTGTGCCTTGTGGAAACGGGAGCGAGCACTGTGCCTTGTGGAACACTGGGAGCGAGTACTGTGCCTTGTGGAACACTGGGAGCGAGTACTGTGGCTTGTGGAACACTGGGAGCGAGCACTGTGCCTTGTGGAACACTGGGAGCGAGTACTGTGCCTTGTGGAACACTGGGAGCGAGTACTGTGCCTTGTGGAACACTGGGAGCGAGCACTGTGCCTTGTGGAACACTGGGAGCGAGAAAACTGTGCCTTGTGGAACACTGGGAGCGAGTACTGTGCCTTGTGGAACACTGGGAGCGAGCACTGTGCCTTGTGGAACACTGGGAGCGAGTACTGTGCCTTGTGGAACACTGGGAGCGAGTACTGTGCCTTGTGGAACACTGGGAGCGAGTACTGTGCCTTGTGGAACACTGGAGCGAGTACTGGGGCCTTGTGGAACACTGGGAGGCGAGTACTGTGCCTTGTGGAACACTGGGAGCGAGAAACTGTGCCTTGTGGAACACTGGGAGCGAGTACTGTGCCTTGTGGAACACTGGGAGCGAGTACGTGCCTTGTGGAACACGGGGAGCGAGTACTGTGCCTTGTGGAACACTGGGACGAGTACTGTGCCTTGTGGAACACTGGGAGCGAGTACTGGGGCCTTGTGGAACACTGGGAGCGAGTACTGTGCCTTGTGGAACATTTGGGAGCGAGTACTGTGCCTTGGGAACACTGGGAGCGAGTACTGTGCCTTGGAACACTGGGAGCGAGTACTGTGCCTGTGGAACACTGGGAGCGAGTACTGTGCCTTGTGGAACACGGGGAGCGAGTACTGTGCCTTGTGGAACACGGGGAGCGAGTACTGTCCCTTTGTGGAACACTGGGAGCGAGTACTGTGCCTTGTGGAACACTGGAGCGAGTACTGTGCCTTGTGGAACACTGGAGCGAGTACTGGGGCCTTGTGGAACACTGGGAGCGAGTACTGTGCCTTGTGGAACACTGGGAGCGAGTACTGTGCCTTGTGGAACACTGGGAGCGAGTACTGTGCCTTGTGGAACACGGGGAGCGAGTACTGTGCCTTGTGGAACACTGGGAGCGAGTACTGTGCCTTGTGGAACACTGGGAGCGAGTACTGTGCCTTGTGGAACACTGGAGCGAGTACTGGCCTTGTGGAACACGGGAGCGAGTACGTGCCTTGTGGAACAATGGGAGCGAGTACTGTGCCTTGTGGAACACGGGGGAGCGAGTACTGTGCCTGTGGAACACTGGGAGCGAGTACTGTGCCTTGTGGAACACTGGGAGCGAGTACTGTGCCTTGTGGAACAGAGCTTTTCACTGCAGCTGCCTCGGACTTTCTTTACCATTACGTTTTGTGTTCCATTTGTTAGGAAATTATAGGTCCATCTACCTAACCTTACCCAACCTAACACCCCCTTGATACTGTGAAATAAATAGCTACAGAAAACGGGTAGTGTGTTTACAACACCGCTGTGTGAAATACTTATTCCCAGAGAACTGTTAAATATCATCATATATTTCCGAGAGACTTGGAATAAAACTGGGGACCAAAACCCTAGTAATTAAACTTGTATGTAAAGCATCAGCAGCAGCAACGACGGAAGAATTCATTGAACAGATAAATAAGACAGGTGCTTTGAAAATTTGGGGAATTCTACCCCATATATCCTTGGAGATGTCAGCCTTCTAGATGCAAAATGGAAGCTGGACAACAACAACACAGTACCAGGAAGAACTGTTACCTCAACTCGCGTTCCTTCTTGGTAAAGTTGTGTTGATGCAGATTAGTCATCACGGTGGTGCCTGAGCAAACACTGGGACATGTTTATTAAAAAAACGTTTCGGACCTGAGACCTTGAAGTGACTAAGGTCCCAAGACCGAAACGTTTTCTAATAAATATGTCCTAGTGTTTGCTGATGTCTCTTTAAACCAGCCAAATACCACCACCATCCCAAGGTCCACAAAGGTCTGGAGTGGTTTGAATGGAAGGATTTACGGGTTTATCGATCTCGTAGAAGTAGTAGTAGTAGTAGTAGCAATAGTAGCAGCAGTAGTAGCAGTAATGATGGGTAGATTAGAGATGTAGCAGTTTGTATGGGGAAAAAGGGCGAGTGTGAGGGTGGAGAGGACGTAAGTGGCAGCTGTCATGGCCACTAAACACACAAGTCTAATTCAGACACCATGACTTTAATAAAACATTACCACTATAAGTGCTCATCTCTTTATCAAACTACTAGTTAAAAATCATGACTCCACTGACGTATGTTAATAAGTGGTTATAATTATAACCCTAATTTTTAGAAGGGTGAAGGTGTAAGCCAGTGGAAGGCCTTGGTCAGATGACCACAGCTGGAGCAGCTGTGGGTCATCACATGACTAAGACTGAGTCCAATCATTACGAAATGAACATTTAATTGATGTCAGATCATTCTAATTGCAAAAATATAAATACAAATTAATATTACAGGAAAATGTAGCAGTGGATTATACAGGACATCAGTCACACTATCTTACCATGTAGCTTCTCGTACCAGTAATAAATTTGGGCTCAGAATTAGGCTAAATTATGTTAATTTCAGAACGGTTATATTGGGTTGTTAAGTTTAATATTGATACATGAGGATTATATTTTGTAATGTTAATATAAACTAGGTATTTAGGCCTAAGAGAAGGCTTTTAATAAGATCTATTTTTGAATGTATTTTGGCACTGTTAAACCTAGCAAGACTTGACATGTACACACAGGTGTACATCTGTGTGTACACACTTTAACAGGTGTACATCTCTGTGTGTACATACACTTTAACAGGTGTACATCTCTGTGTGTACATACACTTTAACAGGTGTACATCTCTGTGTGTACATACTTTAACAAGTGTACATCTCTGTGTGTACATACACTTTAACAAGTGTACATCTCTGTGTGTACATACACTTTAACAAGTGTACATCTCTGTGTGTACATTCACCTTATTACAGTAACAACCGTCACACTACATTCACCTTATTACAGTAACAACCGTCACACTACATTCACCTTATTACAGTAACAACCGTCACACTACATTCACCTTATTACAGTAACAACCGTCACACTACATTCACCTTATTCTGGTGGTTACTGTTATAATAAGTGCCTATATACGTGTCTGGGAGCGGGTGATCTGGTTTAATCCGAGGAAGGGAGAGAGTTGAGGAAGCTCCAGTTTCCTGGATCAAGAAACACTTGACAAAAGTGAAAGCACTATCCCTGGAGGGTCAGTCACCTGCTACATCACATTCTACACACGTATTAATACTCGATATGAACATTAAAATGGTATAAAATACCGACAGATTGTTAGGTAAGACACATATGCAACAGTTAGGTATCTTTATTTCGAAACGTTTCGCCTACACAGTAGGCTTCTTCAGTCGAGTACAGAAAAGTTGATAGAAGCAGAAGATACTTGAAGACGATGTAATCAGTCCATCACCCATAAAGTTTTGAGGTGGTCAGTCCCTCAGTCTGGAGAAGAGCATTGTTCCGTTGTCTCATACTATGGAACAATGCTCTTCTCCAGACTGAGGGACTGACCACCTCAAAACTTTAAGGGTGATGGACTGATTACATCGTCTTCAAGTATCTTCTGCTTCTATCAACTTTTCTGTACTCGGTAGGTACCTACCTGTCGGTATTTTATACCATTTTGATGTTCATTTTCTGTACTCGACTGAAGAAGCCTACTGTGTAGGCGAAACGTTTCGAAATAAAGATAACCTAACTGTTGCATATGTGTCTTACCTAACAATACTCGATATACAGTAATGACTGGCTTATGGCTGTGCTTTGTAATGGCTTCCTGGACCACGCTTAAGACTGTCCCTCTACGTCATATATATTATTATTAGTGGTAATATATGGGGAAGCGCTCAACAGTAGGAGTCACACAGTCTGAAGAATGAAAGAACGTAAGAAAGGAACACTGCAACAGGCCTACTGGCCCATGCGAGACAGGTCCATGTTTCCTACCGATTTAAGCCAATGCCCCAACCTAGTCAGGTCAGGTCACATTCATTTAAGGAAGGAACACGGCAACTGATCTAGTAGCACAAGCTAGTCAGGTTCAACTCACACCCACCCACACCCACTCATATATTAATGTGATGAATGGTTTGAAAAACCGACAAGTTGAAGAATTGAGACACTTATGCAACACATGGGAATCTTTATTGAGGAAACGTTTCGCCACACAGTGGCTTCATCAGTCCATACAAAGGAGAAACTTGAAGAACAGGAGGAGAATGAGGTAATCAGTCCCTCAACCTTGAGTCGATGTGGTCAGTCCATCAATTCTATTCAAGATTGATGGACTGAACACATCGACTCAAGGTTGAGGGACTGATTACCTCATTCTCCTCCTGTTCTTCAAGTTTCTCCTTTGTATGGACTGATGAAGCCACTGTGTGGCGAAACGTTTCCTCAATAAAGATACCCAAGAGTTGCACATGTTTTAGCAGTAAGGTTCGAGTCAAGAAGAGGGTGGATGAGTTTAATTCCATGGAACAAGAGCCGCTCACCATGTCACATATGATGTAAATAGTTTAGAAACCCAACGAGTTGAAGAACGTCACTTGTGCAACATTTCGGTATCTTTACTGAGGAAACGTTTCGCCAGCAAGTGACTTCAGTCCAATACCGTCCTTCTCAGTATTGGACTGAAGACGCCACTGGTTAGCGAGAAGTTCCATCACAGATACCCTCACTACAAACCATACCACGGGCGGGGATAGAACCCGCGGTTAGAGTGTCTCAGAACTCCAGCCCGTCGTGTTAGCCACTAGACCAGCTAGCCACAATAAGGTTCATCCAACTAGGTATATTTCTACACCATAGGAAGGTTAGCACAGGCACCTCTGTGACCACAAATGCAAGTTTTTACAGACGAATCTCCAGCTAGCGTGGCCGTGACGAACTCTAGCTCAAGTCCCCTCACTGCATAGGCCCAGTGGCTAACGTGACGGTCTGGAGTTTTGAGAGAGACTGACTGCGGGTTCAAATCCCGCCCGTGGTATGGTTTGTTTGCAATCGTGTCATTACGATTTCGTGAGTCATGTTGACGGCAGTGAGGGGACTTGAGCTAGAGTTCGTCACGGCCACGCTAGCTGGAGTTTTGAGAGACTGCGGGTTCAAATCGTGTCATTACGATTTCGTGAGTCATACCCTCACTACACAATTTCGGTAACTAGGTCAGCACAAACCAGTTCTATTCAGAGTAACAAATTAAAGATTTTGGGAAAGTAACTACTACATTCATCACTATGATTTACTGACTTAATGGTTACAAAACACTTGGTCAAGGAGAAAGTGATCTGGTACTAAAACACTTTGAGAAGATGCCAGATAATTGGGATAGTGAGAAGCCTAATTGTATTCCCTAACGAATACAATTAGGCTTCCACACCCCATAACAACAATGTGGTCTCTAAAGAGGCTGGAGGGTCCTGACAGAACTAGGATGTGAGGATTAGTGGCCAAGACTCATATGTTTGATAACAGAAACAGGAGAGCCAGTCAGCAGGTCCCCGGTTCTCTCAAACAAGATATTACAGAAACAGCTTCAGTATAACACAACCTTCATTAAGCAACTTTCTTGAGGGGGTAGAGTAGCATTCTCGGTATCTGTTAGTCCTGTCAGTCTTATGTTGTATAGTTTTAACGTAACGTAGCTGACAGACACGCAAGCAACATAGGGAATCGTAATGACACGATTGCAAACAAACCATACCACGGGCGGGATTTGAACCCGCGGTTAGAGAGTCTCAAAACTCCAGACCGTCGCTTTAGCCACTGGACCAGCTGGAGATTCGTCTGTAAAAACTTGCATATGTGGTCACAGTGGTGGCCTATGCTAACCTTCCTATGGTGTAGAAATATACCTAGTTGGACGAATCTTATTGTGGCTAGCTGGTCCAGTGGCTAACACGACGGTCCGGAGTTTTGAGACTCTGACCGCGGGTTCTATCCCGGCCGGGGTATGGTTTAACATAGGGAACTTTAAGACTTAAGTGTTGCCTACGCAAGAAGCTTTAAGTTTGGACTTTATAAAGCCTGCTAGGCAAGCGATATTCCCACGCCATCTATAATAACTCACAACAGGTTATTACAGAAGTATAACCCAGAATGATGTCTAGGATATTTTAGTGATTCGTTAACATTATTGGCATTGTAAAACTAAGATAAGTGAATAAAACGTGCGTGCTTATCAGATTATAAACTAGATATCTTGGTAGCGGTGGTTAAGGTAATATTTTGTAAATTAGGTTGTACAGCATTTACTGGAACAACTGAATAATAATAAACAGTTTAATCTTAGGAATATTACGATGTGATACAGAAATATGGATGATAGAAGCAGCCTGAGTAGTGGTACACAGTATACACAAGACTAGTAGTACCACTGTACCAATGTTGGCCCAGTTAGTTTAATATGTTTATTATGCACACCATACCCATCCTGTGGGCGGTAGTCACACCATACCCATCCTGTGGGCGGTAGTCACACCATACCCATCCTGTGGGCGGTAGTCACACCATACCCATCCTGTGGGCGGTAGTCAAAAGATTACAGAGGTACATAATTGGTCCAGGGACTGGACTCCAAAGTTATGATAGCTGAGCAAGTTACAGAGGTAATGAACTCACAATTTACAAAGGTAATGAACTCACAATTTACAAAGGTAATGAACTCACAATTTACAAAGGTAATGAACTCCAGGTAAGTCTGGTCACAATCATGACAAGTTACAAAGGTATTTACAGATTACAGAGGTACGTAATGGGTCCAGGGACTGGGCCCCCAAAGTTTTGATAGCTGAACTAGGTACAAAGGTAATGAGCTCACAAGTTACAAAGGTAATGAACTCACAATTTACAAAGGTAATGAACTCACAATTTACAAAGGTAATGAACTCACAATTTACAAAGGTAATGAACTCCAGGTAAGTCTGGTCACAATCATGACAAGTTACAAAGGTATTTACAGATTACAGAGGTACGTAATGGGTCCATGGACTGGGCCCCCAAAGTTTTGATAGCTGAACTACCCATGCGAAGCAGACTTACGTTTAACCCTTCCCATGCAGCTACCTCTCCAATCTATTTTTAAAATAACCCAAGATACAATTATAAGTGACGTTGCTCACTACATCTCTCGTCTCTATATTATTAAATTTAGATTCGTCTAACTTGTATCCGTTGCTGCGAATTTTGTCTTAATTATTTTCGACATTTATTGATGC
>NC_069493.1:7951818-7963805 GCF_026875155.1 Cherax quadricarinatus
CTGTGTCTCTGACCGTGTATTGTGTGCAAAGTATGGAGAAGATTTATCAGGAAGAGAGAGATGTGGTCGAACACCGGAAAGGGAAAACAAGATTATAAATGAAAACCAGCATGGGTTCATGGAAGGCAAATCCTGTATCACAAACCTCCTGGAGTTTTATGACAAGGTAACAGAAGTAAGACACGAGAGAGAGGGGGGGTAGATTGCATTTTCCTAGACTGCAGGAAGGCCTTTGACATAGTTCCCCACAAGAGATTAGTGCAGAAGCTGGAGGATCAGGCGCATGTAAAAGGGAGGGCACTGCAATGGATAAGGGAATACCTGACAGGGAGGCAGCAACGAGTCATGGTACGTGAAGAGGTATCACAGGGGTCAGTTCTAGGACCAGTGCTATTTTTGATACATGTGAACGACATGATGGAAGGAATAGACTCTGAAGTGTCCCTGTTCGCAGATGATGTGAAGTTGATGAGAAGAATTAAATCGGACGAGGATGAGGCAGGACTGCAAAGAGACCTGGACAGGCTGGACATGTGGTCCAGTAACTGGCTTCTCGAATTCAATCCAGCCAAATGCAAAGTCATGAAGATTGGGGAGGGGCAAAGAAGACCGCAGACAGAGTATAGGCTAGGTGGACAAAGACTACAGACGTCACTCAGGGAGAAAGACCTCGGGGTCACCATAACACCGAGCACATCACCGGAGGCACACATCAACCAAATAACTGCTGCAGCATACGGGCGCCTGGCAAACCTGCTGGTCCAGTGGCTAACGCGTCGGTTTGGAGTTTTATGAGACTCTGACCGCGAGTTCTAACCCCACCCGTGGTATGGTTTGGTTACCAGACTGTTGTGGGTCACATCAAAGTGGAAATGTATTAGATAACATTTCTTTTAAGTTTGTAAACAGTAAATTAAATGTTTAAGACGAAGTTCAAATGACGTCAAAATCACTGAGGTTTCGGGGGTCAACGCCCCCGCGGCTTGGTCAGTGACCAGGCCTCGTGGTGGATCAGGGCCTGATCAACCAGGTTGTTGCTGTTGGCTGCAGGCAAACCGGCGTAGGAACCACAGCCTGGCTGGTCAGGTACTGACTTTAGGTGCCTGTCCAGCGCCTTCTTGAAGACAGTCAGGGGTCTTGAAGACAGCCAGGGGTCTTGAAGACAGCCAGGGGTCTTGAAAACAGCCAGGGGTCTTGAAGACAGTCAGGGGTCTTGAAGACAGCCAGGGGTCTTGAAGACAGTCAGGGGTCTTGAAGACAGCCAGGGGTCTTGAAAACAGCCAGGGGTCTTGAAGACAGTCAGGGGTCTTGAAGACAGCCAGGGGTCTTGACAGCCAGGGGTCTTGAAGACAACCAGGGGTCTTGACAGTCAGGGGTCTTGAAGATAACCAGGGGTCTTGAAGACGTCAGGGGTCTTGAAAACAGCCCGGGGGGCTTGAAAACAGCCCGGGGTCTTTAAGAAGCCCGGGGGTTTGAAGACAAACCAGGGGTCTTGAAGACAGCCCGGGGTTTGAGACAGTCAGGGGTCTTGAAAACGCCCCGGGGTTTTAGACGCCGGGGGGCTTTAAGGGCAGCCAGGGGTCTTGAAGCAGCCAGAGGTTTGAAAACAAACGGGGCTTGAAGACAGCCAGGGGTCTTGAAAACAGCCGGGGGCTTGAAGACGCCAGGGGTCTTGAAAAAACCCCGGGGGCTTGACAGCCAGGGGGCTTGAAAAACAACCAGGGGTCTTGACAGCCGGGGTTTGAAAACAACCGGGGTCCTGAAGACAGCAGGGGTCTTGAAAACAACCAGGGGTCTTGAAAACGCCGTCTTGAAGACAACCGGGTCTTTAAAAACCCCAGGGGTCTTGAAGAAGCCTGGGGTCTTAAGAAGTCGGGGTCTTTAAGCAGCAGGGGTCTTGAAGACAACCGGGGTCTTGACAGCCGGGGTTTGAAGAAAACCAGGGGGCTTGAAGACAACTGGGATCTTTAAGACAAACCCGGGGTTTGGAGACGCCCAAAGGGGCTTGATGATTCCCGGGGTCTTTATGATTTCCCAGGGGTTTGGGCAGGGGTCTTGAAGACAACAGGGGCTTGAAGACCCCAGGGGTCTTGCAGCCCGGGTCTTTAAGACAACAGGGGTCTTGACGTCAGGGGTCTTTTAAACAAGGGGGCTTGAAGACACCCAGGGGTTTGATGATACCCAAGGGTTTGAAGAAAACCCCGGGGTCTTGCAGCCGGGGTCTTGGGGACACCCCGGAGTCTTTACAGCCAGGGGTCTTGATGATACCCCGGGTCTTGGATTCCCAGGGGTCTTTTAAGAAAAAAGGGGGCTTTACAGCCCGGGGTCTTGAAGACAGCCCGGGGGTTTGAAAAACACCCGGGGTCTTAAAGCCAGGGGTCTTGGACAACCCGGGGTTTGACGCCCGGGGGTTTTAAGTCAGGGGTTTTGAAGCACCGGGGGGCTTGAAAACCAGGGGTCTTAAGACAACCAGGGGTCTTGACAGGGGTCTTGAAGAAGCCAGGGGTCTTGAGAAGCAGGGGTCTTGAAGACAGCAGGGGTCTTGAAAACAGCCGGGGCTTTTAAAAAGCCTGGGGGGGCTTTAAGACAGCAGGGGTCTTGAAAACAGCCCGGGGGGCTTGAAGATGCCGGGGTCTGAAGCGCCAGGGGTCTTAAAAACCAGGGGTCTTGCAGCCAGGGGTCTTTGGGGACAACCAGGGGTTTGAAGACACCGGGTCTTGTACCCCCGGGTCTTGAAGACACCCCGGGGGCTTGACAGTCGGGGGCTTGAAGACAGCCCGGGGTCTTGAAAACGGGCCCGGGGGCTTGAAGACAGCCCGGGGGGCTTGAAGACAGCCCGGGGTCTTTAAGACTGCCAGGGGGGCTTAAAAACCGGGGGTCTTGACAGCCAAGGGCTTGAAAACAACCAGGGGTTGAAGCGCCCGGGGGTTTTAAAACAACCGGGGTCTTGAAAACAGCCCGGGCTTAAAAACCCCGGGTCTTGAAAACAGCCAGGGGCTTTAAAACAAACCCCGGGGTCTTGAAAAAAACCCGGGGTCTTTAAGACAGCCCGGGGTCTTTAAGACCCCAGGGGTCTTTAAAACAGCCAGGGATCTTGAAGCAACCCGGGGGTTTTTGGGATGCAAGGTTTTGAAAACAACAAGGGATTTGAATACAGCCAGGGCTTTAAGACAACCGGGTCTTGAAGCAGCAGGGGTCTTGAAGACAGCCAGGAGGCTTTAAGAAACCCGGGGTTTGAAGCCCGGGGGGCTTTAAGACAACCAGGGATCTTGAGACAATGGGGGTTTTAGAAGCCCAAAGGGGGTTTAGCACCCCGGGGGCTTTTTGTTTTCCCCGGGTCTTGACGCCGGGGTCTTGGGAAAAAAACCAGGGGTTTGAAGACAACCAGGGGTTTGAAGACACCCGGGGTTTTGTAGAACCCAGGGGGGCTTTACAGCCAGGGGGTTTTAAGACAGCCGGGGTTTGACAGTCGGGGTCTTTACAAAAAGGGGTCTTTACAGCCAGGGGTCTTTAAGACACCCAAAAGGGTTTAAGACAACCAGGGGTCTTGACAGGGGTCTTGAAGACGCCGGGGTCTTGAAAACAACCGGGTTCTTGAAGAAGCCAGGGGGCTTTAAGCAACCCGGGGTCTTGAAGCACCAGGGGTCTTGTAGAACCAGGGGGTTTGAAGCCAGGGGTCTTGAAGACGCCAAGGGTCTTGACAGTCAGGGGTCTTGATGATACCCAGGGGTCTTGAAGACAACCCGGGGTCTTGAAACAACCCGGGGGTCTTGAAGACATAGGGGGGCTTAAAACAAACCCGGGGTCTTGAAGACAGCCCGGGTCTTGAAAAAAAAAGGGGTCTTTAAAAAAAGCCCCGGGGTTTGATGTACCCCGGGGTCTTGAAGAAACCAGGGATCATGAAGCGCCCCGGGGTCTTGAAGCAACCAGGGGTCTTCAAGAAGCAAGGTCTTTAAGTAGCCGGGTCTTGAAAACAACCGGGATCTTGAAGACAGCCAGGAGTCTTGAAGACAACCAGGGGTCTTGAAGACAGCCCGGGGTCTTGAGAAACCGGGATTTGAAGACAACCTGGGGTCTTTAAGACACCAAGGGTCTTGAAAGACACCAGGGGTCTTGATGTTTTCCCGGGGTCTTGAAAACAGGGGTCATGAAGACGCCCCGGGTTTTAAGAAAAAGGGGTTTTACAGCCCGGGGTCTTGAAGAAGCCAGGGTCTGAGACACAAGGGTTTGACAGCCAGGGGTTTTTGAAAACGCCAGGAGCTTGAAGAAACAAGGGGTCTTGACGGGGTCTTGAAGACAGCCCGGGGTCTTTAAAAACAAGGGGTCTTTATACCCAGGGGTCTTGACGCCAGGGGTCTTGACGCCAGGGGTCTTTAAGGCACCCAGGTTTTTGAAGCAGCCAGGGGTTTGAAAGGGCACCCCGGGTCTTTAAGCCGGGGCCTTTAAGACAGCCCGGGGTCTTGAATACAGCCAGGGGTCTTGACAGTCAGGGGTCTTGAAGAAAAAGCAGGGGGTTTTACAAAGGGGTCTTGTGACCACAGGGGCTTGACACACCCGGGGTTTTTGAAGACACACTGGGGTCTTTACAACCGGGGTCTTAAAGACAACCCCGGGGTCTTGAAGACACCCAGGGTCTTGAAGACACACCAGGGATCTTGTAGCACCAGGGGTCTTGAACCCCCAGGGGGCTTGAAGAACACTAGGGGTCTTGACAACCCGGGGGCTTAAGACAACCGGGGTCTTTAAGACACCCAGGGGTCTTGAAAACAAAACCGGGGGGATTGCAGCCAGGGGTCTTGAAGGGGGCTTGAAAAACAGCTAGGGGTCTTGAAGACACCCCCGGGTTTGATGTACCAGGGGTCTGAAGACACCCAGGGGTCTTGACAGCCGGGGGTCTGAGACACCAGGAGTTTGAAGAAGCGGGGTCTTGAAGACACCTGGGGTCTTGCAGCCAGGGGTCTTGAAGACCCCAGGGGTCTGACGCGGGGTCTTGCGTCAGGGGTTTGAAGACAGCCAGGGGTCTTTAACCCAGGGGGGTTTTAAAACAACGGGGTCTTTAAAAACACCCGGGGTCTTTAAGACACACAGGGTCTTGAGACACACCGGGGTCTTGGGGACCCACCAGGGGTTTGAGACAACCCGGGGCTTGAAGCACACCCGGGGGGCTTGAAGCACCCAGGGGGGGGCTTGATGATACCCCGGGGTCTGAAGCACCAGGGATCTTGAAGACAGCCGGGGGTCTTGAAGACTCCAGGGGTCTTGAAGACAGCCAGGGGTCTTGACAGCCCGGGGTCTTGGAAAAACTGGGGTCTTGAAGACACAACCAGGGGTCTTGAAGACACACCCCGGGGGCTTGAAGACACCCCGGGGTCTTGAGACCACCAGGGGGTTTTAAGACAAACCCGGGGTCTTGAAGACACACCAGGGGGTTTTAAGACACACAGGGGGGTTTTTGAAGACACCCCCGGGGTCTTGAAGAACAGCAGGGGCTTGAAGACCAGCAGGGTCTTGAAAACACACCCCGGGGTCTTTAAGCCACCAGGGGTCTTGAAAACCACCCGGGGTCTGAAAACACACCCGGGGTTTGAAGAACACCAGGGGTCTTGAAACACACCAGGGGGTTTTAAGACCACCCGGGTCTTGAAGCACACCCGGGGTTTGAAGCAACCAGGGGTTTTGAAGAACACCAGGGGTCTTTAAGAACCCCCAGGGGTCTTGAAGACACACCCGGGGTTTTAAGAGACCAGGGGGCTTGAAAGACACCAGGGGTTGAAAAGACACCCGGGGTCTTGGAGACACCCCGGGGTCTTGAAGGAAAAAACCCGGGGTCTTGAAAACACAAAGGGGTCTTGAAGACCCCAGGGGTCTTGACACACAGGGTCTTGAGACCACCAGGGGTCTTGAAGACACACCGGGGTCTTTACCCCAGGGGTCTTGAAGAACACCCGGGGCTTGAAAACACACAGGGGTCTTTAAAAAACACCGGGGTCTTGAAAAAACCAGGGGTCTTTAAGACCACCAGGGGGGTCTTTTGGACCACCCGGGGGTTTTAAGAACACCGGGGTTTTTACACACCAGGGGGGTTGAAGAGACACAGGGGTCTTGAAAAAGGGCCCGGGGCTTGAAGAGACACCCGGGGTTTGAAGACACACCCGGGGTCTTTAGAACACCGGGGGGCTTTAAGACACCCCAGGGGGCTTTCACACCAGGGGGCTTTAAAACACACCAGGGCTTGAAGAACCCAGGGGTCTTGAAGAACAACCCGGGGTCTTGAAGACACACCAGGGGTCTTTAGACACCCGGGGCTTTAAAAAAACCCCGGGGTCTTGAAACCCGGGGTTAGACAACCGGGGTCTTTAAGGAAACCCGGGGTCTTGAAGACACACCCGGGGTCTTTTTAAGACCACCAGGGGTCTTGAACACCAGGGGTCTTGACAACCGGGGTCTTGACCACCAGGGGTCTTGAGACACACCGGGGGTCTTGACACACCAGGGGGTCTTGAAGAAACCCCCCAGGGGTCTTGAAGACACACCCGGGGGCTTGAACACCGGGTCTTGAAAACACCCGGGGGCTTGAAAACACACCAGGGTCTTGAAAGACAACCAGGGGTCTTGAAGACCGCCAGGGGTCTTGAAGACACACCCGGGGTCTTGAAGACACACCAGGGGTTTTTGACACACCAGGGGGGTCTTGAAGAACCCAGGGGGGCTTGAAAACAACCGGGGTCTTGAAGAACGCCGGGTCTTGAAGACACACCGGGGGGCTTGAAGCACCCAGGGGGTCTTTACACACCGGGGTTTTTGAAGAAGCCGGGGTCTTGAAAACACACCAGGGGTCTTGAAGCAACCCAGGGGTCTTACACACCAGGGGCTTGAAAGGGCACGCCCGGGGTCTGAAAACACACCAGGGTCTTGAAAAACACCGGGGGTTTTCACACCAGGGGTTTTTTGAAGGGCCACCAGGGGGCTTGAAAACACCCCAGGGGGTCTTTAAGACCGCCGGGGCTTGAAGACACCAGGGGTCTTGAAGACACACCGGGGTTTGACACAAGGGGTCTTGAAGCACCCAGGGGTCTTGAAGACACACCCCGGGGTCTTGAAGACACACAGGGGGCTTTAAGACACGCCCGGGGTCTTTAAGCACACCAGGGGTCTTGAAGACACACCAGGGGGTTTGACACACCAGGGGGCTTGAAGGGCACACCGGGGTCTTGAAGAACACCCGGGGTCTTTTAAGCACACCGGGTCTTTAAGACACGCCAGGGGTCTTAAGAACACCCGGGGGGCTTGAAGGGGACACACCAGGGGTCTTGACACACAGGGGGGCTTTAAGACACACCAGGGGTTTTAAGACAACCAGGGGGCTTGAAAACACACAGGGGGCTTGAAGAAAACCAGGGGGCTTGGCCCCCAGGGGTCTTGAAAAACACCAGGGGGTTTTAGAACACCGGGTTCTTGAAGGCAACCAGGGGTCTTGGACACACCCGGGGTCTTGAAGACCACCCGGGGTCTAGAAACCCGGGGTCTTGAACCCCAGGGGGCTTGAAGCCACCGGGGTCTTGAAGACACACCCGGGGTTTGAAGAACACCAGGGGTCTTGAAGACACACCCGGGGTCTTTAAGACACCCAGGGGTTTTGAAACCACAGGGGGGTTTTAAACCCCCAGGGGTTTGAAGACACACCAGGGGGCTTTTAAGACACACAGGGTTCTTGAAGACACCCAGGGGTCTTGAAAAACACACCGGGGTCTTTAAACCACCAGGGGTCTTGACACACAGGGGGGTTTTTAAACAAACCCGGGGTCTTGAAGACACCCCAGGGGTCTTGAAGACAAACCCGGGGTCTTGACACACCAGGGGTCTTGAAAAACACACCCGGGGGGCTTGGAACACCAGGGGTTTGAAACCACCAGGGTCTTGAAGACCACCGGGGTCTTGAAGAACACCAGGGGGCTTGAAAACACACCGGGGTCTTGAAGACACCAGGGGTCTTTAAGACACACCAGGGGTCTTGAAAAACACCAGGGGGCTTTAAAAACACACCAGGGGGGCTTGAAGACCACCAGGGGTCTTTAAAACACCAGGGGTCTTGGGGCACACCCGGGGTCTTTAAGGGGCACACCAGGGGTTTGAAGAACACCAAAGGGGTTTTAAGACACACCAGGGGGTCTTTAAGCACACCAGGGGTCTTGAAAACACACCAGGGGTTTGACCCAGGGGGCTTGAAAACACCCAGGGGTCTTTAAAAAACCCCCAGGGGTTTTTGAAGACACACCAGGGGTCTTGACACCCAGGGGGTTTTAAGACACACAGGGGGTTTTAAGACACACCGGGGTTTGAAGACACACCAGGGGGTTTTACCACAAGGGGTCTTGAAAACCAGGGTCTTTACACACCGGGGTCTTTAAAACCACCAGGGGTCTTGAAGACCCCCCGGGGTTTGACACACCAGGGGGCTTGAAGACACACAGGGGTCTTGAGCACACCAGGGGGCTTGAACACCAGGGGTCTTGAAGGGGAAAACCCGGGGTCTTGACCACCAGGGGTCTGAAGAACCAGGGGTCTTGAAAACACACCAGGGGGCTTGACCACAGGGGGCGAAGACAACCAGGGGTCTTGAAGACACACCAGGGGTTTTTCACACCAGGGGTCTTGAGACACACCAGGGGTCTTTGAAGCACACCAGGGGTCTTGAAACCCCCAGGGGTCTTGAAAACACCGGGGTCTTTAAGCCCCAGGGGTCTTGACACACCCGGGGGCTTGACCACCAGGGGGCTTGAAGACACACCAGGGGTTTTTGAAAACACACCAGGGGGCTTTAAGAACACCAGGGGTCTTGAAAAACACAGGGGTCTTGAAAACACACCAGGGGTCTTTAAGACCACCCGGGTTCTTGAAAACCCAGGGGTTTGACCACCCGGGGGGCTTGAAGACACACCCGGGGGCTTGAAGACCACCCGGGGGGCTTGAAGACACACCAGGGGTCTTGCACACAGGGGGTCTTTACACCCCAGGGGGGGTTTTACCACCAGGGGTCTTTAAGACACACCCGGGGTCTTGACACACCAGGGGTCTTTGAAGAACACCAGGGGTCTTGAAAAAACCCGGGGTCTTGACACACCAGGGGTCTTTAAGAAAACCCGGGGGCGAAGACAACCAGGGTCTTGACACACCGGGGTTTGAAGACAAACCCCGGGGTCTTGGGGAAAAACCCAGGGGTCTTTACCACGGGGTCTTTAAGACACACCCCGGGGTTTGAAGACCACAGGGGTCTTGAACAAGGGGTCTTGACAATCAGGGGTCTTGAAAAAACCAGGGTCTTTAAGAACCCAGGGGTCTTTAAAAACACACCCGGGGTCTTGAGACACACCAGGGGTTTTAAGACCACCGGGGTCTTGACACACAGGGGTCTTGACCACCCGGGGTCTTGAAGGGCACACCCGGGGTCTTGAAGACACACCAGGGGTCTTGACCCACCAGGGGTCTTTAAAACACACCGGGGTCTTTAAAACCCCAGGGGTCTTTAAGACAACCAGGGGCTTGAAACACACAGGGGTTTGAAGACCCCGGGGTCTTGAAGAACCCGGGGTTTGAAGACACACCAGGGGTCTTGAAGACACACCAGGGGTCTTGAAGACACACCAGGGGTCTTGAAGACACACCAGGGGTCTTGAAGACACACCAGGGGTCTTGAAGACACACCAGGGGTCTTGAAGACACACCAGGGGTCTTTAAGACACACCCCGGGGGCTTGAGACACACCCGGGGGGCTTGAAAACCACCCGGGGTCTTTAAGCACCCAGGGGGGCTTGAAGACCACCGGGGTTTGAAGGGGGAAAACCCCCCCGGGGCTTGAAAACCACCGGGGTTTGAAGACCACCCGGGGTCTTGAAGAAAACACCCGGGTCTTGAACACCCGGGTCTTTAAGACACCCAGGGGTCTTTAAGACACACCAGGCCAAAGCGTGTGGTGCCACACTTCAAAAAAAAAAAAAATAAAAAAGAAAAGGCCCAGAATTACAAAAAAGGGCTGCCGAGTTGAGGTATGTTTTTGAACATTGAAAATTTATGTTGGGGTGATAACGCAACACTCGGACATGATAAGACATGCTCATTTTGAAAGAATGATAAAGGGTGATTTCTCAAAACTTGCGCCCAGATAACATGATAATTCCTGCAAAATTTTGGGAAAAGTCGATTTTTTAAATTCTTGATTTTTTTTTTTGTCCTGTGTTTTTTTTGTTTGATATGGTGAGGTGGTCAGAGTCTCTTTAGAAACTCAAGACTGAGCCCGCCTGGCCTGCCTGGCTGCCCGGCCTGCCTGCCTGCCCGGCCGCCCCGCCTGCCGGCCTGCCTGGCCCGCCCGGCCTGCCTGGCCTGCCGGCCTGCCTGACCTTTCTGGGGCCCGCCTGCCTGCCTGGGCCCGCCTGGCCTGCCTGCCTGCCCGGGGCCCGCCTGCCTGCCTGCCTGGCCTGCCCGGCCTGTGGCCTGCCCGGGTGCCCGGCCTGCCTGCCTGCCTGCCTGCCCGGCCTCCTGCCTGCCTGCCTGGCCTGCCCGGGGCCCGCCTGGCCTGCCTGACCTGCCTCCCGCCTGGCCCGCCTGGCCCGCCCGGCCTGCCCGCCTCCCGCCTGCCCGCCCGCCTGCCTGCCCGCCTGGCCGCCCGGCCTGCCTGACCTGCCTGGCCGCCGGGCCCGCTGGTGCCGGCCCGCCCCCCTGCCCGGCCGCCTTGCCTGCCTGCCTGGCCTGCCTGGCCTGCCCGGCCTGCCTGGGCCTGCCTGCCTGCCTGCCTGCCGGCCTGCCCGGCCTGCCTGCCCGCCTGGCCTGCCTGCCGCCGGGCCTGCCTGCCTGCCTTTGGGCCCGCCTGCCCCTGGCCTGCCTGGCCTGCCTGGCCGCCTCCCGCCTGGCCTGCCTGGCCTGCCTGCTGCCTACTGCCTGCCTGGCCCGCCTGCCTGCTGGCCTGCCTGCCTGCTGCCTGGCCTGCCTGGGCCCGCCCGGCCTGCTGGCCCGCCCGCCTGCCTGCCTGCCTGCCCGCCTGCCTGCTGCCTGCCTGCCTGCCTACCCACCCGCCGGCTGCCTGCGCTGCCTGCCTGTGCCTGCCTGCCTTTCCTGCCTGCTGCCTGCCCCGCCTCCTGCCTGCCCCCTCCTCCTGCCCGGCCTGCCTGCCTTTCTGGCCTGCCTGCCTGCCTGGCCTGCCTGGCCGCTGCCTGCCCCTGGGCCTGCCTGCCCCTGGCCTGCTGCCTCCTGCCGCCTGGCCCGCCTGCCTGCCTGGCCTGCCCGGCCTGGCCCCTGCCTGCCCGCCTGCCTGCCTGCTTGCCTGGCCTGCTGGCTGCCGGCCTGCCCGCCTGCCTGCCTGCCCGCCGCTACCCGCCTCCCGCTCCCCCGGGCCCGCCCCTTGGCCCGGCCGCCTGCCTGCTGCCTGCTGGGCCCGCCTCCTGCCTCCCGCCTGCCTGCCTGCCTGCCCTCCTGCCCGGCCCGCCTGGCCTGTGCCTCGCCCGGGCCCGCCTGGGGCCGCCCCTCTGCCTGCTGCCTGCCTGCCTCCCCCTGCCTGCCTGCCCCCTGCCGGGCCCCTGCCTGCCTGCCTGGGTGGCCTGCCGGGCCGCCTCCTGCCTGGGCCCTGCCTGCCTGCCCCGCCTGTCTGTCTGCCTGCCTGCCTTTCCTGCCCTCCCCTTTCCTGGCCTGCCCGCCCGCCCGCCTGCCTCCTGCCGGCCTGCCCGGGCCCGCCTGGCCGGCTCTTGGGCCCGGGCCTGCCTGCCTGCTGCCTGCCCCCCTCCTCCCCCTGCCCGGGGCCCGCTGCCTGCCTGCCCGCTGCCTGCCTGCCTGCCCGGCCCCTCCCGCCTGGCTCCCCCCTGTGGCCTGCCTGGGCCCTGCCTGCCTGCCTCTGCCCCCCTCCCCTTTCCCGGCCTGCCGCCTGGCTGCCTGCCTGTCCTGCCCGCCTGGCCGCCTGCCGCCTGCCCTGGCCTGCCTCCTGCCTGGCTGCCTGCCCTGGC
>NC_069493.1:7964305-8084599 GCF_026875155.1 Cherax quadricarinatus
TTGCATCGTGTCATTACGATTTCTTGAGTCGAGAGGGGGAACTTACGGCCCTTTCATGCCTTCTAGTGACTTCCTCCGCTGTCCCTCTATTATGGAGTCTTCGTCCTGTGATAATCCTCCTCCTCTCAGGCCCCATTCTGTTCCCGCATCCTTTTCTGACCCAGCTTCGTTATTGGACCATTCTCTAGTCTCTTCCCATACCCCTGTACCTTCTGCTGGTGACGCTTCGTCACCTTCTCCAGGTGCTGGAGCTCCGCCCATTTCTGTTAGTGCCTCTGCCTCTTGCACGCTATGCGTCTGGCTTTTTCGAATACTGTACGACGGTTTTCGGATCGCTCACCCACCTCGGGTCGGGCCGCCCGCGGTAGGTGAGCTTTGCTCACACCTCTGCAACACAATTGTCCTCAAAGATTTGTTAAGTTATACCATGAATTAAGGAAAAATCCTGGACTTCACCTTACGAAACGAAGTAAATATGATAGTAATTATGGACAAGGTAGATTATTGGGGGAAAATGAACGTGTTTTTAGAATAAAGGGGAACTGGTATGCTCTTTAAGATCAGTCAGCTCGTTTGCAAGTTTTTTTATAAGTGGTTTTGAAAACTGACAAGTTTATAAATGACACTGGTGCAACATTTAGGTATCTTTATTCTGGAAACGTTTTGCCAGCCATTGGCTTCTTTAGTCCAGTACAGAGAACGGTGAAAGATTATGAAGAGTTTGAGGTAATCAGTCCCTCAGCCTGGATTCGATGTGTCCGGTCCATCAAGATTGATGAAATGAACACATCAACTCAAGGCTGAGGGACTGATTACCACAAACTCCTTCATCTTCCACCGTTCTTCTCTGTATTAGACCGATGAACCCACTGACTGGTGAAACATTTCCAGAGTAAAGATACCCAAATGTTGTATAAGTATCTCATTTACATTGCAAGGTGCTACATAAATATACTTACCTTGAATACAGATGTACTCAAGTCTAAATAATACAACATGACGACTCTTGAGATCAAAACACATTCCAGTTTGCTTGACCAACCTCCTGGAATGTGTTTTGATCTCGTCTGATTTTTGAGATCAAAACACATTCCAGTTTGCTTGACCAACCTCCTGGAATGTGTTTTGATCTCGTCTGATTTTTGAGATCAAAACACATTCCAGTTTGCTTGACCAACCTCCTGGAATGTGTTTTGATCTCGTCTGATTTTTGAGATCAAAACACATTCCAGTTTGCTTGACCAACCTCCTGGAATGTGTTTTGATCTCGTCTGATTTTTGAGATCAAAAACACATTCCAGTTTGCTTGACCAACCTCCTGGAATGTGTTTTGATCTCGTCTGATTTTTGAGATCAAAACACTTTCCAGTTTGCTTGACCAACTCCTGGAATGTGTTTTGATCTCGTCTGATTTTTGAGATCAAAACACATTCCAGTTTGCTTGACCAACCTCCTGGAATGTGTTTTGATCTCGTCTGATTTTTGAGATCAAAACACATTCCAGTTTGCTTGACCAACCTCCTGGAATGTGTTTTGATCTCGTCTGATTTTTGTAATACCTGTAACTGCCTTCCCCAGTGAGTATGTTGTGAGTCATTACGTGAGTCAAGAGCCTTCAGTGATGACACAGAATTAGTAATGATCAAGGAGTCAAGCTCAGTGTTATAAGTTAACTTTAGTGCTGCTAGGATGGCGGACAGTTTAGTGCTGCTAGGATGGCAGACAGTTTAGTGCTGCTAGGATGGCAGACAGTTTAGTGCTGCTAGGATGGCAGACAGTTTAGTGTTGCTAGGATGGCGGACAGTTTAGTGCTGCTAGGATGGCGGACAGTTTAGTGCTGCTAGGATGGCAGACAGCTTAATGCTGCTAGGATGGCAGACAGCTTAGTGCTGCTAGGATGGCAGACAGTTTAGTGCTGCTAGGATGGCAGACAGTTTAGTGCTGCAAGGATGGCAGACAGTTTAGTCTGCAGAGTAGAAGCTCACTTGTTAATTCTTGTCTAACTCAACAAGCTTACTATAGCGGAAACTAGACACTGGTCGTGTGCTAGTGGTCCCGCTAGACACTGGTCGTGTGCTAGTGGTCCAGCCAGACACTGGTCGTGTGCTAGTGGTCCATCCAGACACTGGTCGTGTGCTAGTGGTCCATCCAGACACTGGTCGTGTGCTAGTGGTCCAGAGAGACACTGGTCGTGTGCTAGTGGTCCAGCCAGACACTGGTCGTGTGCTAGTGGTCCAGCCAGACACTGGTCGTGTGCTAGTGGTCCAGCCAGACACTGGTCGTGTGCTTGTGGTCCAGCCAGACACTGGTCGTGTGCTAGTGGTCCCGCTAGACACTGGTCGTGTGCTAGTGGTCCAGCCAGACACTGGTCGTGTGCTAGTGGTCCATCCAGACACTGGTCGTGTGCTAGTGGTCCATCCAGACACTGGTCGTGTGCTAGTGGTCCAGAGAGACACTGGTCGTGTGCTAGTGGTCCAGCCAGACACTGGTCGTGTGCTAGTGGTCCAGCCAGACACTGGTCGTGTGCTTGTGGTCCAGCCAGACACTGGTCGTGTGCTAGTGGTCCAGCCAGACACTGGTCGTGTGCTAGTGGTCCAGCCAGGAACACTGGTCGTGTGTAGTGGTCCAGCCAGACACTGGTCGTGTGCTAGTGGTCCAGCCAGACACTGGTCGTGTGCTAGTGGCCCATTCAGACACTGGTCCTGTGCTAATGGTCCAGCCAGACGGTGGTCGTGTGCTAGTGGTCCAGCTAGACACTGGTCCTGTGCTTGTGGTCCAGCTAGACCACTGGTCTGTGCTAGTGGTCCAGCCAGACACTGGTCGTGTGCTAGTGGTCCAGCCAGACACTGGTCGTGTGCTAGTGGTCCATCCAGACACTGGTCGTGTGCTAGTGGTCCAGCCAGACACTGGTCGTGTGCTAGTGGTCCAGCCAGACACTGGTCGTGTGCTAGTGGTCCAGCCAGACACTGGTCGTGTGCTAGTGGTCCAGCCAGACACTGTTCGTGTGCTAGTGGTCCAGCCAGACACTGGTCGTGTGCTAGTGGTCCAGCCAGACACTGGTCGTGTGCTAGTGGTCCATCCAGACAATGGTCGTGTGCTAGTGGTCCATCCAGACATGGTCGTGTGCTAGTGGTCCAGCCAGACACTGGTCGTGTGTAGTGGTCCAGCAGACACTGGTCGTGTGCTTAGTGGTCCAGCCAGACACTGGTCGTGTGCTAGTGGTCCAGCCAGACACTGGTCGTGTGCTAGTGGTCCAGCCAGACACTGGTCGTGAGCTAGTGGTCCATCCAGACACTGGTCGTGTGCTAGTGGTCCATCCAGACACTGGTCGTGTGCTAGTGGTCCATCCAGACACTGGTCGTGTGCTAGTGGTCCATCCAGACACTGGTCGTGTGCTAGTGGTCCAGCCAGACAATGGTCGTGTGCTAGTGGTCCAGCCAGACAATGGTCGTGTGCTAGTGGTCCAGCCAGACAATGGTCGTGTGCTATTGGTCCCGCCAGACACTGGTCGTGTGCTAGTGGCCCATTCAGACACTGGTCCTGTGCTAATGGTCCAGCCAGACGGTGGTCGTGTGCTAGTGGTCCAGCTAGACACTGGTCCTGTGCTAGTGGTCCAGCTAGACACTGGTCCTGTGCTAGTGGTCCAGCCAGACACTGGTCGTGTGCTAGTGGTCCATCCAGACACTGGTCGTGTGCTAGTGGTCCATCCAGACACTGGTCGTGTGCTAGTGGTCCAGCCAGACACTGGTCGTGTGCTAGTGGTCCATCCAGACACTGGTCGTGTGCTAGTGGTCCATCCAGACACTGGTCGTGTGCTAGTGGTCCAGCCATACACTGGTCGTGTGCTAGTGGTCCAGCCAGACACTGGTCGTGTGCTAGTGGTCCAGCCAGACACTGGTCGTGTGCTAGTGGTCCAGCCAGACACTGGTCGTGTGCTAGTGGTCCATCCAGACACTGGTCGTGTGCTAGTGGTCCAGCCAGACACTGGTCGTGTGCTAGTGGTCCAGCCAGACACTGGTCGTGTGCTAGTGGTCCAGCCAGACACTGGTCGTGTGCTAGTGGTCCATCCAGACACTGGTCCTGTGCTAGTGGTCCAGCCAGACACTAGTTGTGTCAGATTGGTCCAGATAGACACTAGTGGCGTCAGAGTGGTCCAGCCAGACACTAGTGGTGTCAGAGTGGTCCAGCCAGACACTAGTGGCGTCAGAGTGGTCCAGCCAGACACTAGTGGCGTCAGCGTGGTCCAGCCAGACACTAGTGGCGTCAGAGAGGTCCCGCCAGACACTAGTGGTGTCAGAGTGGTCCAGCCAGACACTTGTGGCGTCAGAGAGGTCCCGCCAGACACTATTGGTGTCAGAGTGGTCCAGCCAGACACTATTGGTGTCAGAGTGGTCCAGCCAGACACTATTGGTGTCAGAGTGGTCCAGCCAGACACTATTGGTGTCAGAGTGGTCCAGCCAGACACTATTGGTGTCAGAGTGGTCCAGCCAGACACTATGGTGTCAGAGTGGTCCAGCCAGACACTTGTGGGCAGTCAGAGTGGTCAGCCAGACACTATTGGTGTCAGAGTGGTCCAGCCAGACACTAGTGGCGTCAGAGTGGTCCAGCCAGACACTATTGGTGTCAGAATGGTACAGCCAGATACTATTGGTGTCAGAGTGGTCCAGCCAGACACTAGTGGTGTCAGAGTGGTCCAGCCAGACACTAGTGGTGTCAGAGTGGTCCAGCCAGACACTAGTGGTGCCAGAGTGGTCCAGCAAGACACTAGTGGTGTCAGAGTGGTCCAGCCAGACACTAGTGGTGTCAGAGTGGTCCAGCCAGACGCTATTGTTGTCAGAATGGTACAGCCAGACACTAGTGGTGTCAGAGTGGTCCAGCCAGACACTATTGGTGTGAGAGTGGTCCAGCCAGACACTAGTGGTGTCAGAGTGGTTCAGCCAGACACTATTGGTGTCAGAGTGGTCCAGCCAGACACTATTGGTGTCAGAGTGGTCCACCCAGACACTATTGGTGTCAGAGTGGTCCAGCCAGACACTATTGGTGTCAGAGTGGTCCAGCCAGACACTATTGGTGTCAGAGTGGTCCAGCCAGACACTATTGGTGTCAGAGTGGTCCAGCCAGACACTATTGGTGTCAGAGTGGTCCAGCCAGACATATTGGTGTCAGAGTGGTCCAGCCAGACACTATTGGTGTCAGAGTGGTCCAGCCAGACACTATTGGTGTCAGAGTGGTCCAGCCAGACACTATTGGTGGTCAGAGTGGTCCAGCCAGACACTATTGGTGTCAGAGTGGTCCAGCCAGACACTATTGGTGTCAGAGTGGTCCAGCCAGACAACTATTGGTGTCAGAGTGGTCCAGCCAGACACTATTGGTGTCAGAGTGGTCCAGCCAGACACAATTGGTGTCAGAGTGGTCCAGCCAGACACTATTGGTGTCGGAGTGGTCCAGCCAGACACTATTGGTGTCAGAGTGGTCCAGCCAGACACTATTGGTGTCGGAGTGGTCCAGCCAGACACTAGTGGCGTCGGAGTGGTCCAGCCAGACACTAGTGGTGTCAGAGTGGTCCAGCCAGACACTATTGGTGTCGGAGTGGTCCAGCCAGACACTAGTGGCGTCGGAGTGGTCCAGCCAGACACTAGTGGTGTTCTTCCCTGGTGTCTCAAGGCCTCTGTATGATGTAACCCCATTCATTAATTGTGATTTAAATAACACAAATCTTCACTTCGTCACCTTGATTGTAAAATGGTCTTGATCCGTGTAATCTGAGCTGATCTTAGATCGAACATGTGGTGGTGCTAGTAGAGCAGTGTCTCCTATGAAATCCGGTGATAGTAATCAAGTGTCCTGCAAAAATAAGCCATCAGTTGTGTGATGCAGGGCAAGGTTCTTGCGTCCTTCCTGTTTGTCATGCTGGACACCAGATAACCCAGAGCACACAGCTCCTCACTGGCTTCCTTTATACCACATATTAATGTCTCTATGATTTTTTTCAGTGAAGGACATTGAACATCCTGACTAAGAGTGTGTTCTTGTACTTGCAAAAAAACACATCTCGTATTCAGTGTGGCACTGAATACGAGGCGGAGATCTTATCTAGCAGTTAGTAGCCTTCAGAGACCCCCGGCACGTCACTGTAACCTTCAGAGACCCCTGGCACGTCACTGTAACCTTCAGAGACCCCTGGCACGTCACTGTAACCTTCAGAGACCCCGGCACGTCACTGTAGCCTTCAGAGACCCCTGGCACGTCACTGTAGCCTTCAGAGACCCCTGGCACGTCACTGTAACCTTCAGAGACCCCTGGCACGTCACTGTAACCTTCAGAGACCCCGGCACGTCACTGTAACCTTCAGAGACCCCCGGCACGTCACTGTAACCTTCAGAGACCCCGGCACGTCACTGTAACCTTCAGAGACCCCGGCACGTCACTGTAACCTTCAGAGACCCCCGGCACATCACTGTAGCCTTCAGAGACCCCCGGCACATCACTGTAGCCTTCAGAGACCCTCGGCAGGTCACTGTGGCCTTCAGAGACCCCGGAACATCACTGTAGCCTTCAGAGACCCCCGGCAGGTCACTGTGGCCTTCAGAGACTCCCGGCAGGTCACTGTGGCCTTCAGAGACCCCTGGCAGGTCACTGTGGCCTTCAGAGACCCCCGGCAGGTCACTGTGGCCTTCAGAGACCCCGGCAGGTCACTGTGGCCTTCAGAGACCCCCAGGCAGGTCAACGGGGTCTGTGCCTTCAGAGACCCCCGGCAGGTCACTGTGGCCTTCAGAGACCCCCGGCAGGTCACTGTGGCCTTCAGAGACCCCCGGCAGGTCACTGTGGCCTTCAGAGACCCCCGGCAGGTCACTGTGGCCTTCAGGAGACCCCCGGCAGGTCACTGTGGCCTTCAGAGACCCCGGCAGGTCACTGTGGCCTTCAGAGACCCCCGGCAGGTCACTGTGGCCTTCAGAGACCCCCGGCAGGTCACTGTGGCCTTCAGAGACCCCGGCAGGTCACTGTGGCCTTCAGAGACCCCCGGCAGGTCACTGTGGCCTTCAGAGACCCCCGGCAGGTCACTGTGGCCTTCAGAGACCCCCGGCAGGTCACTGTGGCCTTCAGAGACCCCCGGCAGGTCACTGTGGCCTTCAGAGACCCCCGGCAGGTCACTGTGGCCTTCAGAGACCCCGGCAGGTCACTGTGGCCTTCAGAGACCCCCGGCAGGTCACTGTGGCCTTCAGAGACCCCGGCAGTCACTGTGGCCTTCAGAGACCCCCGGCAGGTCACTGTGGCCTTCATGTATGACCACCGGCAGTCACGTGCCTATATGCAGACCCCAGGCAGACTTGTTGCCATCACCCGACAAGTTATATGTGACCAGTACTCAATGTTTATGTGTAACTACAAGTGACATCATTATTATGATCAGTACATCAATGAAAGACATTTCTACGTACATAGTAATATATAGTGACCAGTACATCAATGTATAGTGATCAGTACATCAATATATAGTGATCAGTACATCAATGTATAGTGATCAGTACATCAATATATAGTGATCAGTACATCAATATATAGTCACCAGTACATCAATATATAGTGATCAGTACATCATATATAGTCACCAGGTACATCAATATATAGGTGAGTCAGAATGATAGCTATCATGATAGGATAGATGATAGTCCAGTATACATATATGATAGTGATAGATATCTATCATATATAGGATCAGATGACATACTATCATATAGATAGAATGATATCTACCAAGGTACGGAGCAAATATACACTGGGGGGGAGTAGAATGATAGCTATCATGATAGGAGTAGAATGATAGCTATCATGATAGGAGTAGAATGATATCTATCATGATAGGAGTAGAATGATAGCTATCATGATAGGAGTAGAATGATATCTATCATGATAGGAGTAGAATGATAGCTATCATGATAGGAGTAGAATGATAGCTATCATGATAGGAGTAGAATGATATCTATCATGATAGGAGTAGAATGATAGCTTCTATCATAAATATACTATCATGATGATAGCTATCATGATAGGAGTAGAATGATATCTATCATGATAGGAGTAGAATGATAGCTTTCATGATACTAGAATGATAGCTATCATGATAGGAGTAGAATGATAGCTATCATGATAGTAGAATGATAGCTATCATGATAGTAGAATGATATCTATCATGATAGGAGTAAGATATTCATGATTGATATCTATCATGATAGGAGTAGAATGATATCTATCATGATAGGAGTAG
Source organism: Cherax quadricarinatus (assembly GCF_026875155.1). NCBI lineage: Eukaryota > Metazoa > Arthropoda > Malacostraca > Decapoda > Parastacidae > Cherax > Cherax quadricarinatus. Next base: position 7,972,572 of record NC_069493.1, read on the forward strand.
AATGATAGCTATCATGATAGTAGAATGATATCTATCATGATAGGAGTAGAATGATAGCTATCATGATAGTAGAATGATAGCTATCATGATAGGAGTAGAATGATATCTATCATGATAGGAGTAGAATGATAGCTATCATGATAGTAGAATGATAGCTATCATGATAGGAGTAGAATGATATCTATCATGATAGGAGTAGAATGATATCTATCATGATAGGAGTAGAATAATATCTATCATGATAGGAGTAGAATGATATCTATCATGATTGGAGTAGAATAATATCTATCATGATAGGAGTAGAATGATATCTATCATGATTGGAGTAGAATAATATCTATCATGATAGGAGTAGAATGATATCTATCATGATTGGAGTAGAATGATATCTATCATGATAGGAGTAGAATGATAGCTATCATGATAGTAGAATGATAGCTATCATGATAGGAGTAGAATGATATCTATCATGATAGGAGTAGAATGATATCTATCATGATAGTGAGTGAGATAATATCTAATCATATAGTAGAATGTATCACATGATTGAGTAGAATATATTATCATGATAGGAGTAGAATGATATCTATCATGATTGGAGTAGAATAATATCTATCATGATAGGAGTAGAATGATATCTATCATGATTGGAGTAGAATGATATCTATCATTCTACTCCCCCCAGGGTTGTTTTGCATCAACTACATTTTAATCTTCGTTATGTTTGTTGTTTTTGTAGACGTCAATAAGTCTTTTAGAATCAATATTCATTAAATTTGTACAACCTGTCTGTGTTTTATACCATTTGAATGTTCAAAATTAGGAGACCATTTGACAGCATAGTGAGGAAGATGAGCAGAAGCGAATAAAGTCTACGAGTCATGTTAGTAATGAATTGAGACACTTATGTAACATATGGGAATCTTTACTGAGGAAACGTTTCACCACACAGTGGCCTCATCAGTCTTATACAAAGCAGGAAGGTATAAGGAGAGGAGGAGTTTGAGGTAATCAGTCCCTCAAACTCCTCTCCTTACACCTTCCTGCTTTGTATAAGACTGATGAAGTCACTGTGTGGCGAAACATTTCCTCAGTAAAGATTCCCATATGTTACATAAGTGTCTCAATTCTTCAACTTGTCAGTTTTCAAAACTATTCATCACATGTTAGTAATGTTGTGTGTGAAGGTAGGGTCAACAATGTGTCTGTGAAGGTTAGAAAGGCAGGTGTAGCCGAGGACTAGTTAATAAGCTGGCTGGGATCTCCAACACAACAGAAGGTTAGGTAAGGTTCGTCAGGAAACAGGACAAATGTTTCCTGACGCGGGTCTTAGTCAGATGATGACCCGCCTTTGGAGCTTTGGTCATCTGACCGAGGCCTTCCGCTGGCTTACTAGTCCACCCCTTTAAAAATTATGGTCATTTATAACCATGTACGTTGTGGTGTAGTAACACAACAGAAAACAGAATTGTTAGTGTCGGCAACGCGAAGATTTCTTTCTTCGCTCTGTCAGTAAGCGGCCATTTTTACAAAGTATTGGTGAACCAGAACGACAGGAAATGTAGACACCAGGACCATCAGTGACAAGAGGAGTTTGAACCAGATGAAAACTGACTATAATCGTTATTTTTAAAGGGGTGGAGGGGTAAGCCAGTGGAAGGTCTCGGTCAGATGACCAAAAGCTCCAGTTCTGGGTCATCATATGACTAAGACCCGCATCAGGAAACACTTGTCCTCTTTCCTGACCAATCTTTCTTAAGTATAAACCACACTTGTTACCCAAAGGATGAGTATTGTTAAGATTTTGAAGATTGGAAATGTAAGGAAAGCAAAAAACAGGAGTTTTCAGAGAAGCGAACTTGGGAGAGAAGTCCATCTAGCATGAGTAAGCAGTTTTGAAATCGGGAGGATAGCCAAGGAGAGAGAACAAGTTGCGAAGAGTGGAAATTTCAAGAGTCGAAAAATTGAAATGTCACAGATGCGGTGGGCTGTATGTCCCTTATGGGTTTAGCGCTTAGTTATGATTATAATTACAGATGCGGAGGGCAGAGAGGAAGTGAGAAACTAGCAAGTGTCTTGACAAAGGGAGCATAGTGAGAAAAGTAGTGAATTCACATGACAATGAGCACTGTCTTGTGGTAACGAATAAAATCTGTAACAGAGTGATGGACACGAACAACACGTCTGGAAACAATTGTCCTATTTTCTGGAGAATCTTACCAAACTTAAAGAAGGCAAGCAGTGAGTTAGATTCCAGGTTACCTTTGAACTTAACAGGAGAACTCAAATTTCAAACACATGTACAACAAATTTCCAAGAAAATTTCCAAGACCGTAGGCATGTTATCGAAGATACGGTACTATGTTCCACAGTCAGCTCTCCTGGCCCTATATCACTCACTTATTTACCCCTATCTCACCTATGGAATCTGTGCATGGGGCTCAACAACAATAAATCATCTCAGACCATTAATTGCCCAACAAAAGGCTGCAGTCAGAATGATGATAAATTCCCACTCCAGGCAGCATACTCCACCAATATTCAAAACTCTAAACATACTCACCGTACAAAACATCCATACTTATTATTGCACCTACTACATACATAGAACACTTAACACGGATATAAACCCTCCCCTCAAACGTCTCCTTACCAACCTCAACAGAACACATGACCATAACACAAGGCACAGATCACTCTTTGATGTTCCTCGTGTCCATCTCACACTATGTAAAAACTCAATTCACATAAAAGGCCCAAAAATCTGGAATTCATTACCTGTGAATATAAAAGAAACACTGTCTGTTTATCAATTCAAGATTCTTCTTAAAAACCACTTACTCTCGCACAACTAAATAAATACTGAATAACTGTATCTCATAAATGTATAACCTGTGACCCTATCAAACTATGCTCTTTTTAATTACATTACCTAATAAAATACTCCTTCTCCATTCTCTTGAATGCTCAGTTACTCATCTAATGACCATATGCCTGTTTCCGCACTACAAATCATTGATTTTATTCGATTTGATCGGATTAATAAATTGTATGACTTCATTTAGTATATTGATCATTTTATTATACAGTGGACCCCCGCATAACGATCACCTCCGAATGCGACCAATTATGTAAGTGTATTTATGTAAGTGCGTTTGTACATGTATGTTTGGGGGTCTGAAATGGACTAATCTACTTCACAATACAGTGGACCCCCGGTTAACGATATTTTTTCACTCCAGAAGTATGTTCAGGTGCCAGTACTGACCGAATTTGTTCCCATAAGGAATATTGTGAAGTAGATTAGTCCATTTCAGACCCCCAAACATACACGTACAAACGCACTTACATAAATACACTTACATAATTGGTCGCATTCGGAGGTAATCGTTATGCGGGGGTCCACTGTATTCCTTATGGGAACAAATTCGGTCAGTACTGGCACCTGAACATACTTCTGGAGTGAAAAAATATCATTAACCGGGGGTCCACTGTACATTATTATGCTACAAATTTGTACAAATGTAATGCTTCTTAATTGAAATGTTCATTGTTTAAAATACTCATTTGTATTTCATGTTGTAATTTGTTTACGGTAATTTTTACTACTGAATATATCATTGTTTAGTTAATCTTAAGTTAATTTTAAGCTGCCCATAATGCTCTGTGTACAAGGGACTTTTGGCATATACACCCAACTACTGTATTTCTTTGTACAACTATGTATCATGTCCAAATAAAATAAATAAAGAACATCAAGAAAGATCTGAGGCAGCAAGATAATGGGTCAGTCTTTACTATGAAAGAAGTACACCCCTCAAGGGAGGTCCCTTGATGCTGGTGAGGGGCTCTTCATCTGGGGAATTGGATCTGTGCTCCGTTTCCTTGAATTGAGCCTAAATACCTTCCATCCCCCCCCATGTGATGTATAATCTTACGGGTTTAGCGCTCCCCATGTATTAATAAAAAAATTAATATGATAGAAGTTGATGAGCAAATTTAAGTGATGCTATGAATATTACGTCAATCTGTAGTAGCAGCATCAATTGGCAGAGTGCTAAGACTACCTACCTGGAGGTTGTTTCTGGGGTTGATGCCCTCATGGCCCGATTCTCAACCAGACCTCCTGATGGATCAGGGCCTGATAAACTAGGTTGTTACTGCTGGCTGCACGTAATCCAGTGTACGAAGCACAGCCTGGCTGATCAGGCACTGACTAGGTGTCAGAATGGCTCCTCCTTCAAGACACCCAGGAGTCTATTGGTAATTCCCCTTATGGTTGACATGAGGCTGTTGAACAGTCTTGGGTCCCTGTCATTTATTGTGTTTTCTCTTAGGAGTACTCACACCTCCCCTACTTTTCATTGGGGGATGTAGCACCATCTACCAAGTCTTGCTTTCCTAGGGAGTGATTTCTGTGTGCAGATTTGGAACCAGTCCTTGTAGGGTTTTTTACGTGTGGATTATGATGTATCTTTCTTGCTTGCATTCCAGGGAGTACAGGTCGAGGGACCTTAAACTTTCCCAATAACTTATGTGTTTGACTGAACTAACATGTGCATTGAAGGTTCTCTGTACATTCTCTAGATGTGCAGTTTCACCTGCCTTGAATGGAGCAGTAAGTGTACAGCAATATTCCAGCCTAAAGAGAACAAGTAACTTAAAGAGGATCATGGCATCCCTTGTTTTGAAGGTTCTCATTATCCATCCTACCATATTCTTCACAATGTGATAGTTACACTGTTGTGATCCTTGATGGTGAGATCTTCTTGACATTCACATTCCTAAGTCCTTCAAATTATTCTTTTGCTCTATTGTGTGATTAGAATTTGTTGTATACAGTGGACCCCTGCATAACGATTACCTCCGAATGTGACCAATTATGTAAGTGTATTTATGTAAGTGCATTTGTATGTGTATGTTTGGGGGTCTGAAATGGACTAATCTACTTCACAATATTCCTTATGGGAACAAATTCGGTCAGTACTGGCACCTGAACATACTTCTGGAGTGAAAAAATATCGTTAACCGGGGGTCCACTGTACTTCGTTCTAGCTATTTAATGTTTAATATTGCTAAAGAAATATGATCATGTTTTCCAAAAACTTACCAAAATGAGAGAGAAAAAGAAGGCGATTTGTAGCAAGAAAATGAAATTTTTGTACCGGAAAAAGTAATTCTTCTCAAGAAACCTCAAGAAGAAAAGTAATTGGAAGACTGTATGTTCCATCTGCGAAAAGTGGAAGCGCTTCTTGGCTTTTCTTGGGCTTTGAAGAACTGTCAGCTTTTCTGCTGTTGCACTTTGGGGCTGTTGTTATTATGCAAAATTAAGAGGTATTTTTGGGTCACAGTAAACCTTGGATAATTGAAACCACGGATACTGAATCAGTGGATTTGGGGGTTCAACTATATTTATATTTTGTACATTTCATCGTGGAAACATATTCTGTACAGTTTAAATCTAGAAATACAGTGGACCCCCGGTTAACGAACTTTTTTCACTCCAGAAGTATGTTCAGGTGCCAGTACTGACCGAATTTGTTCCCATAAGGAATATTGTGAAGTAGATTAGTCCATTTCAGACCCCCAAACATACACATACAAACGCACTTACATAAATACACTTACATAATTGGTCGCATTTGGAGGTGATCGTTAAGCGGGGGTCCACTGTAATCCAAGACCTACACAAGTTGCTTTAATAACTGAACTTTTACAACCAAAAAAATTCCAGTTAATTGTTATTTTTTGTTTTTCAATACAGTGGACCCCCGCTTAACGATCACCTGCCAATGCGACCAATTATGTAAGTGTATTTATGTAAGTGCGTTTGTACGTGCATGTTTGGGGGTCTGAAATGGACTAATCTACTTCACAATATTCCTTATGGGAGCAAATTCGGTCAGTACTGGCACCTGAACATACTTCTGGAATGAAAAAATATCGTTAACCGGGGGTCCACTGTACTTTTCTCTTAGTAGGTCAAATAAAAGTTACCTGTTCTCTTATCTCATTTTTCAATTGCTTCTTGACTGTCACTTCCAGATAACCATTGAATGAATAAGAGAGTTCACTATACAGCCTCTCCTCACTTAGTGACGTACTTGTTTACTGACGACTTGGACTTACGATGGGCTCTCTGACCAGAATGCATACAAAAATAATGTATATTAGAGCTGATCTCTTCTATACTGTTCATTACAATACAGTGGACCCCCGCTTAACGATCACCTCCAAATGCGACCAATTATGTAAGTGTATTTATGTAAGTGCGTTTGTACGTGTATGTTTGGGGGTCTGAAATGGACTAATCTACTTCACAATATTCCTTATGGGAAAAAATTCGGTCAGTACTGGCACCTGAACATACTACTGGAATGAAAAAAGTTCGTTAACCGGGGGTCCACTGTATACATTACACTACTGTACAGGTTTCCCTCAACATTCGCGGGCTTCACACATTTGCGAATTCCCAACCGCCAAACTCCTAACTACCAAATTCCCAACTGCCAAATTCCCAGCCGCCAAATCATATTTAAGTTTCCCGCCACCCGCGAGTCCCTACTACCCTCCCTCCGACCCCCACAACTGGCAGCCAGCCCTCCCACCACTCAGTGTGGTGAGTGTTTTGTTTGTTCATTATTTGCTATTAAACTACAGTATAAATAATATCAACCCATTCATAACTGAATAGTATTGGAATGGCTATTCGGACAGGTATTGGACGGTGACATCATATGTTTACTCTTGAACACAGCAAATAATCAGACATTTCTGCTACTGCTAATAATAATAATAAAAATAATAATAATAATAATAATACGATAGAATTGAAGGAAATTGTACAAAAATATGAGGGATGAAGCAGTGGTGGAGGAAGTGGTTGAGGCATCGTCAGTCAGTGTGGCTTTGTTTATGCTGGAGTGAGCATTAGTCTCCATGTTCTTCCAAACATTTTACAATAATTCATTGTGTTCGGTGCTTGTAGATTGAGTGGATTGCCACACAATTAACCATGGGCCCAAAAAAACTTGCTAGTGCCAGCCCTTTGCTAAAGGAATTGAGAAACACGATAGAATTGAAGAAAGAAATTGTACCAAAATACGAGCAGTGCGCCGCAGTGGTTGAGATGGTTGAGGCAGCTGAACAGGTTGAGGCATGGTTGAGGCACTGCTGGAAGCAGTGGTTGAGGCAGTGGTTGAGGCACTGCTGGAAGCAGTGGTTGAGGCAGTGGTTGAGGCACTGCTGGAAGCAGTGGTTGAGGCAGTGGTTGAGGCACTGCTGGAAGCAGTGGTTGAGGCAGTGGTTGAGGCACTGCTGGAAGCAGTGGTTGAGGCACTGCTGGAAGCAGTGGTTGAGGCAGTGGTTGAGGCACTGCTGGAAGCAGTGGTTGAGGCACTGCTGGAAGCAGTGGTTGAGGCAGTGGTTGAGGCACTGCTGGAAGCAGTGGTTGAGGCAGTGGTTGAGGCAGTGGTTGAGGCACTGCTGGAAGCAGTGGTTGAGGCAGTGGTATTTAATAACATACATGTTATTAAACAATAACATGCATGTATTTAGTACAATATTTTACAACATTTTCATGTATTTTATGATTGTTCATGGTTCAACAAGTTAAAGAAGCAGTATTGTATTACATTTTCCTACAATATATTGTGGCACCAAACATTTGCGATTTTTCAACATTCACGAGGGTTAGGGGATCAAGAGCCTCGCGAATGTTGAGGGAGACCTGTATAAACAATTAAAAATATACCAGAAATGTTATAAATGGTGCAGAGGTGACACTGAAACATTATCAAAAATGGTTGACACAAACCCACTACCATTATAGTATACTCCTCACTTAGCGATGAATTTGTTTACCGACGTGGTATTAAGAACGGAACTCCGTCGTTAAGTGAGGACCGGCTGTATATACAGTGGACTCCCGGTTAACGATATTTTTTCACTCCATAAGTATGTTCAGGTGCCAGTACTGACCGAATTTATTCCCATAAGGAATATTGTGAAGTAGATTAGTCCATTTCAGACCCCCAAACATACACGTACAAACGCACTTACATAAATACACTTACATAGTTGGTTGCATTCGGAGGTAATCGTTATGCGGGGGTCCACTGTATTTTATTCTACAAAACTTGAAAACATTTACTGTATTTCTAACCATTAGATACACCTCTTTGTAGAAGAGAATGCGTAATGTATTATTTAACTAATAACTTTGTATTTTGTTACCAAACAGGGTTGAGTCAGATGGGGCTGGCAGACTCATGGATGGATGACTCGAGATCCGCCGGTGGCATGCAGTCACAGCACATGACCACCACCAAGACCGACATGAACTTTTACCATGATGACCCTGTTATGGGTGATCTGGACGATGATGATGATGATGATGATGAGGTACATCAACATGTTGAACACTCCGCTCAAGGTAAAAACTGATTAAAAATTGATGGAAATATAATGTGATAGTGGAGTTTAACTAATTATGAGTAAAGTCTATGGTAATAAGAAGAGTCTGTACATGTATTCAACATCTGTTAATGATTCTAGGGATATTACCATCTTGAGTCCACTTGATCATGGTTTGTATAATCTTATTCTCAACCATACCCCCGGCCGGGATTGAACCCGCGGTAGCTGGAGATTCGTCTGTAAAAACTTGCATTTGTGGTCACAGAGGTGCCTGTGCTAACCTTCCTATGGTGTAGAAATATACCTAGTTGGATGAATCTTATTGTGGCTAGCTGGTCTAGTGGCTAACGCGACGGGCTGGAGTTTTGAGACTCTATGACCGCGGGTTCAATCCCGGCCGGGGGTATGGTTTATTTGCAATCGTGTCATTACGATTTCTTGAGTCAGTTATTCTCAACATCTGTAATCCTCTCAAACATTAAAACGTTGATTATGTTAATATGCTAGAATCCTCATCACCTATAATCATAATAAAATCTGTAATTCCTTAACTCTTAAACTGTCCAAACAAATTTATGTTCACATGTGTAGTACTCCAAAAGTAGATCAAATTTTTTTTTACATATTTTCAAATATAACAAAAAAAAAGTAGATCAAAGTTTTTTTTACACATTTTCAAATGTAAAAAAAAAGAAAAGATCTACGTTTTTTACATACTTTAAAATGTTTAAAAAAAGTAGATCTATGTTTGGACAGTTTAAGGGTTAAACAATTAAATTTGATAAAAGCCATATAGCATGAACTAATAGGATATTCAGTTCTCTTGTATTCATTTATGGTGCCCCGTGGCCTGGTGGCAAAAGCTCTCGCTTCACACGGTGAGGGTCCAGGTTCGATTCGCAGAGGAAGGGTTGAAACATCGGACGTGTTTCCTTACACCGGTTGTCTATGTTCACCCATCGGTAAAATGGCTACCTAGGTGTTAGTCGATTGGTGTGGGTCGCATCCTGGGACAAAATTGACTTAATTTGCCAGAAATGCTCTGCGTAACAAGGGACTTACATACCCTGTACATGTAGTAAATAAAAATAATAACTCTTAAATTTATACTTACACTCGTCTAAGTGACTGTATGTATAAAATTACAGTGGACCCCCGCCTTACGATATTAATCCGTTCCTGAGAGCTCATCGTAAGCCGAAATTATCGTAAGGCGAATTAATTTTCCCCATAAGAAATAATGGAAATCAAATTAATCCGTGCAAGACACCCCAAAGTATGAAAAAAAAAAAAAATTTACCTCATGAAATATTAATTTTAATACACACAAACTGAAGAAGACATGCACAATTACTACTCTAATAAGAATAGAATACATGACACTTACCTTTATTGAAGATCTGGTGATGATTGATGGGATGGGAGGAGGGGAGAGTGTCAAGGTTGTTACTGTTTAGAAGGGGAATCCCCTTCCATTAGGACTTGAGGTAGCAAGTCCTTTTCCGGGGTTACTTCCCTTCTTCTTTTAATGTCACTAGGACCTCTGTTGCACAACAGATCTGTCCATGGAGGTCTGTACCTCCCGTTCCGTTAAGATTTGCCTAAAATGGGCCACAACATTGTCATTGTAATAGTCACCAGCATGGCTTGCAATAGCTGTGTTTGGGTGATTTTCATCCATAAAGGTTTGCACTTCAACCCACTTTGCACACATTTCCTTAATCTTTGAAGTAGACACAATGGATTCCACAACTGGCATAGGCTTCTCAGGGTTAACCCCAAACCTTCAAAATCTTTCTTAATTTCCATACTAATTCTCACCCTTTTTACCACAGGGATGGCACTAGAAGCTTTCTTGGGGCCCATGGTGACTTATTTTGCAGTTACAAGCACAAAAAACACTGGGATAAGGTGAAATGTACCGAATGTATGTGTGGATGCGACCTCACTGGCTGGCTTGTAAACACTGGCGCCCGCGGGGCAGCTGAGGCCACACGTGGGACGCGTCCCGGACGAATCACATAAGGCGAGTTTTTTATCGTGGGGCGAGGCAAAATTTTTGCATTCAAATGCTTCGTATGGCAGATTTAACGTAATGTAATGCGTTCGTAAGGCGGGGGTCCACTATACTCAAATTGTTATTGCTTTCTTAATCCTAAGTTTGCCTGAAATGCTCTGTATATTAAAGGGCTTTCTGCAGGCACACCTAAATGTCATTCACTTCTGTACGAACATTTAACCCTTTGAGGGTCGACAGGCCCTCTCCGAAACTCGTTCTCAGGGTCGGCCAAATTTCAAAAAAAAAAAAAATTATTTTTTCTTATGAAAAAATAGAGTATTTTTTTCTAAACATTATAGGCTAAACAAAAAAATTTTAACGTCAATACTTACCGAGATATGGAGGTGTGAAATTTGCCAAAATTGAACAACATATGGTAACATCGCCGACTGCCGTCACCCAGTATTTTTCTATTTACTTTTTTATGTACTATTTTCAATTATTTTTCAATTTTTCTTTTTCTGAGTAACTTTTATGGCCTCTGAGGCCAACATGATCAGTATTTTGTAAGCTATTTCTTTTTCAATACTACACAATAAGGGCGTAAACACTGTTGTCATTATTTTGTTTACAGAAAATATTTACACACAAACAAACAATATGAAATGTTGTTTATTACTATTTTCTATATTTTATATACACATATACAGTCACAGGACATGTTTCTAGAAGTTCTGCAGCCTGTGGAAGTCTTTGAAACATGGTGTCATGCACAGTGGAGTTTTGCACTCCTCACACATAAAACGAGTGTCTCTGCGTTGTTGTGGCGTTTTTTTTGTATGTGAACAGACGTAACACCTCTTCTGAGCCTTTTTCTTCAAAGCAGTAGCAGCAGTTTTACCAGGAAGTGATCACCATGCTTCAGACGAGCAGTAGTTGTTGATAATTGGTGGGCGGTCAATTGCAGGTGCATTTCCTGGTACTTGAATACTATTTGTCTGATGACAGACAAACAGAATTCGCCGTACTGTGGTTTGTTTCTGGTGCTCATCTTATACATATTATAAGCATTGAGCATGGAAATGTCCAGAAGATGGAAAAACAGTTGATGTACCACTTATAACTCTTGTGAACACAATCAGCAAACCCAATCTGCATGTCACATTTGTCCACTGAACGCATGTTGAAGGTGTAATACAATCACAGCTGCAGGTTTTAGAATGGGTTCATTTCTCTCTCTATGCTGCCTGCCACTGTCTGCCATTTCATTAGGGTGAATTGATGACAACAGTGTGACATCTCGTTTGTCATGTCACCGAAATGCCATGTCATTGGCAGCAAACGCCTGCACCTCACCTCTGCGAGTGCCAGCGTCAAACCTGGGCATATGTTTTTCGATTTGCACGCACTGTGCCACACACATCTGTCATGTTCACTCGCAAAAAATCACTGAGTGAGGGGCTTGTGTACCAGTTATCTGTATATAATATATGCCCTTACCAAGGTAATGGTTCTATCATTGTTCGAACCACATCACCTGAGATGCCCAATAACTTCCTGGTATTTTGCAATGTATAACTTCCAGTGTACACAATAATATCCAATACCAGACCACTGTAACAATCACAAAGCACAAACAACTTTATACCAAAGCGTTTCCTCTTGCTTGGTATGTACTGCTTGAAAGGAAGTCTTCCTTTGAACAGAATCAAAGACTCGTCAATTACAAGCTTCCTGAAGGGATAAAAATGAGTACTGAATTTCTGTTTCAGATCACAAACACATTCCTAATCTTAATATAACCTGTCAGTTCTGTCAGGCCTGGTTTTATCTGAGAAGTGAAGCATAGTAACATTAGCACAAATCGATTCACTGGCATTATATCACTGAAACCTGGTGTTGCAATCAGGGGGGTCTGTTGACCAGTAGATTTCACTTTGTGCTTATACACATTGGCATAAGCATTATTGTGGCAAAGAAAAGATACATCTCAGCCACAGTTGCCTCCTTCCATTGGTGTAGAACGTGATTTTGGTGAAAGTATTGTAGTTTGCCATGGTGTACTCGTAGTATGTGTTGCTTTCCATGACAATACTTTTCATCAGTGGTTCGTCAAAGAATAACTCGAAACATTCCAGTTCAGTGGCATTGTTCCCAAGTGCACAAGATGGCCGTTATTCCACTTTGGCTGCCATCAAACTGTGGGGATTTGGAACAAAATTGACAGCTTCCTGCCAATCCCAGGTGCGCGGTCTGCTGTGGTACTGGACAATGACAGGTGGTTGTGGTTGTGGAGGTTGTGGTTGTGGAGGTTGTGGTTGTGGAGGCTGGTGTGGTGGGGGAGTGGGGGATGGTGGCCTTTGTTCTAGATCAGCTGAGGCAGCGGCGTGGGTGGCAGCGTGGGTGGCAGCATGGCCCACTGCTGGTGCCTCACCGCCGGCACCACTACCACCACGCACATTTTCCATCCCAATTTGCAACAGTATCTTCGTCATTTTTTTCACTGTCTGTTTCCTGTTTGTACAGCCACGGATGTACTCCGAGATACACTCCTTCCCCTTGGTATAACATATGGCACACTTCCAGAGCGCATATATCGTCGTATATACTGACGCTTCACTGGGAATATTGCACTTCACTATCACTACGGAACTAGTTTGAAGAGCTTGTAGTTCATATTCATATCACTATCATCACCATGCTCTCATCTGAGTCTGGGATTTGGGAAAATAGAAGTTTCCTCTTGGGTTCTGGAACAACTGAACGTGAACACGAGGCCCAGCACCAGAGGTGGAAGGCTGAGGGTCGTCTGGGTTTTCTTCACTAATTACCGATATTATGGTCATTAGTTTCGGTCAAAACCTCACTAAAACCACGAAACTCATCTTCACTTGGCACTTCTCCATCACTATTAGAACTGTCACTGGGGAACAAAAGTGTCCCAATTCGCCGAGGAGTGAGGACCTTCTTACCGCGAGGCATGGTGGACATTGTTTACTAAGAGGGCATTCCCACAATGCACCACTGGGTCCCAGATTTTTTTTCTACCGCGCACACTGACCACGCAGACCCATTCTCTCACACCTAGGCCTACCAGCCTTTTCGCGCGAGATTTGAGGCCACTAGAATTTATGCGTACTAGTACGTCAAAAACCCCTACGCGTAAGACGTACTAGTACGACGAAAACCCTCAAAGGGTTAATCATGCTGAAATGAAGTATTATTACTGAGATGCCTGTAAGGACCTCAAGGAACTTTTAGGAGAGTCGACATAAATAACTTAATAGGGTTTGTAAGTGATGCTGGTTATTTTAAGTTGGTATAATAGTACTTATTTATGTTTGAGTGATTATGGTCATTACTACATGTATTATTGTGTGTTAATTTTGTCCTTGTTTTTGTGTTGTGTAGATTTTAGTTTAATAGTTGTGATTACTGAGTGACCTACGTAGTCAAGGTGTCTCCATGGTCCACCAAAAAGTGCAAAAACCCTGAATTAGTTTACAGTGAAGTTCTGGCAGGTTGTATTTTTTTGAACGAGTGCTGAGCTTTGTTCGAGTAGGGAGCTGGTCGAAATCTGGGGTTCCACTGTATATGCACCCATGTCTTATGATCAGTATTATATAATATGTCTTAGGTCAGTTAAACTGTAGTTCCTGGAATACAAGTGCCAGGGATGTACAGCCCAGCCATCACTAATCTGCCATGATTGGGACCTGTAGGATGCTGGATTAGTGATTTTTGCCGGATCACAGAGTGGTTAGGTTAGAATACTCTTAACCCAACAGCTAACCACCTCATCCACTTCATCAGAACTTGATCTAGTTCTGAACTTTTTCTTCCTTCTTTGTTTTCCTTTTACATATCTGTTTCTATGAATCACCTTTAACAAAGAAACTGAGGAATCTTTCTCTGTCATAAACTGTGTAGGAGCCGTTGCTGTATAATTCACACAGCTTCTCACAGACACACCACTGTCAAGTTTTTTCAGAAGTTCAACCTCATCTTTTATGGACAATGTACGGTGTTTGTGCTTGACACAACGAGATGCATTTCCTTTATTCATTGGAACCGTGACTGGGACTAAGTGAGCACGTTGTAACTATAAATGAAGAAAAACAAATTTGAATGGCTTGCCTGTATTTGCAAGTGATGCCAACAGTGTTCATACATCAAGTAGTGCCACCAAATAGTTGTGGCACGTTGGTGCGGCGACCCAGGAAATTTGAAACTATGCTAGCCAAAATTAGTGCCGGATTAGTGATGGAACCAGATTAGTGATTGCCGGATTAGTGATGGAACCAGATTAGTGATTGCCGGATCAGTGAAAACTGACCTGTATAATAATTGACACTGAAAAATGTTGGAGATACCAGTTCCATATTTGTTCCGTGAAATTTGCCTTTATGAGAGTGAGGGAATAAGGTTGGAGTGAGAGCATGCTAGACAGTGCAAGATACTCCAGTGAGAAGCACAGGTTCAAAAGTTCCAGGGTGTTCGATGGTTGTCAGGGGTGTGGGGAGGTTGTCAGGGGTGTTGGATAGTTGTCAGGGGTGTTGGATAGTTGTCAGGGGTGTGGGGAGGTTGTCAGGGAAGTTGGATGGTTGTCAGGGGTTTGGGGAGGTTCTCAGGCGTTATTGGATGGTTGCCAGGGGTGTGGGGAGGTTCGTCAGGGAGTAGTTGGATGGTTGTCAGGGGTGTGGGGATGCTGTGGGGAGGTTGTAAGGGGGTGTTGGATGGTTATACAGGGGACACTGTGGGGAGGTTTGTCAGGGGTGTTGGATGGTTGTCAGGGGTGGTTGTCAGGGGGTGTTGGATGGTTGTCAGGGGGTGTGGGGAGTTTTGTCAGGGGAGTTGGATGGTTCGTTGTCCAGGGGTGTGGGGAGGTTGTCAGGGGTGTTGGCATGGTTGTCAGGGGTGTGGGGAGGTTGTCCGGGGTGTTGGATGGTTGTCAGGGGCTGTGGGGACGGTTCTCAGGAGGTGTTTGGATGGTTGCCAGGGGGTGTGGGGAGGTTGTCAGGGGAGTGGATGGTTGTCAGGGGTGTGTCGGGAGGGTTGTCAGGGGTGATTGGATTGTTATCAGGGGTTGTGGGGAGGTTGTCAGGGGTGTTGGATGGTTGTCAGGCGGTGGTTGTCGGGTGTTGGATGGTTGTCAGGGGTGTTGGGAGGTTGTCAGTGGGAGTTGGATGGTTGTCAGGGGTGTCGGGGAGGTTTCAGGGGTGTGTTGTGGGGAGGTTGCCAGGGGAGTTGGAATGTAGTTGTCAGGGGTGTGGGGAGTTGTCAGGGGTGTTGGAGGTTGTCAGGGGTGTGGGGAGGTTGTCAGGGGTGTGGATGCTTGTCAGGAGTGTTAGATGGTGTCAGGGTGTGGGGAGGGAGGTTGTCAGGGGTGTTGGACGGTTGTAGTAGGGTGTGGGGGAGGTTGTCAGCACGGTATTGGATTGGTTGTCCAAGGGTGTGGGGAGGTTGTCAGGGGGTGTTGGATGGTTGTCAGGGATATGGGGAGGTTGTCAGGGGTGTTGGAGGTTGTCAGGGGTGTGGGGAGTTGTCAGGAGTGTTTGGAGGGTGTCAGGGTGGTGTTGGGAGGGGTATGTCAGGGGTTGTTGAGAAGGTGCCAGGGGTCGTTGGGAGGTTGTCAGGGGTGTTGGAGGTTGGCGGGGGTGTAGGTTAGGGTGTTCAGGCGGGTAGGGGAGAGTGTCAGGGGGCGTTGGGAGGGTTTGTAGGGGTGTTGGGAGGGTGTCAGGGGTCGTTGGGAGGGATCAGGGGTATGTTGGGAGGGTGTCATGGGTTGTTGGGGGTTGTCAGGGGGTTGGGAGGGTGTCGGGGTGTTGGGAGCGTGCTCAGGGGTGTTGGGAGCGTGTCAGGGGGAGCTTGGGAGGGTGTCCGGGGCTGTTGGGAGGCTTGTACAGGGGGGTTGAGAGTGTGTCAGGGGTGTTGGCGAGGGTGTCAGGGGCGTTGGAAGTTATGTCATAGGATTGAGGGGTGTCAGGGGTGTTGAGTGGGTTGTCAGGGGTGTTGAGAGGGTGTCATGGGTGTTGGAAGGTTGTCAGGGGTTGTGGAAAGTGTCAGGTGTGTTGGGAGGGTGTCAGGGGTGTTGGGAGCGGTGTCAAGGGTGTTGGGTGGTTGTCAGGGGTGTGTTGGGAGGGTGTCAGGGGTTGTTGAGATGGTGTCAAGGGGTGTTTGGAGGGAGTCAGGGGTGTTGGGAGCGGTATCTGTCCAGGGTTTTTGAGAGGGGTGTAATGGGTGTTGGGAGGGTGTCAGAGGGTGTTGGGACAGTGTTGTGGGGAGGGTGTCTGTCGGGGTGTGGGGTTGTCAGGGGTGTTGAGAGGGGTGTCAAGTGTGTTGGGAGGGTGTCAGGGGGTGTTTGGCGGGTTGTCAGGGGTGTTATGAGCGGGTGTCGGCGGTTGTTGGAAGGGTTTCAGGATGTTGGGAGGTTTGCATGGGGTTGTTGAGAGGGTGTCATGGGTGTTGAGAGGGTGTCAGGGGTGATGGCGAGGGTGTCAGAGGAGTGTCAGAGGTGTTGGGAGGGTGTCAGGGATGTAGGTGGGTGGTCAGGGATGTTGGGAGGTTGTCTGGGAGGGTGTCAGGGGTGTTGGGAGGGTGTCAGGTGTGTTGGGAGGGTTGTCAGGGAGTGTTGGGAGGGTGTTGGTAGGGTGTCTGGGGGTTGGTAAGGTGTTCAGGGGTGTTGGGAGGTTCGTCGGGGTGTTAGGCGAGGTTTGTCCAGAGGGTGTTGGCGGGAGGGTGTCAGGGGTGGTAGCGAGGGTTTGTTCAGGTGTTGTTGAGAGGGTGTCAGGGGTGTTGTTGAGAGGGTGTCTGGGGTGCTGGGAGGGTGTCAGGGTGTTGGGAGGCGGTCTGTCATGGATGTGGGGAGGGTGTCAGGGATGTTGGGAGGGTGTTGGGCGGGTGTCAGGGGTGTTGGGAGGGTGGTCAGGGGTGTTGGGAGGGTGTCAGGGGTGTTGGAGGCGTTTCAGGGATGTTGGGAGGGTTGTTGAGAGGGTGTCAGGGGTGCTGGGTGGGTGTTGGTAGAGTTGTCAGGGGTGTTGGTAAGGTGTCAGGGGGGGTTGTTGGGAGGGTGTCAGGCGGTGGTGTTGGGAGGTTGTCAGGGATGTTGGGGGTTGTCAGGGGTTAGTTGGCGAGGTTGTTTTTTTTTTGGCTCAAGGGTGTGTTGGGGAGGGTTGTGTCCAGGGGTGTTGGGAGGGTGTTCGGAGGGTTATTTTTGGTCAGGGGGTGTCGGGGTGGTTGTTAGGCGTGGGTGTCAGGGGGTTGTTAGGGAGGTTGTTAGGGTCGTGTTGGGGAGGTGTTCTTTCCGTCCAGGGGTGTTGGGAGGGTATGTATTGGAGGTGTTGGGAGGGTTATCAGGGGTGTTGGGAGGTTATCAGGGGTGTGGCGATGGTTGTCTCTGGGTGTGTTGGGCAGTTTCGTCAGGGGTGTTGGGAGCGCCGTCAGGATGGTTGTTGGGAGCGTGTCAGGGGTGTCTGTTGGGAGTGTTGTCAAGTCAGGGGTTGTTTGTGTTGGGGGGGTTGTCCTGGGGCGTTGGCAGGTGTCCATAGGAGTGACGAGGGTGTTCAGGGTGTTGACTGTGGTGTAGGTGTTGTTTGAGAGGGTTGTCATGGGTGTTGGAGGTTGTCAGGCGGTGTGGAATGTTCGTCAGGTTGTGTTGGGAGGGTTGTCAGGGGGTGTTGGGTGGGTGTCAAGGGTGTTGGGAGGTTTGTCAGGGGTGTTGGGAGGGTGTCAGGGTTGTTGAGAGGGTTGTATGGGTTGTTTGGAGGGTTGTTCACGGGTGTGTTGGAGGGTGTCAGGGTTTTTGAGAGGGGTTTGTCATGGGTGTTGGGAGGGTGTGGTCAGGGGTGTTGGGATGTGTGGGGAGGGTTTTGTCAGGGTGGTTGGGAGGTTGTCGGGGGTGTTGAGAGGGGTCACGGGTGTGGTGTTGGCGAGGGTTTCAGGGGTGGTAGGAGCGGTGTCAGGGGTGTTGAGAGGGTCAGAGGGTGTCAGGGGGTTGTTGGAGGGTTTCAGGGAGTTGGGAGGTTGTCATGGGATGTTGATGAGTGGTGTCATGGGTGTTTGAGAGGGTTTTTTGGTCAGGGGTGCTGGGGGGTCTCAGCGGGTGTTGGGAGGGTGTCAGGGGTGTTGGAGGGTGTCAGGGGTGTTGGGAGGAGTGTTGGTAGGGTGTCAGGGGTGTTGGTAAGGTGTCAGGGGTGTTGGGAGGTTGTCAGGGGGTGTTGGGAGGTTGTCCTGGGGGGTGTTGGAGGTGTGTCAGGGGGTGTTGGGAGGGGGTGTCAGGGGTGGTGTTGAGAGGGTGTCAGGGGTGTTTGAGATGGGATGTCAGCGGGTGCTGGGGGGGTGTCAGGGGTGTTGGGGCGGTGTTTGGAGAGGGTTGTCAGGGTTGTTGGGGGGTGTCAGGGGTGTTGGGAGGGTCTGTAGGGGGTGATGAGAGGGTGGTCAGGGGTGTTGAGAGGGTTGTCAGGGGTGCTGGGAGGGTGTCAGGGGTGTTCGGAGGGTGTTGGTAGCGGTGTTGGTGGGTGTCAGGGGGTGTTGGTAAGGTGTCAGGGGTGTTTGGTTAAGTGTCCAGGGAGTGTGGGAGGTTGTCAGGGGTGTTGGAGTGCGCGGTTGTCAGGGGTTGTTGGGGGAGGAGATTGTCAGGGTGTTGCGTGTTGTCAGTGTTGTTGGGAGGGTGTCAGGGGTGGTTGGGAGGGTTTGTCAGGGGGTGTTGGGAGGTTGTCAGGGGTATTGGTAGGGTGTCATGGGTAGTTGTAAAGGTGTCAGGGTTGTGGGCTGGTTGTCAGGGGTGTTGGGAGGGTGTTCAGGGGTTTTGGAGGGTTTGTCAGGGGTGTTGGGGAGGTTGCCTGGGGTTGCTGGGAGGGTGTCAGTTATGTTGGGAGGTTGTCAGGGGTGTTGACGAGGGTGCCTGGGGGTGGGGAGGTTGTCAGGTGTTTTGAGAGGGTGTGTCAGGGGTGTTCGGAGGTTGTCAGGGGTGTTGGGAGGGTTGTCAGGGGTTTTGGGAGGGTTGCAGGGGTGTTGGGAGGGTGTCAGGGGCTGTTGGGACGGTTGTCAGGGGTTGTTGAGAGGGTGTCAGGGGTGTTGAGAGGGTGTCAGGGGTGTTGGGAGGTTGTCAGGGCGGTGTTGGGGGGTTTGTCAGGGGTTTTGGAGGAGGGGTCTTGTCAGGGGTGTTGGGAGTTGTCAGGGTGTTGGGAGAGTTGTCAGGGGTGTTGGAGAGGGTGTCAGGGGTGTTGAGAGGCGTGTCAGGGGTTGTAAGAGGGTGTCAGGGGTGTTTGGAGGGGGTCTTAGGGGTGTTGGGAGGGTGTCAGGGGGTTGTTGAGAGGGTGACAGGGGTGTTGGGAGGCTTTCAGGGGTGTTGGGAGGTGTCATGGGTGTTGAGAGGTTGTCAGGGGTGTTGGGAGGTTGTCAGGGGGTTGTTGCGATGTTGTCAGTGTTGTTTGTAGGGTGTTGTCAGGGGTGTTGGGAGGGTATCAGGGGTGTTGGGAGGTTGTCGAGGGGTCTTGGTAGGGTGTCAGGGGTGTTTGAGATGGTGCCAGTGGGTGTTGGGAGGTTGTCAGGGGTGTTGGCAGGTTGTCAGGGCGTGTTGGGGGGTCTGTCCAGGGATGTTGATGCGAGGGTGTCAGGGATGTTGGGAAGGTGTTGGGAGGGTTTGTCAGGGGTGTCGGCAGGGTGTCAGGGGTGTTGGGAGGGTGTCAGGGGTGTTGTGAGGGTTGTCAGGGGTGTAGGTAGGATGTCAGGGGTTGTTGGTAAGATGTGAGGGTTGTCTGTTGGGAGGTTGTCAGTGGTGTTGGGATGGCGTTGTCAGGGGTGTGGGAGGTGGTCAGGGATGTTGGGAGGAGGCTTGTCACGGGATGTGGAAGCTTGTCCAGGGATGTGGGAGCAGGTTGTCAGGGGTTTTTGAGAGGGTACTTGTCATGGGTGTCGAGAGGTTGTCAGTGGGTTGTTCGGAGGTTGTCAGGGGTGTTGATAGGGTGACAGGGTGTTGAGAGGTTGTTCAGGGGTGTTGGGAGGGTGTCAGGGGTTTTGGGAGGGTGTCATGGGTGTTCTGGTGAGGGTTTTGTCAGGGGTGTTGGGAGATTGATCAGAGGTGTTGGGAGGTTGTCAGGGGTGATGAGAGGGTGTCAAGGGTTGTTGGGGGGTCTGTCAGGGGTGTTAGGGAGGTTGTCAGGGATGTTGGAGATTGGCAAGGGTGTTGGGAGGGTGTCAGGTCACGGTTGTTGGGAGGGTGTCCAGGGGTGTGTTGGGAGGGTGTCAGGGGTGTTGGGAGGTTGTCAGGGGTGTTGATGAGGGTGTCAAGGGTGTTGGAGGGTTGTCAGGGGTTTTGAGAGGGTTTCAGGGTGTCTCTTGGGAGGGTGTCAGGGGTGTTGAGAGGGTGTCAGGGGTGTTGGGAGGTGTTCATGGTGATGAGAGGTTGTCAGGAGTGTTGGTGAGGGTTCTGTAGGTGGTGTTGGGTGGTGGTCAGGGGTGTTGCGATATGGTTGTCAGTGTTGTTGGGAGGTGTCAGGGGGTGTTGGGAGGGTGTCAGGGGTGTTGGGAGGTTTGTCAGAGGGTATTGGTTAGGGTCGTTGTCAGGCGGTGTTGAGAGCGGTGCCAGTGCAGTTGTTTGGAGGTTGTTCAGGGGTATGTGGCAGGGTGTCAGGGGTGTTTGGAGGGTGCAGGGATGTTGGGAGGGTGTCAGGGATGTCAGGCGCATGTCACGGGTGTTTGGAGGGCTGGCAGGGGTGTTGGGGAGGGTGTCAGGGGTGTTCGGAGGGTGTGTGTAGGGCGTCAGGGTGTTGGTAAAGGTGTCAGGGGTGTGTTGGGAGGTTGTCAGGGGTGTGTTGGGAGGGCGTCAGGGTGGTGTTGGGGAGGGTTGTCCACGGGTGTTGAATGGTGTCAGGGGATGTTGTAGGGTGTCAGGGGTGTTGGGAAGGGTGTCAGGGGTGTTGGGAGGTTGGTCTGGCGGTGTTGGGAGGATGTCGGGGTGTTGGGAGGGTTGTAAGGGTGTTGGAAGGTGTCAGGGATGTTGGGAGGGTGTTGAGGGGTTTGTTGGGAGGTTGTCTGGGGTGTTGGGAGGATGTAGGTGTGTTGGGAGGTTGTCAGGGGTGTGTGAGAGGGTTGCCAGGGAGTTTTGAGAATGTGTCAGGGGTGTTCGGAGGTAGTCAGGGGTTTGTTGATAGGCGTTGTGTCAAGGATGTTGAGAGGGTGTCGTCCAGGGGTGTTGAGAGGGTACAGGGGGTGTTGGGAGGTTGTCAGGGTGCTTGGAAAAGGGTGTCAGGCGGGTTGAGAGGGTGCCAGTGGGCCTTTTGTGGTGAGGTTGTTCAGGAGTGTTGTGGAGGGTTGACAGGGGGTTGCGGGGGTATCAGGAGGTGTTGGGAGGCGGGCTGGGGTGTTAGGAGGTTGTCAGGGGTGCTGAAAGGGTGTCAAGGGTGTCATGGAGGTTGTTCAGGGGTGTTTGAGTCGGTTGGTCAGGGGTGTGTAGAGGGTGCAGGGGTGTGCGAGAGGGTGCCAGGGTATTGGGAGGTTCTGTCAGGGGTGTTGAGAGGGTGTCGGGTGTTGAGAGGTGGTCAGGGGTGGTTGGGTGGCTGTGTCAGGGGTGTTGAGGGGGTGTTCCAGGGTGTGGAGTGTGAGTCAGGGGTGTGGAGGAGGTTGTCAGGGTGTTGGGAGGATGTCAGGGGTGTAGTGGGTTTGTCCATGGGTGTTGAGTGGGTGGGTCAGGTGGTGTGGAGGGTCGTTTGTCTCGGGTGTGGAGGGGTGCCAGGGTCGTGAAGAGGCTGCCAGCGGTGTGGTGAGGGTTAGCCAGGGGTGTGGAGAGGGTTGCCAGGCGAGTGGAGGAGGGTGCCTGGGGTGTGGAGAGGGTGCCAGTGGTGTTGAGAGTGTGCCAGGGTGTGAAGGGAGGTGCCAGGGGTGTGGAGAGGGTGCCCAGAGGTGTGGAGCGGGTTCCAGGGGTGTGGAGGGGTAGCTGGGGGTGTGCGAGAGGGCCGCCAGGGGTGTTTGAGAGGGTGCCAGGGGGTGGGTGGAGAGGGTGCCAGTGGTGTTGAGATGGTGCCAGGGGTGTGGGGAGGGTGCCAGAGGTGTGGGGAGGTTGCCAGGGGGTGTTGGATGGTTGTCAGGGATTATGGGGAGGTTTTGGTCAGGGGTGTTGGATGGTTTCGGGGTGTTGGGAAGGTTGTCGGGTGTTGGCAGGGTGTCAGGGGTGTTTTGAAGGTGCCAGGGGTTCTGTGGGTGTTGTGAGGTTGTTCGGGGGTGTTGGGTGGTTGTCGGGGGTGTTGGGAGGTTGTCGGGGTGTTGTAGGGTGTCAGGCGTTGTTTGGGAGGGTGTCAGGGGTGTTGGGAGGGTGTCAGGGGTTGTTGGGAGGGTGTCATGGGTGTTGGGAGGGTGTCAGGGGTGTTGGGAGGGTGTAAGGGGATGTTGGGGAGGGTGTCAGGGGTGTTGGGAGGGGTTGGTAGAGTGTCAGGGGTGCTGGGAGGGTGGTGGTAGAGTGTCAGGGGTGTTGGTAAGGTGTCAGGGGTGTTGGAGGGTGCAAGGGTGTTGGAGAGGTTGTCAGGGATGTTGGGAGGTTATCAGGGGTGGTTGGGAGGGTGTTCAAGGGTGTTGGGAGGTTGTAAGGGGTGTTGGGAGGGTGTTCGGAGGGTGTCAGGGTGTTGGTAGGGTGTCAGGGGTGTTAGGAGGATGTTAGGGGTGATAGGCGAGGGTTGGTCAAGGGGATGTTGGGAGGGTATGGAGGTGTTGTTGGGAGGGGTATCAGGGTGTGTTGGGAGGGTATCAGGGTGTTGGGAGGTTGTCAGGGGTGTTGGGAGGTTTTGGTCAGGGGGTTGAGATGGTGTCAGGGGGTGTTGGGAGCGTGTCAGGGGTTGTTGGGAGCGTGTCAGGGGTGTTGGAGGGTGTCAGGGGTGTTGTGGGTGTCAAGGGGTGTTGAGAGTGTGTCAGGGGTGTTTGGCGAGAGGGTTGTCAGGGGCGAGGAAGGTTGTCATAATACTTGGAGGGTTGTCAGGGGTGTTGAGTGGGTGTCAGGGGTGTTGAGAGGGTGTCATGGGTGTTGTTAAGGTTGTCAGGGGTGTTGGAAAGTTGTCAGGTGTGTTGGGAGGGTTGTCAGGGGTGTCTTGGGAGGGTTTGTCCAAGGGTGTTGGGAGGTTTGTCAGGGGTGTTGGGAGGGTTGTCAGGGGTGTGAGGAGGGGTGTCAGGGGTGTTTGGAGGGGTGTCAGGGGGTGTTGGGAGGGTTGTCAGGGTTTTGAGAGGGTGTCATGGGTGTTGGGAAGGTGTTCAGGGGTGTTGTGAGGGTGTGGTGAGGTGTCAGGGGTGTTGGGGAGGGTTTGTCAAGGGTGTTGGGAGGGTGTCCGGGGAGTGTTGGGAGGGGTTTGTAGGGGTGTTGTTGAGAGGGTGTTATGTCAGGGGTGTTGGAAGGCGTTTCAGGGATTGTTGGGAGAGGTTCTCATGGGTGGTTGGAGGGGTTGTTCAGGGGTGTTGGAGGCTTGTCAGGGGTTGTTTTTGGGAGGGTGTCAGGGGTGATGGGAGGCGGTTTCAGTGGTGTGGAGAGGGTTGTTTGGTAGGGTGTCAGGGGGGGTTGGTAAGGTGTTCAGGGGTGTTGGAGGGTATTGGAGGTTTGGGGAGCGTTTGTTCAGGGGTCAAGGGTGTTGGGAGGGTGTAGGTGTTGGGAGGGTGTCAGGGGTGTTGAGAGGGTGTCAGGGGGTGCTGGGAGGGTGTCAGGGGGTGTTGGGAGGGTGTCAGGGATGTTGGGAGGGGTCAGGGATGTTGGGGAGGGTGTGTTTGGAGGGTTGTCAGGGGTGTTGGGAGGGTTGTCAGGGGTGTGGGAGGGTGTCAGGGGTTTGTTGGGAGGCTGTCCAGGGGTGTTGAGAGGGTGTCAGGGGTGTTGAGAGGGTGTCCAGGGTGCTGGAGTGGGTGCAGGGTGTCGGAGGTGTTGGTAGAGTGTTGGTAGGGTGTCAGGGTGTTGGATAAGGTGTCAGGGGTGTTTAGGAGGGTTGTCAGGGGTGTTGGGAGGGTGGTGTCAGGGGTGTTGGGAGGTTAGTCAGGGGTGTTGCGATGTTGTCAGTGTTGTTGGGAGGGTGTCAGGGGTGGTGGGAGGGTGTCCCGGGGTGTTGGGAGGTTGTAGGGGTATTGGTAGGGTGTCAGGGGGTGTAGAAGGGTGTCAGGGATGTTGGGAGGTTGGGTTCAGGGGTGTTGGGAGGGTGTCAGGGGTTTTGGAGGGGTGTGTCAGGGGGGTGTGGGAGGGTGTCAGGTGTGTTTGGGAGGTTGCCAGGGGTGCCTGGGGAGGGTTCATTTATGTTTGGAGGTTGTCAGGGGTGTTGAGAGGGTTGCCAGGGGTGTTGGGGAGGTTTGTCAGGGTTTTAGAGAGGGTTGTCAGGGGTGTTCGGAGGTTGTCAGGGTGTTGGAAAGGTGTCAGGGGTTGTTGAGAGGGTGGTGTCAGGGTGTTGGGAGGATGTCAGGGGTGTGTTGGGAGGGTTGGTCAGGGTTTTGGGAGGTGTTCAGGGTGTTGGGAGGGTGTCAGGGAGTGTTGGAGGTTGTTCAGGGGTGTTGAGACCGAGGGTCTGTCAGGGTGTGAGAGGGTTTGTCAGGGAGTGTAAGAGGGTGTAGGGGTGTTAGGAGGGTCTTAGGGGTGTTGGGAGGGTGCAGACCTAAAACAAACGGGTGTTGAGAGGGGCGGTGACAGGGGTGTTGGAGGGGTCGGGTGTTGTGGAGGTTGTCATGGGTGTTGAGAGGTTGTCAGGGGTGTTGTTGGGAGGTTGTCAGGGGGTGTTGCGATGTTGTCAGTGTTGTGGTTAGGGTGTCAGGGGTGTTGTATGGGTATCGGGGTGTTGGGGGAGGGTTGTCAGGGGTGTTGCGATGTTGTCGTGTTGTTGAGTAGGGTGTCAGGGGTATTGGTAGGGGTTTCAGGGTGTGTTGAGGGAGGGTGCCAGTGGTGTTGGGAGGTGTAAGGGGTGTTTGCAGGGTGTCAGGGGTTGTTGGGAGGGTGTCAGGGATGTTGGGAGGGTGTCAGGGATGTTGGGAAGGTGTTGGGAGGGTTGTCAGGGGTGTCGGCCAGGGTGTCAGGGGTGTTGGGAGGGGTTGTCAGGGGTGTGTGAGGGTGTCAGGGGGTGTTGGTAGGATGTCATGGTGTGTGGTAAAGTGTGAGGGGTGTTGGGAGAGTTGCATTGGTGTTGGGAGGGTGTCACAGGGTGTTGGGAGGTTGTCAGGGATGTTGGGAGGTCTGCTCACGGGTGTTGGAAGCTTGTCTAGGCGAATGTTGGGAGGGTTGTCAGGGGGTTTTGAGAGAGGTGTCAGGGGTGTTCGGAGGTTGTCAGGGGTGTTCGGAGGTTGTCAGGGTGTTGGGAGGGTGTCAGGGGTGTTGGAGGTTGTTCAGGGGTGTTGAGAGGGTGTCAGGGTGTTTTGTTGGGAGGTTGTTCAGGGGTGTTGGGAGGTTGTCAGAGGTGTTGGGAGGTTGTCAGGTGTTGAGAGGGTGTCAGGGAGTGTTGGGAGGTTGTCAGGAGGATGTTGGGAGATTGGTTCAGGGTGTTGGGAGCGGTTTTTCAGGGGGTGTTGGCATGAGGGTTGTTCAGGTGGTTGTTGGGAGGTTCGTCAGGGGTGTTGAGAGGGTGTCAAGGGCGTTGGGAGGGTGTCAGGGGTGTTGAGAGGGTGTCAGGGGTGTTGGGAGGGTGTCAGGGGTGTTGAGAGGAGGGTCAGGGGAGTGGGAGGTTGTCATGGGTGATGAAGGTTGTCAGGAGTGTTGGGAGGGTGTCAGGAGGTTGTTGGGAGGGTTGTCAGGGGTGTTGCGATGTTGTCAGTTTGTTGGGAGGGTGTCAGGGGTGTTGGGAAGGTGTCAGGGGTGTTTGGGAGGTTGTCAGGGGTTATGGGTAGGGTGTCAGGGGTGAGAGAGGGTGCCAGTGGTGTTGGGAGGTTTTCAGGGGTTTGGCAGGTGTCAGGGTGTTGTTTGGAGGGGTGCCAGAGGATGTTGGGAGGGTTGTCAGGAATGTCGGGCCAGGGTGTCGGGAGGTGTTGGGAGGGTTTGTCAGGGGGTGTTGAGGAAGGGTGTTGGTTTCCCCCCCCCCAGGGGTGTTCGGAGGGTGTTGGTGGGCGTCAGGGTGTTGGTAAGGTTTCAGGGGTGGTGTTTGTACGGTTGTCAGGGGGGGGTGTTGGGAGGGTGTCAGGTGTTGGGATGGTGTCACGGGGTGTTGGGAAGGTTGTCAGGGGTGTTGGAGGGGTGTACAGGGTTGTTGGGAGGGGTTGTCTGGGGTGTTGGGAGGTTGTCTGGGGTGTTTGGGAGGGATGTCAGGGGTGTTGGGAGGTTGTGTGTCCGGGTGTCTGTTGGAAGGGTGTCAGGGTTGTTGGGGGGGTGTTCAGGGTTGTTTTTGTGAGTGTTGTCTGGGTGTTGGGAGGATGTCAGGTGTGTTGGGAGGTGTCAAGGTGTTGAATCGAGGGTAGTACAGAGGGTTGTTTGACGGTTAGTCAGGGGGTGTTTTGGAGGGTTGTCAGGGGTGTTGCAGAGGGTTGTGTCAAGGGTGTTGAGAGGGTGTCAAGGGTGTTGAGAGGGTGCCAGGGGTGTTGGGAGGTTGTCGGGGTGCTGAAAGGGTGTCAGGCGATGGTGAGAGGGTGCCAATGGGAGTGTGGTAGAGGTTGTCTTAGTGTTGGGAGGGTGTCAGGGGTGTTGGAGGGGTGACAGGGGTGTTGGGAGGGTTGCCAGGGGTGTTAGGAGGTTGTCAGGGGTTTGCTGAACTGAAAGGGTGTCAGGAGGTGTTTGGAGGTTGTCAGGGGTGTAGAGAGTGTGTCAGGGGTGTTTGGGAGGTTAGTCAGGGGGTGTTGAGGTCCGGTCTCTTGTCAGGGCGTGGTTGAAGGAAGGGTGCCAGGGGTGTGGAGAGGGTTGCAGGGGTATCGGGAAGTTGTTCAGGTGGTGTTGTTGAGAGCGGTGTCAGGGGAGTGGTTGAGAGGTGGTTCAGGGGTCGTTGAAAGGGTGGTCAGGGTGTTTGGGAGTTTGTCAGGGGTGTTGAAGTGGTGTCAGGGGTGTGGAGAGTGTGTTCAGGGCATGTGGAGAGGTTGTCAGGGAGGGTGTTGGAGGTTCTGGTCATTGGTGTTGAGAGTTTCAGGGGTTGTTGATGTGGGTTGTCAGGGGTTTGGAGAGGGTGTCTGGGGTGTGGAGAGGGTTTGCTGCCAGGGCGTGAAGAGTGCTGCCAGCGGTGTGGTGAGGGTGCCAGGGGTGTGGGAGAGGGTGGCCAGGCGAGTGGAGCGGGTGCCAGGCGTGTGGAGCGGGTGCCAGTGGTGTTGAGAGTGTGCCAGGGGTGAGGGAGGGCTTGCCAGGGGTGTGGAGAGGGTGCCAGGGGTGTGTGAGAGGGTGCCAGGGGTGTAGGAGAGGGTTGCAGGGGTGTGGAGAGGGTGCCAGGGCGTGTGGAGAGGGTGCCAGTGGTGTTGATGAGGGTTGCCAGGGGTAGTGGGGAGGGTGGCCAGAGGTGTGGGGAGGGTGCCCAGGGGTGATGAGAGGGTACCAGGGGTGTGGGGATGGTGCCAGGGTGTGTGGAAGAGGCCCGGGGTGTGGAGAGGGTTGCCAGGTGTGGAGAGGGTGCCAGGGGTGTGGAGAGGGTGCCAGGGGTGTTGAGAGGGTGCCAGGGGTGTGGAGAGGGTGCCAGGGGTGTTGAGAGGGTGCCAGGGGTGTGGAAGAGCGGTGCCAGGGGGGTGTGAGAGAGGTGACAGGGAGTGTGGAGAGGGTGGCCAGGGGTGTTGAGAGGGTGCCAAGGGAGTGTGGAGGACGAGGGTTTGGCCAGGGGTGTTTTGAGAGGGTTCCACAAAAAGGCGGTGTGGGAGCGTGAGGGTGCCAGGGGTGTGGAGAGGGGTGTCATATTTCTCTGAAGGTTGTCAGGTGAGAGATAATTCACTAAGTACAGTATATCCCAGCTTATACAACAGGTTCTGGGTTACAGCTGTAAAACTGTAAATTGCTGTAAAGTGAATCACATCCCTTTTTTTCACTATCAAATACAGTGGTACCTGGAGTTACGAACTTAATTTATTCCAGAAGACTTTTCGAGTGCCGATACTGAACGAATTTGTTCCCATAAGGAATAATGTAAATTAGATTAGTCTGTTTCAACCCCCCCAAAAATACACTTACAAAAGCACTTACAAAGTTCTGATTTTACTTGGCGAGTGTCTGGGTTCAATTCCCGGTGAGGGTAGAAACATTTGGTGTGTTTTCTTACTCCTGTTGTCCATGTTCACCCATCAGTAAAATGATACCTGGGTGTTTATCGATTGACTTAATTTGCGGGAAATGCTCAGCGTAACAAGCGGCTTTCTATATAGTAGTATGTCATTGATGTCACTTAGGCCTATATACCTTGTTCATTTACTTGTAGAAATAAAGATATGCGTTGTTATTATTATTGATTTCAGCTCAGCCTGTGTACCTTGTACATGTATATATATTATTATATTAACGCATTTGGTTGTTTCCCACTAAGGCAGGGTGGCCCGAAAAAGAAAAATTTTCGTTATTCAGTCAATCACTGTCTTGCCAGAGGCATGCCTACACTACAGCTATAACACTGCAACATTAACACCCCTCATTCAGAGTGCAGACACTGTACTTCCCATCTCCAGGACTCAAGTCCGGCCTGCCGGTTTCCCTGAATCCCTTCATAAATGTTACTTTGCTCACACTCCACCAGCACGTCAAGTCCTAAAAACCATTTGTCTCCATTCGCTCCTATTTAACATGCTCATGTATGCTTGCTGGAAGTCCAAGCCCATTGCACACAAAACCTCCTTTACCCCCTCCCTCCAACCTTTTCTAGGCTGACCCCTACCCCGCCTTCCCTCCACTACAGATTTATACACTCTATTAAATGTCTGTAAATTCTAATACTTTGATTTCCTCATCTCAGTTCAAAAATTTCATAAAATGCAGATTGTTTAATTGATGTAAATTCTATTTAATTTACTTGTAACTGACCAATTTGTCACTGACAACCTGTCTGACTGTAGCTGTTTGAGGTGACCCACATTAGTTGTAATGGTGCGCAGGGTCGTGACACTAGGCTCAGTCTAGAGGCATAAGTAGTACCCACATTATTTGTAATGGTGTGCAGGGTCGTGACACTAGGCTCGGTCTAGAGGCATAAGTTGTGTGTAAGACTTAAGATTAGTTTGCTTGAAATGCACTGGATAATTAGTATCTTTCTTCTGTTCTTGCTCTTATATCAGACTATATATTGAACTGCATATATCTACTGTAACTCCTTATACCTTTGATATACCTTTGAAGAGTTTCGAGAGTTTATCTACTCTCTGAGCCTGGCCATGGGCCAGGCTTGTCTGGTGTTTGCCTGGTCAACCAGGCTGTTGCTGCTCCTGTATGGTTATGAGAAATTTAATTTTTTTTTATATTTGGTTGGGGCATTAATTTTATAATATTCCCTAAATAGTGGAAGTAGTCACAAACTTGGCAGCAGTAATGTCTGTTGTTTCAGTCATCCTGGGAAGATATGTTTCTGTAAGATATTTGTGAATTATGAGACTATGTTACAACATTCAATTTGAAAGTTGTAGCTTATACTAGGAATAGAAAATTTTGCATTGAAGAATGTTATTCTAGTTTATTCTATTTACAAACTAAACAATAGCTGTTAATAACTTTTTGGTGGAGCCTGTATCTCCTATATACATGTATCATATAAACAATGGAAGAAATTAAATTAATCGTGTGATTGCAAATATGTAAAAACACCTCAATGAAAACAGGGAAAAACACCTTAGTACTTTCATGTGTTTACATACACGTCTTCTTTCTATTCCTCTGAAGATGTGTGTGTAAGCACTTGAAAGCACTCAAGTGGTTTTTTTCTATCCTTCAAATAAAATAGTAAGCATATAATTAATGCTAGATTATTTTTTTAAGGCCAAAGAAAGAAGTCTGACCCTGCTTTAGATCTGATGGCAATGTACGAGGAGGTTGAAGTGGATGAGGCGCACTCTGGCGTACTTGCGAACTCAGAGGACAACAGTAGGGGCTTGAAGAGAGTGCAGATCAAACTTGAACATGGAACAGGTATTGGAGAGACTCATGTCCAGACTTCAGTTGAAAATCCTCCTGTTATGTCTACTCATCTTCATCCACAACAGGCTCACCAGTCCAGTGCTCCATTTTTGACCACTCAAGACATAGACATTCACAAAGAGTCCATTGAGATGCGGGAGGATCACCAAGGTGCCGAAACAAGAGCAACGATCCGTATAAGCCACGGCGAAGACCCACTAGCCCAGGCAGTAAAAGTTACACAGACAAGTGAAGATATGACAGAACCAAACGTGCCAAACATCCTGACCAGCTCAGGAACTATGATAAGAATGGGGGACCCTCCACATACATCCACATCAATTCAGGACACAATAGTAAGCTACCACACTAGTATTTATATACTTATTGATAAGCACTATTTTGATTATTATTATAATTTGTAATCCCTATTAGGGATACCCCATAGTTTATTGTATCCCTCTCCTCACTACGTTTATTGTATCCCTCTCCTCACAAGTTTATTGTATCCCTCTCCTCACTACGTTTATTGTATCCCTCTCCTCACAAGTTTATTGTATCCCTCTCCTCACTACGTTTATTGTATCCCTCTCCTCACTACGTTTATTGTATCCCTCTCCTCACTACACAGTGCTTCACTTTATGATATATTTACTATGTTTCTTTGTATTGACTTCACCCTTAATATACATGTATATTCATAAAATATGTATGTATATTCATAGAAAATATGCTGTCAAAAAGTGCCCAGACTGCACCAAAAAAATATACATTTGCTCTTCGACCTACAATGGGGTTACATTCTAATGAACCCATCGTAAGTTGCAAATATCATAAGTCGAATATTATTGTATATAACCCTAATTTTTAAAGTAGTGGACTGGCAAGCCAGCAGAAGGTGTTGGTCAGATGACCAGAAGCTCCAACAGCGGGTCATCATCTGACTAAGACCCGCGTCAGGAAACACTTTTCCTGTTTCCTGACAAACCTTACCTAGCCTAATGTAACCTCGAATGTGAATATGATATGCTAAATAAATAAATAACTACTCTCACTGAATGAATAAAAAAATAATTACTGTAACTAACTAAATATCAATATTAAAAAGTAAATAAATGAATACAACTTACAGACATGTTGTCTTCATGCTGGATAATTATCTTAAGTTTGATCTCTAAAGTAGTACAGTATAGTGGACCCCCGGTTTACGATCAGCTCCCAATGTGACCAATTATGTAAGTGTATTTATGTAAGTGCATTTGTATGTGTTTGGGGGTCTGAAATGGACTAATCTAATTCACAATATTCCTTTTGGGAACAAATTCGATCAGTACTGGCACCTGAACATACTTCTGGAGTGAAATAATATCGTAAACCGGGGGTCCACTGTAATTGCTTTTGCACCATCGTAAAGTTGAAATATCGTATGTCATAGAGCACCTGCATGCTTACCTAATCACCTAGTTGAAGTCGTCTCCTTCGAAGTACTCTCCTTGGGAGGCTATACATTGGTCCCAATGCTCCTGTCACTTCTCAAAATGTTTCTGGAACTTCTTTTCTAATGATATCTAGCACGATCTGCAGGTTTGCTTGAGTGCCATTTATATTTAAAAAAAAAAAAAAAGAGGACATCCCAGGTGCCAGACCTGGATAGTCGGGAAAACAACCGTACCACGGGCAGGGATAGAACCTGTGATCATTGCCATAAAACTCCAGACCGACACGTTAGCGAGTTCTATCTCCTTCCATGGTATGGTTTGTTTGCAATTGTGTCATTACAATTTCGTGAGTCTGGATAGAAGGAAGGGTGAGGGATGATTGCCATGTTGTTTTTGTCCAGAAAATGATGGTCTTTCAGGTCTTGAGTCAGCTAGTGGGGCACATTTTGTCAGCCACTCATGTCGTACAGATTTTGTCAGCCACTCATGTCATATTCAAATTTTGTCAAAATGATTTGACATGATCCATAATTTGACATGATCCATAATTTGACATGATCCATAATTTGACATGATCCATAATTTGACATGATCCATAATTTGACATGATCCATAATTTGACATGATCCATAATTTGACATGATCCATAATTTGACATGATCCATAATTTGACATGATCCAAAATTTGACATGATCCATAATTTGACATGATCCAAAATTTCTACAGCTATTGCAGTGTCTTGGAGACACTTATGATGATTTAATGAATAAGCTGTAGTGTGGGTCTAAGATAACTAAGCTGTGTTGTGGTTCTAAGATAACATAAGCTGTGGTGTGGTTCTAAGATAACATAAGCTGTGGTGTGGTTCTAAGATAACATAAGCTGTAGTGTGGTTCTAAGATAACATAAGCTCTGGTGTGGGTCTAAGATAACATAAGCTGTGGTGTGGTTCTAAGATAACATAAGCTGTAGTGTGGTTCTAAGATAACATAAGCTGTAGTGTGGTTCTAAGATAACATAAGCTGTGGTGTGGTTCTAAGATAACATAAGCTGTAGTGTGGTTCTAAGATAACATAAGCTGTAGTGTGGTTCTAAGATAACATAAGCTGTGGTGTGGTTCTAAGATAACATAAGCTCTGGTGTGGGTCTAAGATAACATAAGCTGTGGTGTGGTTCTAAGATAACATAAGCTCTGGTGTGGGTCTAAGATAACATAAGCTGTGGTGTGGTTCTAAGATAACATAAGCTCTGGTGTGGGTCTAAGATAACATAAGCTGTGGTGTGGTTCTAAGATAACATAAGCTCTGGTGTGGGTCTAAGATAACATAAGCTGTTGTGTGGGTTTAAGATAACATAAGCTCTGGTGTGGGTCTAAGATAACATAAGCTGTGGTGTGGTTCTAAGATAACATAAGCTGTTGTGTGGGTCTAAGATAACATAAGGTGTGGTGTGGGTCTAAGATAACATAAGCTCTGGTGTGGTTCTAAGATAACATAAGCTCTGGTGTGGTTCTAAGATAACATAAGCTGTGGTGTGGGTCTAAGATAACATAAGCTGTGGTGTGGTTCTAAGATAACATAAGCTGTGGTGTGGGTCTAAGATAACATAAGCTGTGGTGTGGTTCTAAGATAACATAAGCTGTGGTGTGGGTCTAAGATAACATAAGCTGTGTGTGGTTCTAAGATAACATAAGCTGTGGTGTGGGTCTAAGATAACATAAGCTGTGGTGTGGGTCTAAGATAACATAAGCTGTGGTGTGGTTCTAAGATAACTTAAGGTGTGGTGTGGTCCTGGGATAACATTAAAGCTAGGTAGCAACAACACACACCAACCTAGCAGGTGAGAGCCAGTGCTTAGATTTTGCCATCAAAGGAGCTGGTTTATCGTGCATCCTGTATCCATCCTGTGGAGTGTAACACAAGAGCATATGGATACATAAAAGGGCATGGGAACTAGGCTCCAAAAGGGTTTACAGGAGTACATCGGGATTTATATCTACAGTTCACTTATATGTTGCAAAGCAAATTTAGGACATATCATATAGGTTATTATACTATCTGTTTTTATATTCCTATATAAGTGGACAGTTATGTACATAGTGTTTAAGATAGTGGCCATAGGGCTGGCCATATACTTTGCATTTAGTTTGATCATCATCTGTATGTCTGCTAAACTGCCAGAAGTATTTGTAACCACATCATCACACTGCCAGAAGTACTTGTAACCAAGCCTAAGCCTGGCTACTACAACATCACACTGCCAGAAGTACTTGTAACCAAGCCTAAGCCTGGCTACTGCAACATCACACTGCCAGAAGTACTAGTAACCGAGCATAAACCTGGCCACTACAACATCACACTGCCAGAAGTACTTGTAACCAAGCCTAAGTCTGGCTACTACAACATCACACTGCCAGAAGTACTTGTAACCAAGCCTAAGCCTGGCTACTGCAACATCACACTGCCAGAAGTACTAGTAACCGAGCATAAACCTGGCCACTACAACATCACACTGCCAGAAGTACTTGTAACCAAGCCTAAGTCTGGCTACTACAACATCACACTGCCAGAAGTACTAGTAACCGAGCATAAACCTGGCCACTACAACATCACACTGCCAGAAGTACTTGTAACCAAGCCTAAGTCTGGCTACTACAACATCACACTGCCAGAAGTACTAGTAACCGAGCATAAACCTGGCCACTACATCATCACACTGCCAGAAGTACTTGTAACCGAGCATAAACCTGGCCACTACAACATCACACTGCCAGAAGTACTTGTAACCAAGCCTAAGCCTGGCTACTACAACATCACACTGCCAGAAGTACTTGTAACCAAGCCTAAGCCTGGCTACTACAACATCACACTGCCAGAAGTACTTGTAACCAAGCCTAAGCCTGGCTACTACAACATCACACTGCCAGCAGTACTTGTAACCAAGCCTAAGCCTGGCTACTACAACATCACACTGCCAGCAGTACTTGTAACCGAGCATAAACCTGGCCACTACAACATCACACTGCCAGAAGTACTTGTAACCGAGCATAAACCTGGTCACTACAACATCACACTGCCAGAAGTACTTGTAACCGAGCATAAACCTGGCCACTACAACATCACACTGCCAGAAGTACTTGTAACCAAGCCTAAGCCTGGCTACTACAACATCACACTGCCAGCAGTACTTGTAACCGAGCATAAACCTGGCCATTACAACATCACACTGCCAGAAGTACTTGTAACCGAGCATAAACCTGGCCACTACAACATCACACTGCCAGAAGTACTTGTAACCGAGCATAAACCTGGCCATTACAACATCACACTGCCAGAAGTACTTGTAACCTAGCATAAACCTGGCCATTACAACATCACACTGCCAGAAGTACTTGTAACCGAGCATAAACCTGGCTACTACAACATCAGTCAGTGTTCACATTACATATTGCTCCATAAACATTCTTATCTATGTTCATGTTATCATAGTTGGTTATAGATATACTCAGGCTTCTAACATAGATATACTCAGGCTTCTAACATAGATATACTCTGGCTTCTAACATAGATGTACTCAGGCTTCTAACATAGATATACTCAGGCTTCTAACATAGATGTACTCAGGCTTCTAACATAGATATACTCAGGCTTCTAACATAGATATACTCAGGCTTCTAACATAGATATACTCAGGCTTCTAACATAGATGTACTCAGGCTTCTAACATAGATGTACTCAGGCTTCTAACATAGATATACTCAGGCTTCTAACATAGATGTACTCAGGCTTCTAACATAGATATACTCAGGCTTCTAACATAGATGTACTCAGGCTTCTAACATAGATGTACTCAGGCTTCTAACAT
This sequence comes from Cherax quadricarinatus, assembly GCF_026875155.1. Classification (NCBI taxonomy): domain Eukaryota; kingdom Metazoa; phylum Arthropoda; class Malacostraca; order Decapoda; family Parastacidae; genus Cherax; species Cherax quadricarinatus. Next base: position 8,008,283 of record NC_069493.1, read on the forward strand.
AGATGTACTCAGGCTTCTAACATAGATGTACTCAGGCTTCTAACATAGATATACTCAGGCTTCTAACATAGATGTACTCAGGCTTCTAACATAGATATACTCAGGCTTCTAACATAGATATACTCAGGCTTCTAACATAGATATACTCAGGCTTCTAACATAGATGTACTCAGGCTTCTAACATAGATGTACTCAGGCTTCTAACATAGATGTACTCAGGCTTCTAACATAGATGTACTCAGGCTTCTAACATAGATATACTCAGGCTTCTAACATAGATGTACTCAGGCTTCTAACATAGATATACTCAGGCTTCTAACATAGATGTACTCAGGCTTCTAACATAGATGTACTCAGGCTTCTAACATAGATGTACTCAGGCTTCTAACATAGATATACTCAGGCTTCTAACATAGATGTACTCAGGCTTCTAACATAGATGTACTCAGGCTTCTAACATAGATGTACTCAGGCTTCTAACATAGATGTACTCAGGCTTCTAACATAGATATACTCAGGCTTCTAACATAGATATACTCAGGCTTCTAACATAGATGTACTCAGGCTTCTAACATAGATATACTCAGGCTTCTAACATAGATGTACTCAGGCTTCTAACATAGATGTACTCAGGCTTCTAACATAGATATACTCAGGCTTCTAACATAGATGTACTCAGGCTTCTAACATAGATATACTCAGGCTTCTAACATAGATATACTCAGGCTTCTAACATAGATATACTCAGGCTTCTAACATAGATATACTCAGGCTTCTAACATAGATATGCTCAGGCTTCTAACATAGATATGCTCAGGCTTCTAACATAGATATGCTCAGGCTTCTAACATAGATGTACTCAGGCTTCTAACATAGATATACTCAGGCTTCTAACATAGATATACTCAGGCTTCTAACGGCATTCCTATAACATTTAGTTTCATTATTTACTTCTCTCCTAATATTATTCCTAATGCTAGACACAGTTATACCAAAGTTATATTCTACATTCTCCTTCTGGATACTCTTCTTGGCTAACATATCAACTTTATCATGAAGGAGTAATCCAATGTGTGATGGCATCCATAGCAATTGTACATTAATTCCTTTTTTTTCCAGATTTTTGAGTATCTATATCTGGCTTCTCCAATGAGGATATTATAAGTTATTATGTGAATCAAGAGTCTTCAGTGATGTAGAAGACAAGCATTTTTTTAATTTTCATTTTTGACCTCTGACAGGTGACCATTTTTGTAACCCAGTAGTTTGACTAGTTGACTATTATGATTTTATTCATGGGGAAAAACCACACTTGTGGGAGGAGAGGGGCAAGGATTTGAGCACCCACTTAATATTTGTATTTATAACTCATTACAATTGTGACCAGGTGTGGACGTATCAGTGGTTCATTACTTTGTAATTTGTTCATGACTGTAACCATGTATAGGAGTGAAGCTGATTCATTACCTCTGTAACTTGCCATGATTGTGACCAGATCTACCTGGAGTTCATTACCTTTGTAACTAGTTCACCTATCATAACTTTGGGATCCAGTCCCTAGACCCATTATGTACCTTTGTAATCTTTTGACTACCGCCCACAGGATGGTTTGGGGTGCATAATAAAGATATTAAACTAACTAAATACTGCCATATGAGCATGTTTGTGGAGTGAGTGGAGATGAATGGTTTTTAGGGCATACCTTAGTTTTATTTGGGTTCTGGTACAGGCAGTGTGTCTAGGCTGCTCTTGCCAGGCCTACTGGCCTGACGAGAAGTGAGGGAGGGAGGTCTTGCTTGTGGCTTGTCTGGTGCAGTAGTAAGAAGTATACAGTGTCATGCAGTGAAGTCTAAATAGGCCTAAGCCCCAGCAGATGGCAGCACATGACTTGCAAAATACAAAACCCAGAGTAGTACATATTTGTGAAGGGATTTGGAGAAATTGGTTACCCAGAGTCTTGAAGGTGGGAGGTACAGTGCTTATACCTGGGTGGGAATATTGCAGTTTGGTGGGTCATTCAGATTGTGATATTTGATCCTTTTGGAAAGACAGTTACTGAATAAGCAATGGTGAATGTTTTTTTTTTTTTTTTTTTTTTTTTTTTTTTTTTTTTTTTTTTTGAGATGTCCTATGTAACATGTAACATGTGTTTTAGGATGTTCAAGAAGAGTCTGGTGTGATCCTGCTGGGTTTGTCTGACGGAGAGCCTCAGGTCGTGTTTATGCTGGTGGCTCCTCTCACACATCAACACCAATAACCACACAGTCTTTACGACCAACACATCCACGTCGCTTTCGAAAGTATTCAAAACAAGACCTCATTGTAAGTTGACGAAAGAGCACGTATGACTAATTTTAGATGACTCTTAATCATTACAATACAGTGGACCCCCGGTTAACGATATTTTTTCACTCCAGAAGTATGTTCAGGTGCCAGTACTGACCGAATTTGTTCCCATAAGAAATATTGTGAAGTAGATTAGTCGATTTCAGACCCCCAAACATACACGTACAAATGCACTTACATAAATACACTTACATAATTGGTCGCATTCGGAGGTAATCGTTATGCGGGGGTCCACTGTATATGTATTTTTAATTGTTTAATTTTTTCTTACTACAGTGGACCCTCGCATAACGTTGGCATCACATAACGTTAAATTCGCATAACGATACTTTTAATGCTAACATTTTCCTTCGGATAACGTTAAAAAACTCGCTTAACGATATTCGTTCTCGGGTACCAATTAATATCATTATGTGAGGGTCCACTGTAATGGTTTGTTGTTAAGAAGCTCACTACATTTACACTTGATTATTTGCCCCAAATCAGATGACCATGATAAACTTTCAATTTAATAAAGAATAAAAGGCACAATACTGTAACGGGAACAAATAACCCGCACAGGAAAAAGAAGCTTACGACGCTGTTTTGGTCTGACTGGACCATTAACTAGTCAATTTAATAAATTTGTTTTCTGTTTACAAGGCCATAGGGACCCCCCATACATTGGAATGTCATTTCATTACCCATCACTCCCTGTTGCTCACCTCAACACTGTGTGACTCTTGTGGGTTAGTTCTTAATGTGATTATACAAGTGCTCCTTGACTTATGATAGTTCACTTTATGATATTTTGACTGCATTATGGCACAAAAGTAATTACTTTGGAGATGAAACTTAAAATAATTACCCAGCATATAGGCTGCAAGTCCATAACTTGTACAGGTCGGCCATCACTAATCCGGCATCATTGGAATCTGTAGTGTGCCGGATCAGTGAGTTTGCTGGATTACAGAGTGGTTAGGTTAGAATACACTTAATTAACCTATCAATAGAGACTCTTTGTGCTATATCTTCCTCATTTTCATCACTGTTTTCTCCTCCACTAGCTTGCTGCTGTGGATTTACAACCATCTGCATGATTTCTGAGTCAGTATAATGATGAAATTTGAGTCAGTATAATGATTTGAGTCATTGTAATGATGAAATTTGAAATTATGCTAGCCAGAATTAGTGCCAGATTACTGATGGAACTGAATAACTGATTGCCAGCTTAGTGATGGCTGACCTGTATTCATTTATTTACTTTATAATACTGCTATTTATTTAGTTACAGTAATTATTTTTTATTTACTTATTCAATGACAGTGGCTGAAAGTTAAGACACATGTGCAACATCTGGATATCTTTATTGTAGACGTTTCGCCATCCAGTGGCTTTATCAATACAGATTCTAGGACATAATAGGAAGGCAGTAGAACTATATACAAAAGATGGTAATCAGTCCCTCGGCCTTGGAGTTAGTGTTCACAGCATCGTGGTGGAGGAGAAACTGGAGCAAAGACAAGAAGACTGGTGGTTATATAGGCGTCAGTGGAATCTTGGTTCAGAGGACATCTACAAGACCTTCTTCACGGCTGCTGCAACTAACCCATCTCTTTGGGAAGGACCTACTTCCACTGGGGAATCCCGCCTACCAGTGACTATGCCCTCGTCTGCTGCCCGTCCCTATCCACTGACGCCTATATAACCGCCAGTCTTCTTGTCTTTGCTCCAGTTTCTCCTCCACCACGATGCTGTGAACACTAACTCCAAGGCCGAGGGACTGATTACCTCATCTTTTGTATATAGTTCTACTGTCTTCCTATTATGTCCTAGAATCTGTATTGATAAAGCCACTGGATGGCGAAACGTCTACAATAAAGATATCCAGATGTTGCACATGTGTCTTAACTTTCATATTGTCGGTATTTTATACCTTTCTTGCACATTGACAGTGGTTGTTTGTTTACTTAGCATACCATATTTATCTTTTAATATTTTTGACTTATGGTGGGTTTGTCGAACTGTAACTCCATCGTAAGTCAAGGAGCACCTGGTAGTCCCAGTAAGGTCTGTGAACCTCGGTTAAATTTACCTTTCCACTACTTTAGTAGTCATTAACTGAATGTTGATACACAGCTGTCAGCTAGAGCCTGCATAAATCACACTGTCCACCGTTCATTCTTTCATGGCATGGGGACATACCTCACTTCTGTGTAGATACTTAGCAGGTAACTTTGCACTGGGGCATTTTGTACCTTGCCTGCTCACAGCCTAAATGTTAAGTCTAGTGAGCTTTCCATGGATTTCTGTCATGAAGAATTAGGCCTATGCTGCCTGTTTCTGGTATGGTGTACAGCTGGCAGTCCACCATATGCTGCAGTCTTCATGACAGAAGAGAGGTACCTATTTTACAATAATACGAGATTTCCTATGCTGTTACATGTTCAGATGCAAACTTTCTTTCTAGAGTGTAGCTTGTCTGTGTCTGTGGTCACAGAGTCTAAGTGTTTTCCCTGCCCTCCTGGGAGGCTGTCTCAAGTACGGTGGTACCTCGGGATACAAACTTAATTGGCTCCAGAAGGCTGTTTGAGTGCTGATACTGAACAAATTTGTTCCCATAAGGAATAATGTAAATTAGATTAATCCATTTCAGACCCCCAAAAATACACTTACAAAAGCACTTACATAATTACACTTACATAATTGTTTGAGTTTTGAGGTGTTCGTATCCCGAGTTACCACTGTACGTCTTTGTACGACTTTGGCTAATTTCTTAAGAGTTTGTTTGTGCTTCAAAGATCAAGGTGTTTACTGGCTGGTCCGGGAGCAAGGATGGCGTTAACATACTTTTAAAAATGTACCTTTTTCATTTAGCCAACTTCCTTATATATTTAATTGTGGTTAACTGCATAAGAAATCCTACTTAATAATCTATGTTTAGTTCTTTAGTAGTCTTTAGTATTAGGATTAGATTGGCTGAAATACACAGCATGCTAGTGGCTTTGTTTTTTTGGCTAACATTGTTTTTTTTTTTTTACATTTATTTATTTTTTTTTTTATTAACACGTGGTCATTTGCCATTGAGGCATTGTGGCTTGTAAAAGAAGAAAGCCTTCACCATCATTCACTCCATCACTGTCTTGCCAGAGACATGTTGACACTACAGTTAAAAAAAACTTGAACATCATCACCCCTCCTTCAGAGTAAAGGCACTGAACTTCCCACTTTCAGGACTCAAGTCTGGCTAACCGGTTTCCTTGAAACCCTTCATAAATGTTACTTTGCTCACACTCCAACAGCACATCAAGTCATAAAACCCTTTCATCTCCACTTGCTCCTGTCTAACACACACACAAACTTGCTGGAAGTCCAAGCCCCTTTCACACAAAACCTCCTTTACATATAAATTACATTACCCGTGTACTATATTAAAGAAATAAAAATTTGAATTTAAAGGAATGTTCGCTGATGAGGACTTGCATTGTACAGTAGAACCCTCCCCCATCTGTATCTGTAGGAGATATACTCCAACACCCACCATGGATATACTCCAACACCCACCATGGATACCTGAACCTGTGGATAGTAGTGATAGAGATAGTGATAGTGATAGAGAGGTGAAGGTTTATAAACTAAAAGAGGAGGCAGTTAGGGTAAGATATAAACAGCTATTGGAGGATAGATGGGCTAATGAGAGCATAGGCAATGGGGTCGAAGAGGTATGGGGTAGGTTTAAAAATGTAGTGTTAGAGTGTTCAGCAGAAGTTTGTGGTTACAGGAAAGTGGGTGCGGGAGGGAAGAGGAGCGATTGGTGGAATGATGATGTAAAGAGAGTAGTAAGGGAGAAAAAGTTAGCATATGAGAAGTTTTTACAAAGTAGAAGTGATGCAAGGAGGGAAGAGTATATGGAGAAAAAGAGAGAGGTTAAGAGAGTGGTGAAGCAATGTAAAAAGAGAGCAAATGAGAGAGTGGGTGAGATGTTACCAACAAATTTTGTTGGAAATAAGAAAAAGTTTTGGAGTGAGATTAACAAGTTAAGGAAGCCTACAGAACAAATGGATTTGTCAGTTAAAAATAGGAGAGGAAGTTTTTAAATGGAGAGTTAGAGGTATTGGGAAGATGGAGGGAATATTTTGAGGAATTGTTAAATGTTCATGAAGATAGGGAAGCTGTGATTTCGTGTATAGGGCAAGGAGGAATAACATCTTGTAGGAGTGAGGAAGAGCCAGTTGTGAGTGTGGGGGAAGTTCGTGAGGCAGTAGGTAAAATGAAAGGGGGTAAGGCAGCCGGGATTGATGGGATAAAGATAGAAATGTTAAAAGCAGGTGGGGATATAGTTTTGGAGTGGTTGGTGCAATTATTTAATAAATGTATGGAAGAGGGATTGGCAGAGAGCATGCATAGTTCCTTTGTATAAAGGCAAAGGGGACAAAAGAGAGTGCAAAAATTATAGGGGGATAAGTCTGTTGAGTATACCTGATAAAGTGTATGGTAGAGTTATTACTGAAAGAAATAAGAGTAAGACGGAGAATAGGATAGCAGATGAACAAGGAGGCTTTAGGAAAGGTAGGGGGTGTGTGGACCAGGTGTTTACAGTGAAACAGTATTTAGATAAGGCTAAAGAGGTCTTTGTGGCATTTATGGATTTGGAAAAGGCGTATGACAGGGTGGATAGGGGGGCAATGTTGCAGGTGTATGGTGTAGGAGGTAGGTTACTGAAAGCAGTGAAGAGTTTTTACAAGGATAGTGAGGCTCAAGTTAGAGTATGTAGGAAAGAGGGAAATTATTTCCCAGTAAAAGTAGGCCTTAGACAAGGATGTGTGATGTCACCACGGTTGTTTAATATATATATAGATGGGGTTGTAAGAGAAGTAAATGCGAGGGTTTTGGCAGGAGGCGTGAAGTTAAAAGATAAAGAATCACACACAAAGTGGGAGTTGTCACAGTTGCTCTTTGCTGATGGCACTGTGCTCTTGGGAGATTCTGAAGAGAAGTTGCAGAGATTGGTGGATGAATTTGGTAGGGTGTGCAAAAGAAGAAAATTAAAAGTGAATACAGGAAAGAGTATGGTTATGAGGATAACAAAAAGATTAGGTGATGAAAGATTGGATATCAGATTGGAGGGAGAGAGTATGGAGGAGGTGAATGTATTCAGATATTTGGGAGTGGATGTGTCAGCGGATGGGTCTATGAAAGATGAGGTGAATCATAGAATTGATGAGGGAAAAAGAGTGAGTGGTGCACTTAGGAGTCTGTGGAGACAAAGAACTTTGTCCTTGGAGGCAAAGAGGGGAATGTATGAGAGTATAGTTTTACCAACGCTCTTATATGGGTGTGAAGCATGGGTGATGAATGTTGCAGCGAGGAGAAGGCTGGAGGCAGTGGAGATGTCATGTCTGAGAGCAATGTGTGGTGTGAATATAATGCAGAGAATTCGTAGTTTGGAAGTTAGGAGGAGGTGGGGGATTACCAAAACTGTTGTCCAGAGGGCTGAGGAAGGGTTGTTGAGGTGGTTCGGACATGTAGAGAGAATGGAGCGAAACAGAGTGACTTCAAGAGTGTATCAGTCTGTAGTGGAAGGAAGGCGGGGTAGGGGTCGGCCTAGGAAAGGTTGGAGGGAGGGGGTAAAGGAGGTTTTGTGTGCGAGGGGCTTGGACTTCCAGCAGGCATGCGTGAGCGTGTTTGATAGGAGTGAATGGAGACAAATGGTTTTTAATACTTGACGTGCTGTTGGAGTGTGAGCAAAGTAACATTTATGAAGGGATTCAGGGAAACCGGCAGGCCGGACTTGAGTCCTGGAGATGGGAAGTACAGTGCCTGCACTCTGAAGGAGGGGTGTTAATGTTGCAGTTTAAAAACTGTAGTGTAAAGCACCCTTCTGGCAAGACAGTGATGGAGTGAACGATGGTGAAAGTTTTTCTTTTTCGGCCCACCCTGCCTTGGTGGGCCACCCTGCCTTGGTGGGCCACCCTGCCTTGGTGGGAATCGGCCAATGTGATAATAAAATAAAAAAAAAACATACCTATGATAGTTTAATTGATAAATTATGCAGAATAAGTTGAGAATTAACACTTTTTTCACTGATGAGAAGCATTTCACAGCTTCTCTTAAGCCTTGAAGAACTGCCAGCTTCTCTACTTTTGTGCTATGCAGCCATTATTAAGCAAAATTAATGGTTATTTTCAGATGCCAGTAAACCATGGACAACTGAAACTGTGGAAACTGAATTTGCAGATATGTGGCTCTGCTGTACTTATGTAATTTTTAGTATCTTAATTTTGTATTTTGCCTTCATTATAGACTGCACTGAACTTGGTTCGTGATGGGCACCTCGGGATAAAACCAGCTGCCCGAGCTTTCAACATTCCTGTAGCTACGCTCTACAACGTTACCAAAAGGCACAACGTCTCCAGCCCCATGCAGCAGGTAACAAAGAAAACTACAAATGAGGCAGTCAAGAAACATTCCGGGTAAACAGAGGTGAGAGTAGATGGAGAACTGAGCCGTAGGCGTAGTGGGGCAAAACTGTCTTTAAGAAAGTGGATTCTCCAGACTGGCCATAAACAAATGCTAATATCTGTAAGTGATAAAAATTTAATTAATTTTCAGCAAGAAAATTTATATGCGTAATCTCTAAATTTCAATATTTATATTTTTTTTATATTCAGTTCTTTAAAATTAATTAAAAAAAGTACTTCAAGTAAAGAATTTTAACCCTGTTATTATTAGTAATACACTCACCCCTTAACCTGTGTGGTAGATAATACACTCACCCCTTAACTTGTATGGTAGATGATAATACCCTCACCCCTTAACCTGTGTGGTAGATAATACACTCACCCCTTAACTTGTATGGTAGATGATAATACCCTCACCCCTTAACTTGTGTGGTAGATAATACCCTCACCCCTTAACTTGTGTGGTAGATGATAATACACTCACCCCTTAACTTGTGTGGTAGATGATAATACCCTCACCCCTTAACTTGTGTGGTAGATGATAATACCCTCACCCCTTAACTTGTGTGGTAGATGATAATACCCTCACCCCTTAACTTGTGTGGTAGATGATAATACACTCACCCCTTAACTTGTATGGTAGATGATAATACCCTCACCCCTTAACTTGTGTGGTAGATGATAATACACTCACCCCTTAACTTGTGTGGTAGATGATAATACCCTCACCCCTTAACTTGGTAGATGATAATACACTCACCCCTTAACTTGGTAGATGATAATACACTCACCCCTTAACTTGTGTGGTAGATGATAATACCCTCACCCCTTAACTTGTATGGTAGATGATAATACCCTCACCCCTTAACTTGTGTGGTAGATGATAATACACTCACCCCTTAACTTGTGTGGTAGATGATAATACACTCACCCCTTAACTTGTATGGTAGATGATAATACACTCACCCCTTAACTTGTGTGGTAGATGATAATACCCTCACCCCTTAACTTGTGTGGTAGATGATAATACACTCACCCCTTAACTTATGTGGTAGATGATAATACCCTCACCCCTTAACTTGTGTGGTAGATGATAATACACTCACCCCTTAACTTATGTGGTAGATGATAATACCCTCACCCCTTAACTTGTGTGGTAGATGATAATACACTCACCCCTTAACTTGTGTGGTAGATGATAATACACTCACCCCTTAACTTGGTAGATGATAATACACTCACCCCTTAACTTGGTAGATGATAATACACTCACCCCTTAACTTGTGTGGTAGATGATAATACACTCACCCCTTAACTTGTGTGGTAGATGATAATACACTCACCCCTTAACTTGGTAGATGATAATACACTCACCCCTTAACTTGGTAGATGATAATACACTCACCCCTTAACTTGGTAGATGATAATACACTCACCCCTTAACTTGGTAGATGATAATACCCTCACCCCTTAACTTGTGTGGTAGATGATAATACACTCACCCCTTAACTTGGTAGATGATAATACCCTCACCCCTTAACTTGTGTGGTAGATGATAATACACTCACCCCTTAACTTGTGTGGTAGATGATAATACACTCACCCCTTAACTTGTGTGGTAGATAATACACTCACCCCTTAACTTGTGTGGTAGATAATACACTCACCCCTTAACTTGTATGGTAGATGATAATGCCCTCACCCCTTAACTTGTGTGGTAGATGATAATACCCTCACCCCTTAACTTGTATGGTAGATGATAATACCCTCACCCCTTAACTTGTGTGGTAGATGATAATACCCTCACCCCTTAACTTGTGTGGTAGATGATAATACACTCACCCCTTAACTTGTGTGGTAGATGATAATACCCTCACCCCTTAACTTGTGTGGTAGATGATAATACACTCACCCCTTAACTTGTGTGGTAGATGATAATACACTCACCCCTTAACTTGTATGGTAGATAATAATACACTCACCCCTTAACTTGTATGGTAGATGATAATACACTCACCCCTTAACTTGTATGGTAGATAATAATACACTCACCCCTTAACTTGTATGGTAGATGATAATACACTCACCCCTTAACTTGTATGGTAGATAATAATACACTCACCCCTTAACTTGTATGGTAGATAATAATACACTCACCCCTTAACTTGTGTGGTAGATGATAATACACTCACCCCTTAACTTGTATGGTAGATGATAATACCCTCACCCCTTAACTTGTATGGTAGATAATAATACACTCACCCCTTAACTTGTATGGTAGATAATAATACACTCACCCCTTAACTTGTGTGGTAGATGATAATACACTCACCCCTTAACTTGTATGGTAGATGATAATACACTCACCCCTTAACTTGTATGGTAGATAATAATACACTCACCCCTTAACTTGTATGGTAGATAATAATACACTCACCCCTTAACTTGTGTGGTAGATGATAGTATTCTTTCTATTCTAAAGATTTAGTACAAGAAACCAACCATTTACCTATATCGACTACCTAGTAAAGTGATCAGAAATTGTTAATTTGGCCAATTTCACACACAATTAAATAAACTGCAATTTAAAAACAGGGTCCAGAATAAACAATGTAGACTTTTCTTGCACTAAAACATCTCTATTTATTAGTGCATGGTGTTTTACTTGTAAGGTACGGTGCATGGTGTTTTACTTGTAAGGTACGGTGCATGGTGTGTTACTTGCAAGGTAGAGTGCATGGTGTGTTACTTGTAAGGTACGGTGCATGGTGTGTTACTTGCAAGGTAGAGTGCATGGTGTGTTACTTGTAAGGTACGGTGCATGGTCTGTTACTTGTAAGGTACGGTGCATGGTGTTACTTGTAAGGTACGGTGCATGGTGTGTTACTTGTAAGGTACGGTTCATGGTGTGTTACTTGTATGGTAGGGTGCATGGTGTGTTACTTGTAAGGTACGGTGCATGGTGTGTTACTTGTAAGGTACGGTGCATGGTGTGTTACTTGCAAGGTAGAGTGCATGGTGTGTTACTTTTATGGTAGATCCCCAGGCCTCTTCTCTATTACGCTTGCTTTCTACATTGAATTTTTATTCACACAAAAATAGAAGATTTGCTGTAATGAAGACTACTGCATTATTGTAATAATTCTATAAATAATGTCAGAGCATTTGTGGACACATATTACACTGACCAGTTGGATGCATATTGGATAAGTGATGTAATTTGTGTACACTGGAATATTGGCAAAAATTGAGCATTTCTGCTACTTTCAGCTCAATTTCAAGACACTTTCAGACCAGAAACCAATCGGAAACATCTCTGTTTCTGTAATATATCATGTACGGGTATGCTGAGGAAGGCCAGTAGTTAGTGTGGGTGGAGATGGTGGTGGAAGGGTTGGCGTTAGCGGTGCTTGTTGTGTAGTGGGTGAATATGAGCCGGTGGGCCAGCTGACTGTAATAGGTGTTAGAGAAGATGTTGGTAGACACTTTCATTCTATCATGAGATCAAGAAACTAAGACTACAACCATAAAAACTATACAAAAGTATACAGCAAAGTTGCTGTTTTAAACTAAAAACACATTCAGAGTTTTTTTTCCCATTATTCACTGCATGCTGCAGGATTTTTTTTACATGGTGCAGACTTACCACATAGACTCATTCTCTCATTTCTAGGCTCAGATTTAGTGCTCACAGTTTATCTGAGAGAGCTGAGCTCATCACGGAGAACACTGGGACCGACCTGCACTTCAAAGTCATAGTGCAAGGCCGGGACCCAACCCGAAAGAGGTTAAAAAAGTTATTTTTAAATTGTGTATGTGCTAGAAGTGATCAAGTGGTCCTGGGACTAAAACATTTTTTAATAAATATGCCCTAGTGTTTGCTCACAGCTGTATTTAAACCAATTGCCCCTATTAATCTGGACCATCAAAAACTCGGCACATGCAAACACTAATACACTGGTCTCACGTTCTTCCTCGCCTTATATGACTAACTCTCTTCAACTGACCTGACTTTGATTCTGTACACTTTAAATGGTAGCATTCTTGAGTTGGTTTCAGTGTTTGAGAAAGCTTCACCAAGAACAAAACAATTTTATATAAAATGCTTACTGTCTTCATGGTGTTTTTGACAGTACATTGGCAGGCTATGTTATAGAAGAGGAATGAGAGGAAGTTGAGACTCTGGTAGCTGTGGCAGCCATAACAATTAGGTGGTGTATGATGCAGTGAATGACACAAGTTGAGAACCAGCATGGTGATGTATGATGCAGTGAATGACACAAGTTGAGAACCAGCCTGGTGATGTATGATGCAGTGAATGACACAAGTTGAGAACCAGCCAGGTGATGTATGATGCAGTGAATGACACAAGTTGAGAACCAACCAGGTGATGTATGATGCAGTGAATGACACAAGTTGAGAACCAGCATGGTCATGTATGGTGCAGTGAATGACACAAGTTGAGAACCAGCCTGGTGATGTATGGTGCAGTGAATGACACAAGTTGAGAACCAACTAGGTGATGTATGGTGCAGTGAATGACACAAGTTGAGAACCAACCAGGTGATGTATGGTGCAGTGAATGACACAAGTTGAGAACCAGCCTGGTGATGTATGGTGCAGTGAATGACACAAGTTGAGAACCAGCCTGGTGATGTATGATGCAGTGAATGACACAAGTTGAGAACCAGCCTGGTGATGTATGGTGCAGTGAATGACACAAGTTGAGAACCAGCCTGGTGATGTATGGTGCAGTGAATGACACAAGTTGAGAACCAACCAGGTGATGTATGATGCAGTGAATGACACAAGTTGAGAACCAGCCTGGTGATGTATGGTGCAGTGAATGACACAAGTTGAGAACCAACCAGGTGATGTATAATGCAGTGAATGACACAAGTTGAGAACCAGCCTGGTGATACATAATCGTTGCATACATCTTTACAGTGATAATGTCATCTGTAAACACTCCTTCGGTGCCCTAACTGCCTCTCAGAAACTCTCACCTTTACTTCAGATTCTATGACTTTTTAACTGAAGTTGAGTTATTGCACTAACTCTGACTTCCTTTCATACATGAGCTTACCCTCCATCAGGGACAGATCTACTATGAAACTAATGAAGCTTAAGCGTCAGGGCCCCTAATCCTGGAGGGGCCCAGAAGCCACTTTAGTCCACATTGCTTAAAAATTTTGGGTTTGTTGCATAAGAAGGGTTTTTTTTTTTTAAATAAGAATGTAGTTCAATACAAAATAATAGTTAAAATAAAAATTAAAAGGTTATTAAAGTATAATATAAGCCTAGCCTTTGCTGGTTTCCAAAGGGCCTCCATAACAAGCTTCAGGGGCCCCAAAAATTTAGATCTACCACTGCCCTCCATACAGCTCTTTCCTGACATCACCTGCCCATTCTTTTGCCAGTCAGCACTGAATAACATTTACAAGTTAGTTCTATTCTGTGAATATAATAAAGTGTACATCTCCTATGTTACCACAACAATACCTTACAATACTTAAAAACTAGACATGAGTTATTAACCCTTAAACTGCCCAAATGCAGATCTACGTTCACATGCGTACTGCTCCAAACGTAGATCTACGTTTTTTTTACATTTGAGAGCATGTAAAATAAAACGTGGATCTACGTTTTTTTTTTACATTTGAGAGCATGTAAAATAAAACATAGATCTACGTTTTTTTTACATTTGAGAGCATGTAAAATAAAACATAGATCTACGTTTTTTTTACATTTGAGAGCATGTAAAATAAAACGTAGATCTACGTTTGGAGCGCTGCAGTATACATGTAAACTACATGTATACTGCAGAAAAAAAAATTATTTTTATTTGTATTGTGCTGCTCTGGTAGGGGTATACAATATACTGTCATGTGTGATCATCTGTAAAACATTATAAAGCTCATACTTAAACAAAATTCCTACTTTACTCCTGTTTTAAACACCCACAAAATACCAGTATAGATTATTTGTCAGCAACAGTTGACATCATCTACCATTTGGCTATAATACTACTAATAATAATAATTGTTTATTTTGACATGATATATGATTATACAAAGGAATATAATAATTGGGTGTACATGCCAAAAGCCCCTTTGTATGCAGAGCATTTCGGGCAAACTTAAAATTAACCATACCCCGGCCGGGATTGAACCCGCGGTCAAGCGTCTCAAAACTCCAGCCCATCGCGTTAGCTAACGAGACGGCTGGAGTTTTGAGACTCTTGACCGCGGGTTCAATCCCGGCCGGGGTATGGTTTGTTTGCAATCGTGTCATTACGATTTCGTGAGTCAAGTTAAAATTAACTTTAGATTAATGAGGCAATAACAGTTCATATGGTCATTAGATGAGTTACATTGAATATAATAGAATTGAGTATTCTATTAGGTAATGCTATATTGCTTTAATAAGTCTATTAGAGAAGTTCAGTAGATAATTTCAGAATGACAGTGCTGCAGTTAGGTCATTAGAACATTAGTTTGGGGTACAGACATCTCATTTAGCTCCTCTATATAGTGCAAATCTTTCATAAATGTAATTGAAAAATGCATCAAAAATTGAATAGAAAGCATTGTGATGGCCTCTCTATGCACTGTTCCATTTCAGATGTACTTTTTCAATCACATTAACAAAAATTTCATTTTATAAGGGAGGTGACTGTATTTATGTTAGGTAAAAGGGCACAAGTGCAGCTAATGTGACTGTTTATTGTGGCAACATTTCACTCTCCAGGAGCTTTGTTAAGCCGTTTCTGGCTTGACAAAGCTCCTGGAGAGCAAAACGTTGCCACAAAAATGCATCACATTTATTGCACGTATCCTCTTACCTAACATCATCATCATCTTTCAACAAACCTGCCGTATCCCACAGAGGCGGGGTGACCCAAAAAGAAAAACAAAAGTTTCTCTTTTTAACTTTAGTAATGTATACAAGAGAAGGGGTTACTAGGCCCTTGCTTCCGGCATGTTAGTCGCCTCTTGTGACACGCATGGCTTGTGAACTAAGAATTCTGTTTGTCGGTAATTGTACCATTATTATTACACATGACTGCATTCCTGCCTTGCATGTGTGCTTCTGAGTGTAAGAGGAATTATTGTCAAATAATTGTAAAATAAAAAATACTGTATCTTCTGATAAAATTTTAGTAAGTAATACAAATATGACCCACACATAGGAGAGAGAAGCTAATGACAATGTTTTGGTCCCACTTGTACCATTTACAAAGTCACACTGTTTGACTTTGTAAATGGTACAAGTTAACCGAAATGTTTTCATAAGTTTCTCGTATGTGCAGATTATTTGTGTATTGTTCCAGTCACAGTATTGTGCCTGTTTGTTCCTCAGTTAGTAATCTGTTGACATATTACATTGGTTAAATGTATAAAAATTATTTTGTTTCATAATAGTGTGAAGATATTCCAGCAGTACTTAAATATTTAAAGGTGAGTAAAGTTAGCGGTATCTCTTATAAATGCCCTCCAAATACTACGCCTATTGGCAGTTTTGTCTTATTTTATATATATCTTTTTTTTTTTTGCTTGTTTGACATAAATTATTGAAGATATTTAATGTGATTTTTGATGTTGATAATAAATAAGCATTAACTGACATGAGATTCTCTTCTTCAGGGAGCTAATGAGAAAACCTGGCGAGATAAAGGCTCTCTTGTTGTTAGTACAGATGGCCGACACTTCCAGTGTCTGCCATCTTGCTCTTCTATGCTGCCTGACTCTTAAGTCTACCTTTTATTATTGTTTACAAAACATTGTAGGTAATTACTTGTTGTCTATCTTGCCTGAGTTGACTGTCTACTTTTTGTTTATAGAAATATAACATAGAAAACAAACTGTAGCTACATTTATTCTTTGCTTTGGATAGATTGTTATAACTTTGGAATCTATTCATATTTGTTTTATTTTATAATGTGCCTAAATGCATATCATTGAGAGTACAAATATGTATATTTGTATAAATGTATCATAGTAGAGTATTATTTACCAATTGACTCAAATATTAAATCTAAATAAAGCATTGGGGGATTTCCAAAAAAGATTAGTAAAGTGTTTTTTTAGTGAGACCTGAGTATTGTTGAGGAAAAAATATAAGTATCTGTATATAGGTGATTACTTTTTTAACACATCAACTTTCTCTCACCACGTCAGGAGAACCAAAAAGGAAATGCATTCACCATCATTCATTCAATAGCTATCTTGCCAGTAGTACAGACATCACAGTTTAAATAACCCAAAGACCCACTCCTACAGAGTGCAGGTACTGTACTTTTCACCTCCAAAATTGTCATCTTGCCTACACTCCAACAACACATCAAATCACTTAGTCCTTGGTCACTCCAATCTAACGCTTACACATGCTTGCTAGAAGTTTAAGCCCCTGCCTGGGTTTAGAGCTTGTTCTGGAATATACAGTAACCTCTCTCATAACATGTAAGATGCGTTTCTGAAAATTAGCATTTTGTAAAAATTACCGTTATGTGGAGTGAAGAATGTGGTGGAAAATAGGATAATTTTCCAGACACCACCAGACTTGTCAGACACAGTGCTGTAGTTTTTTATTAGGTAAAAAATTATTAGAGTTTATTCTACCTCATATTTTAGTTGAAGAATTAAACACTTTTGCAGCATTTGGGAATTTTTATTGAAGAAATATTTTGCAAACAGGTGGCTTCCCCAGTCTGGTACGTTGATGAATGGTGGGCTGAGGTAGATGACTGTGTTCTTGTGTTAGTGTGGATGTACAGGTCATAGTTTTACTGGAGTGCTAAAGTATTTCGTACTGAAGCTCTGGTCTGTTTTACCCTAGTACCACAGACTTTGCTGCAGAACAGTGCTCCTAAGTTTGTCAATCTTTGTAAGTAAAGAAGTCACCAACCTGACCAATATCATGGAATTGATTATTGATCTGTTACCTTGTTTACTCTTTACGTCATGGTTCTCCTTCCTCTTTGTCTTTTATTTGCATTGCTTTCTTGTTAGATCTTTAAATAACAAACAAGTTTTGTCTTGACCTTGTAAAGCACTGGGAATTCTTTGAATAATAAATCAAGATAATAGTATACATTTGTGGTTTAAATCACCTGTTGTATGTGCCCCTAGAAACAAGGCAAAGCAATCCTGACCTTTCTTAAAACCAGTTGCAGATTTTTAATGTTTGTTTTATTGTTAATGTTAGTTCTTGACAGTATACACTGTCAAGGTAGTTCTGTCTTGTCACAAGATAAATGGCACAAGTCAACAAGCTGTAAAATAACTTATATTGAGGTGTTTTTGCCTGTGTACAAGCTTCACGACTGGGGAAAACTGTCCACATGGAAAATGTTTTGATCAAGTTTCTCTGTAATTGTGTCGCCACTTGTCTCATCGATGTTAAACTCCTGGTCAAGAAAAAACCATACCCCCGGCCGGGATTGAACCCGCGGTCATAGAGTCTCAAAACTCCAGCCCGTCGCGTTATTTGCAATCGTGTCATTACGATTTCTTGAGTCCTGGTCAAGATATTCTCAGAAATAATTTGTGCAAATTCAGCAGAATATTTTCCCCAAGGCAGGGTGACCTGTAAAGAAGAAACACTTTCATTATCACTCACTCTATCACTGTCTTGCCAGAGGCATGCCAGTACTACAGTTCAAAAACTGCAACATATCTCCACCCCTCCTTCAGAGTGTTGGCACTGTACTTCCCACCTCCAAGACTCTAGTCCAGCCAACCAGTTTCCCTGAATCCCTTCATAAATGTTACTTCGCTCATACTTCAAGAGCACATCAAGTCAAAAATCATTTACCTCCACTCGCTCCTATATGTCTTGTCACTAAAATTTGTCATGATGTCAGTTTGCTTTTTAAAGCCTGCAAAGCACCCAGCACTAAACATGACACTGTTGACAAGGCTTCCTTTCCTTCTCACAGTTGTAATAGTAGGATCAGATTTTTTTTTACAAACAAATTGGCCGTTTCCCACCAAGGCAGGGTGGCCCATAAAAGAAAAACTTTCACCATCATTCACTCCATCACTGTCTTGCCAGAAGGGTGCTTTACACTACAGTTATAAAACTGCAACATTAACACCCCTCCTTCAGAGTGCAGGCACTGTACTTCCCATCTCCAGGACTCAAGATCAGATTATATGTTGTATTATTTAAACACTGAATGGAGGCTTACTTATATTCTCTTCAGTCCACACAGTCAACAGTCTTATTCAGTCATCTTGGCTTCTGACATTCTTTTCACTAGGTCATAATCTTCACTAATAATTGCAGAAGCTCTTAGTTTTTCATTGTCTTGAATTTTGTAATAATTTTTGGTAGAATTACCGACAATAAGTAAAGTAAAAGGACACAAGTGCAACTAATGTGAACATTTTATTGTGACACAATAAAATGTCACATTAGTTGCACTTGTGTCCTTTTACTTTACGTCTTGAATTTTACAGATGGCAGATTCTCTCAGACTAAAAGTTAAGGCATTCTGCATCATATATGCACCACACCATAACACAAAAATTTCCACTTCCATGGATACTGTCAGATTCATAATCCTTTTTCATGGTATGTCCAGCATCACTTTCCAAAGAAATCATCAATCTAACAGATTTTGAAAGTATAAAACAAAGTCTGCAGGGTCATTTTATTCAGAAACAGAAGACAGTCTGTTGGTTTCAGAATTACCCGTTATTGTCACAACTGTGGCAAAACAATCTTGTCTTCTTCTTCTTTCAACGTACCAGCCGTATCCCACTGAGGTGGGGAGGCCCAAAAGAAAAAACTGAAGTTTCTCCTTTTAAATTTAGTAATATATACAGGAGAAGGGGTTACTAGCCCCTTGCTCCCGGCATTTTAGTCGCCTCTTACAACACGCATGGCTTACAGAGGAAGAATTCTGTTCCACTTCCCCATGGAGATAAGAGGAAATAAACAAGAACAAGAATTAGAAAGAAAATAGAAGAAAACCCAGAGGGGTGTGTATATATATGCTTGTACATGTATGTTTAGTGTGACCTAAGTGTAAGTAGAAGTAGCAAGACTTACCTGTAATCTTGCATATTTATGAGACAGACAAAAGACACCAGCAATCCTACCTTCATGTAAAACAATTACAGGCTTTCGTTTTACACTCACTTGGCAGGACGGTAGTACCTCCCTGGGTGGTTGCTGTCTACCAACCTACTACCACAGGACGGTAGTACCTCCCTGGGTGGTTGTTGTCTACCAACCTACTACCACAGGATGGTAGTACCTCCCTGGGTGGTTGCTGTCTACCAACCTACTACCACAGGACGGTAGTACCTCCCTGGGTGGTTGCTGTCTACCAACCTACTACCACAGGACGGTAGTACCTCCCCGGGTGTTGTTGTCTACCAACCTACTACCACAGGACGGTAGTACCTCCCTGGGTGGTTGCTGTCTACCAACCTACTACCACAGGACGGTAGTACCTCCCTGGGTGGTTGCTGTCTACCAACCTACTACCACAACAATCTTGTCTATCCACCATAATTGCCACTACCAGTCACCTGCCCCTTCCCTATAAGTACATTAAATCAGAAGCTTACAGTGTTACTTTGGGTGCCACGGTTAACCCGTAAACGGTCCAAGCAGATCTACGTTCACATGTGTAGTGCTACAAAAGTAGATCTACGTTTTTTTTACATATTTTCAAATATAACAAAAAAAAAGTAGATCAAAGTTTTTTACACATTTTCAAATGTAAAAAAAACAAAAAGAAGATCTACTTTTTTTACATACTTTCAAATGTTGAAAAAACGTATACAGTGGACCCCCGCATAACGATTACCTCCGAATGCGACCAATTATGTAAGTGTATTTATGTAAGTGCGTTTGTACGTGTATGTTTGGGGGTCTGAAATGGACTAATCTACTTCACAACATTTCTTATGGGAACAAATTCGTTCAGTACTGGCACCTGAACATACTTCTGGAGTGAAAAAATATCGTTAACCGGGGGTCCACTGTATATACGTTTGGACCGTTTACGAGTTAATATCCAGAGATGAGATGGAGCGATGAAACTATCCAAATTGTATTTGATGAACATAGAGTGAGTGAGGTATATGATGCTCCCAGAAAGTGACT
The DNA here is from genome assembly GCF_026875155.1 of Cherax quadricarinatus. NCBI lineage: Eukaryota > Metazoa > Arthropoda > Malacostraca > Decapoda > Parastacidae > Cherax > Cherax quadricarinatus. The sequence goes on from NC_069493.1 coordinate 8,029,192, forward strand.
GGGGCAAGAATGACAGTGCGGGAGGGAGGCGCTCTGCCTCTCCTCTTGATGCAGGTCTGAGGGAAAATATTTTGCGGCACAGAACCTGATTTCCCACATAACTTTATGCTTTCCTGTTTTATGATGCTTAGTATTAATTTTCTTTCAGAGCTCCAAAATTTTGGCCTCTTCAAGGGGGGCTCCTTGGCGTGGTGAAGAGGCTCTTGGTCTGAGGAATTAGCCCTGTCGGTCTTCTTCCTCAGACCGAACCTAATTACCCCCCATTCTCCCCTCCCCTATCCCATCCTCCCCATCCTCCCCTTTTTCCATTCCTCCTCCTCCTCCTCACCCCTCCCTTTTGCCCTTCCTCTTTTTAGCCTTCGTGATTTCTCTCACAGGCGCGCTAGTTCCTAGGTAGGGGAAAGGACACCGGGGTCCATCCCATTCCGTTGAGGTTTCTTGGCGGGCGTGTTGCCGTGAATCTGGATTGCCTAGGGGTGTCCCGATCCCTCTCCGGTTCCCGAGTAGCTTTTGGGGGTCTTTTGGGCGACGGGTTCTCTGGAACCCCCCTTTTGGATTCCGGGGGTGGCTGGGGAAAACTAATACAAAAATTTAAGAAAAGTTTTCGGTTTTAAGAATTTTAAAAAACCCCAAAATTCAAAAATTTTTTTTCAATTATTAATTGGGGATGCGGGGAAAGGATTTTTTTTAATGGGTGGGGGTTCCCACTTGTTGTTTTATTTTCCTGGCCGTTTACTTAAAAGGGTTTAGAAAAGTGTTGGCCTTTCTTTCACGGAGAAAAAACTGGGCCCAACCTTAAAACTTTAAAAAAGTAAAATTTGAAAAGGGGGGAAACCCCAAAAAAAAAAATTTTTTTTAAATTTTTATGGGGCTGGGGTTTTTTTTTAAGGGGGTGGGGGATTTAAAACATTTTTTTATTTTAGGCTAGTTTTGCTAAACAGTTTTATTTAAAAATTGACCTTTTAAAAGGGGGACCATCAAAACTTCGGCCCCCCAAAAAACCAAAAGGTTTAAAAAATTTTTTAAAATTGTTATTGTTTAAATTTTCAAGGGGGGGCCGGGATTTTAAAATTTTTTAAATTTTAAATAGGGTGGGTTTTGCTACTTTGGTTTAAAAAGGGTTAAGAAATTTTACCAAAAAAAACCCCAAATTTTTAAAAAATCACGGGTTTCAGTTTTTTTGTCAATCTTTTAAAGGCCTATTTGTTTTGTAAAAAATGGAGAAAATTTGGGTTTTCTTTTAAAAAAGCTTCCAGCCAAAAAAATTTTAAAAAAATGTTAGGGCCAAAGGGTTTTGCAAAATTGGCCAAAGGCTAGTTATAAAGGAGGGAATGAAAAGTTGGGGAACCAAAACCAGGTGATGTATGAGCAGGGAAGACAAAATTTTGGGGGAAAAACCCCAAAAGGTGATGTTTGAGCAGGGAATGACACAATTTTGGAGAACCAAAAGGTGTTTGTATGATGCAGTGAATGACACAAGTTGAAAACCCCAAGGGGGGTTTGATGTATGATGAAAGTAAAAGGGACAAAAGTTGGGAACCCCCCAGGTGAGTATGTTTGCAGTAATTGACACAAGTTGAAAACCCAACCGGTGGGTTTTGTTGCAGGGGAAGACACAAGTTGAAAAACCAAACCGGTGATGTATGATTGCAGTGTTTGACAAAAGTTGGAAACCCAACCCAGGTGATTTTAGGGTGCAGGGGAAAGGGACACAAGTTGGGGAAAAACCGGTATTTTAGGGTGCAGTGAATAAAAAAAGTTGAAAACCCAAACCTGGTGATAAATTGCAGTGAATGACAAAAGTGAGAACCCCCTGGTGATGTAGGGTGCAGTGAATGAACAAGTTAAAACCCAGCCTGGTGATGAATAATGCAGGAATGACACAAGTTGAGAACCAGCCTGGGGGATGTTTTTGGGCAGGGGTTTGCCCAAAAGTTGGCCGGGCCTGGTGATGAATAATGCAGGGAATGACAAAATTTGAGAACCCCCTGGGGATGAATAATGCGGGTGAATGACACAATTTGGAAAACCCAACCGGTGTTTGAATAAATGCAGTAAATTGCCCAAAATTTGGGAAAAAACCACCCGGGATAAATTAAGGGCAGTAAAAGACACAAGTTGAGAACCACCGGTGATGAATAATGCAGGAAGGGGCAAAATTTGGGAAAACCCAAACCGGTGATGAAAAATGCAGTGAATGACACTTTTTGGGAAAACCCCACCCTGGTGAGTATGATGCAGTGAAGGGACAAAAAGTTGGAACCAACCAGGTGATGTATAATGAGTAAATGCCCACAAGTTGAAAACCACCCTGGTGATGTATGATGCAGTAAATTGAACAAAGTTGAGCCCAAAACAGGTGATGTATGATGCAGTAAATGAAAACAATTTTGAAAACCACCCGGGGTGATGAATATGAAATTTAAGGACACAATTTGGGAAAACCCAAACCCAGGTGTTTGTTGATGCGGGGAATGGCCCAAAAATTTTGAAAAACCCTTTTGGTGATGTATAAGCAGTAAATGACAAAAGTTGAAAAACCAAAACAAAGGTGATGTTGATGCGTAAATTTGACAAAAGTTGAAAAACCAACTAGGTGATTTTATGATGCAGTGAATGACCCCAAGTTGAGAACCAACAAGGTGATGTATGATGCAGGGGAATGGCCCCAAAAGGGTTGAAAAACCAACTAGGTGATGTTTTGATGCATTAAAATGACACAAGTTAAAGAACCAACTGGGGTGAGTATGATGCAGGAATGGACACAATTTGGGAAAACCAAATGGTGTTTGTAGGGTTGCGTAAAAGACACAATTTGAAAAACCAAACCTGGTGATGTATGATGCAGTGATTGACCCCAATTTGAAAAACCAGCCTGGTGATGAATTGCAGTGAATGACCCCAATTTGAAAAACCACCAGGGATGTAGGGTGCAGTGAATACACAATTTGAAAAACCACCCTGGGATGAATAATGCAGTGAAGGGACCACAAGTTGGAACCAATGGTGATGTAGGGTGCAGTAAATTTGACACAAGTTGAAAAAAAAACCTGGGTGATGAATTGCAGTGAATAAAAACCAAGTTGAGAACCCCCTGGTGATGAATAATGCAGGTGTTTGACAAAATTTGGGGAACCCTGGTGATGAATTTGGCAGTGAATGACAAAAGGGGAAAACCCGGGGTTTGGTGAGGAATAATGCAGTGAATGACACAAGTTGAAAAACCAAACCGGTGATGAAAAATTTTCAGTGAATGACAAAAGTGAAAAACCAGCCTGGTGATGAATAATGCAGTTGAAGGGGGGGGGGGGGTTGGGGGGGGGGGGGGGGGGGGGGGGGGGGGGGGGGGAGGGGGGGGGGGGGGGGACACAATTGGAACCACCCTGGTGATGTAGGGATGCAGTGAATGCACAAGTTGAAACCGCCTGGTGATGTATGATGCAGTAAAATTACAAAATTTGAGAACCACCCTGGGTTTGTATGATGCAGTGAATGACCCCAATTTGAAAACCCAAACCCGGGGTGATGATAATGCAGTGAATGACAAAGGGTTGAGAACCAACTAGGTGGGGTATGATGAAAGTGGAAGGCCAAAATTTTTGAGAACCGGGCCCGGGTAAAGTTGAGGAGTGAATGACACAATTTGGGAAAAACCAATTTAGGTGATGTTGATGCAGTAAATGACACAAGTTGAGAACCAGTTTGGTGATGTTTTGAGGCAGTAAAATGAAAACAAGTTGAGAACCCCCCCCCTGGTGATGTATGATGAAAGTGAATGACAAAATTTGAAAACCAAACTGGGGGAAATGTATTATGCAGTGAATGACAAAAGTTGAAAACCCCGGGCCTGGGGGTGTATGATGCGTGAAGGGGACACAAGTTGAAAAACCACCCTGGGTGATGAATAAGGCAGTTAAAATGACAAAAGTTGAGAACCAACTAGGTGATGTAGGGTGCAGGGGAATGAACAAGTTGAGAACCAACTGGGGTGATTTTATGAGGCAGTGAATGACAAATTTGGGGAACCAACTAGGTGATGTATGATGAAAGTGAATGACAAAAAAGTTGAAAAACCAACCAGGTGATTTTGGGATGCGGGTGAAGGGACACAATTTGGAACCACCCAGGTGATGTTTGTTTGCAGTGAATGACACAAGTTGAAAACCCAAACCAGGTGATGTATGATGCGTGAATGACACAATTTGAAAAACCAACTAGGTGTTGTATAAATGCAGTGAATGCAAAATTTTTGAAAACCCGCCGGGTTGATTTTATGATGCAGTGAATGACACAATTTGAAAAAACCAAACCCAAGGTGATGTATGATGCAGTAAATTGCCCAAAAAGTTGGGGAACCCAAACCTAGGTGATTTTATGAGCGGGTGAATGACAAATTTTGAGAAAAAATAGGTTGATGTATGTTGCAGGGGAATGAAACAAGTTGAGAACCACCCGGGTGATTTTTGATGCAGTGAATGACAAAATTTTGAGAACCAGGCTTGGTGATGAAAAATTTTTCAGTGAATGCACAATTTGAAAACCCAAAACTGGGGGTGATGTATGTTTGCAGTGAATGAACAAGTTGAAACCCAACTAGGGATGTTGATGCATTTAAATGACCCCCCCAAGTTGAGAACCAACTAGGTGATGTATGTTTGCAGTAAAGGGACAAAAAAGGTTGAAAACCCAACCAGGTGATGTATGATGAAAGTGAATGAACAAGTTGAAAAACCAGACTTTGATGTATGATCCCAGTGAATGACACAAGTTAAAACCCAAACCAGGGATGATGAGGGCAGTGAATGACACATTTGAGCCCCCCTGGTGAAAAATTTTTTAAAAATCCCAAAGGTAAAAAGGGGGAAACACAATTTTGAGAACCAACTAGGTGATGTATGATGCAGTGAATGACACAAGTTGGGGAAACCCCAAGGGTGTTTGTATGATGCAGTAAATGACAAAGTTGAAAAACCAGCCTGGTGATGTATGTGCAGTGAATGACCAAGTTGAGAACCCAACCCGGTTTGAGGGTATGATGCAGTGAATGAAACAAGTTGAAAAACCAAACTGGGTTTGGATTTTTTAAACCCGTGAATGACACAAGTTGAAAACCCAAACCCAAGGTAAATTGTATGATGAAAGTGAATGACCACAAGTTGAGAACCAGCCTGGTGATGTATGATGCAGTAAATGAAAAAAGTTGAGAACCACCCTTTGGTGATGTATGATGCAGTGAATGCCCCAAAAGTTGAGAACCGGGCCTGGGGGATGAATAATGCTTTTTGAATGACACAAGTTGAGAACCAACCGGGTGATTTTTGATGCGTAAATTTGAAAACAAGTTGAGAACCACCCTGGGGGGGATGTATGTTTCCCAGTGAATGACAAAGTTGAGGAACCAGCCGGGTTTGATGAATAATGCAGTAAAGGGGGGACAAAATTTGAGAAACCAAAAAAGGTGATGAATGATGCATTGAATGAACAAGTTGAGAACCAACTAGGTGATGTATGATGCAGGGGAAGGGACACAAGTTGAGAACCAAACTGGTTTGATGTAGGGATCAGTGAATGACACAAGTTGAGAACCAATGGTGATGTATGGTGCAGGGGAATAACACAATTTGGGAAAACCAGCCTGGTGATGTATGATGCAGTGAATGACACAAGTTGAAAAAACCAGCCTGGTGTGAATAATGCAGTTGAATGACAAAAATTTGAAAAACCAAAACTAGGTAAATGTTGATGCAGTGAATCCCAAAAATTTGAGAACCAGCCTGGTGAGGGATGGGGGAGTAAAATGACACAAGTGAAAACCCAAACCCTGGTGATGTATGGTGCAGTGAAGACAAAAGTTGGAACCAGCTGGTGATGTATGGTGCAGTGAAAACCCACAATTAAAGTTGGAAAAGCCTGGTGAGGGTAGATTGAAGTGAATGACACAATTTGAAAAAAAAACCCCAAGGTGTTTGTATGTTTGCAGTAAATGACACAAGTTGAAAACCCAAACCAGGTGATGTATGATGCGTGAATGACACAAGGAAAACCCAATAGGTGATTTTAGGGTTTGCAGTAAATTTGCAAAAGTTGAAAACCAAACCCAAAGGTGTGTATGGCGGAATGACAAAAGTTGGGGGCCGCCTGGTGTTTGTTAAATGCAGTGAATAAACACAAGTTAAAAGAACCAACCAGGGGATGTATAAATCCCCGTAAAAGACAAAAGTTGAAAACCCAAACCAGGTGATGTATGTCCCAGTGAATGAAAAAGGGTTGGAAAACCCCGGCCTGGTTTGATGTATGATGCAGTAAATTGACACGGGTTAAAGAACCAAACCGGGGGTGATGTATGATGCGGGTAAATTTGGACAAAAAGTTGAGAACCAACCAGGTGATGTTTTGTGCATTTGAATGACAAAAGTTAAAGAAACCAAACCGGGTTTGATGTATGATGAGGGGTGACACAAGTTGAAAAACCCAACCAGGTGATGTTGATGCAGGAATGACAAAAGTTGAAAACCCAAACCAGGTGTTTTATGATGCAGTAAAAGGGAACCCCAATTTGGGAAAACCCAAACTAGGTGATGTATGATGCAGGGGGTTTAAACAAAAAGGTGAAAACCCAAACCAGGTGTGTATGATCCCAGTGAATGAAAAAAAGGGTTGAGAACCAACTAGGTGTTGTATGATCGGGGAAGACAAAAGTTGAGACCCAACTAGGTAAATGTATGATGAAGTGAAGGGGACACAATTTGAAAACCCCAACTAGGTGATGTATGATGCAGTAAATTGACAAAAGTTGAAAACCCCGCCTGGTGTTTGTATGATGCAGGGGAATGACAAAAAGGGTTGGGGAACCCAGGTAAATGTTGATCCCGGAATGACACAATTTTGAGAACCAACCAGGTGATGTTTGATGCAGTGAATGACAAAAGTTGAGAAAGCCTGGTGTGTATGATGAGTAAATGCCCCCAAGTTGGAACCGGGCCTGGTGATGAATGATGCAGTAAATTTGACAAAAATTTGGGAAAACCCAAAACCAGGTGAGGGTATGTGAAAGTGAATAAACACAATTTGAGAACCCCCGGGTTTGATGTATGATGCGGGTAAATGACACAAGTTGAAAACCCCAACCAGGTGATGTTTTTGATGCAGGGGAAGGGACCCCAAATTTGGAAACCCAAAACCAGGTGATTGTAGGGATGAAGTGAATAAACAAAATTTGAGCCCAACCAGGTGATGTATGAGGCAGTAAAGGGACAAATTTTGAAAACCCCAAAGGGATGTATGATGCAGTGAATGACACAAGTTGAGAACCACCCGGGTTAAATGTATGATGCAGTGAATGAAAAAAGTTGAAAAACCAACCAGGTGAGTATGATGCAGGGGAATGCACAAGTTGAGAAAAAACCGGGTGATGTATGATGCGGGTAAAGGGGACAAAAAGTTGGAAAACCAAGCCTGGTGATGTATGATGCAGTGAAGGGACACAAGTTGAAAAAACCAGCCTGGTGATGTATGATGAGTGAATGCCCACAAGTTGAGAAAAAAAAAAAAAAAATTTGGGTTTGGTTGTATTTTTGCAGTAAAATGACACAAGTTGAGAACCACCCGGGTTTTTTTGAATAATGCAGGAAGCACAATTTGGGAAAAACCAATAGGTGTTTGTTTGATGCAGGGGAATTTGAACAATTTGGGAAAAAACCAGCCGGGTTAAATGTATGATGCAGTGAATGAAACAATTTTGAGAACCAATTTGGTGGGGTTTTGATGCGGGTTGAATGAAAAAAGTTGGGGAAACCAGCCTGGTAAATGTAGGGTTTGCAGTGATTGACCAATTGAAAAACCCCCTGGTGTGAATAATGCAGTGAATGACACAATTTTGAGAACCAGCCTGGTGAGTAGAGGCAGTGAAGGGAAGCCCAAATTTGAAAAACCAGCCTGGTGATGAAAAATGCATTGTTTGCCCAACAAGTTGAGAACCAACTAGGTGTTTGTTGATGCAGTGAAGGGACACAATTTTGAAAACCCAAACCAAAGGTGTTGTATGATGCAGTGAATGACACAATTTGGGAAAACCCAAACCCCTGGGTTTGGTGTATGATGCAGTAAATTGACACAATTTTGAAAACCCAACTAGGTGATGTTTTGATGCAGTAATGACAAAAGTTGAAAAACCAAAATAGGTGATGTTGATGCAGTGAAAGCAAAGTTGAAAACCAACTAGGTGATGTATGATGCAGTAAAATAAAACACAATTTGGGAAAACCCAACTAGGGGGAAGTATGATGCAGTGAGACACAATTTGAGAACCAACTAGGTGATGTTTTGATGCAGGGGAAGGGACACAAGTGAGAACCGGCCGGGTTGATGTATGATGCGGGTGAATGACACAATTTGGAAACCAAAACCAGGTGATGTATGATGCAGTGAATGAACAATTTGAAAAACCAATAGGTGATGTATGGTGAAAGTGAATGACACAATTTGAGAACCACCCTGGGTAAATTTAATGCAGTGAATAAACACAGTTGGGAACCAGCCTGGTGATGTATGATGCAGTGAATGAAAACAAGTTGAGAACCAGGCCTGGTGTGTTTGATGCAGTAAAATGACACAATTTTGAGAACCACCCCGGTGAGGGAAAAATGCGGGAATGACACAGGTTGAGAACCAACGGGTAAATTTTATGATGCAGTAAATGACACAATTTGAGAAACCAACCATTTGATGTATGTGCGTGAAGGGACACAATTGAGAACCACCCGGTGATAAATAATGCAGTGAATGACAAAAGGGTTGAGAACCAACCAGGTGATGTTTGTTGCAGTAAATTGACAAAATTTTGGGAAGGAACCAGCCTGGGATGTTTTGATGCAGGGAAATGACAAAGTTGGGGAACCCAACTAGGGGATGTTTTGATGCAGTAAATTGAAAATTTGGAAAACCCAAAACTAGGTGATGTAGGGTGCAGGAATGACAAATTTTTGAAAACCCAAAATAGGTGATTTTAGGGTTTGCAGGAATGACCAAGTTGAGAACCCGGGCCTGGTGATGTTGATGCAGTGAATGAAACAAGTTGAGAACCAGCCGGGTTTGATGTATGAGGGCATTGAATGACAAAAGGTTGAAAAACCACCCTGGTGATGTATGGTGCATTGAATGACAAAAGGGTTGAGAACCAGCCTGGTGATGAAAGGATGCAGTGAAGACAAAAGTTGAAAACCCAGCCCTGGTGATTTTGGGTTTGCAGTGAAGACAAAGTTGAGAACCAACTAGGTGATGTATGTTGCAGGAATGACACCAAGTTGGAACCAGCGGGGTGATGTTGGTGCAGTGAATGACACAAGTTGAAAAAAAAAGCCTGGTTTGATGTATGTTGCAGTGAATGACACAAGTTGAAACCGCCTGGGGGAATGATGGGTCCCAAGTGAATGACACAAGTTGAGAACCACCCTGGTGAGGGTTTGTTTGCAGTGAATGACACAATTTGAGAACCGGCCTGGTAAATGTATGGTCCCAATTTGGAAAGGGGACACAAATTTGAGAAACCAAAAACTAGGTGATGTTTTGAGCAGTGAAATGCCCAAAAGGGTTGAAAACCCAAAACAGGTGATGTATGGTGCATTTGAATGCACAAGTTGGAACCAATAGGTGATGTATGATGAAAGTAAATGACACAATTTGAAAACCCAAACTAGGTGATGTATGATGCTTTTGAATGACACAGTTGAAGGAACCAACTGGGGTGATGTATGATGCATTTAAATGACAAAAGGGTTGAAAACCCCCAACTAGGTGTTTGTATGATGCAGTGAATGCCCACAAGTTGAAAACCCAACCGGGGTTGATTTCCTGATGAAAGTGAATGACACAAGTTGAGAACCAACCAGGTGAATGTATGTGCATTTGAAGGGACACAATTTTAGAAACCCAAAAACCGGTGATGTATGATGCAGTGAATGACACGGAAAAACCAACCAGGGGGATGTATGATGCAGTGAATAAACACAAGTTGAGAACCACCCTTTGGTGATGTATGTTGCAGTGAATAAACCAATTTGGGGGAACCAACTAGGGGGTTTGTTAATGCAGTGAATGACAAAAAGGTTGGAACCAACCAGGTGAGGGTATGGTGCGTGAAGACAAAAAATTTTTGGGAAAACCCAACCAGGTGATGTATGAGGGCAGTGAATGACAAAGTTGAGAACCAAACTAGGTAAAGTTTGTTGCAGTGAATGCCCCCAAAGTTGAAAACCCAAACCAGGTGATGAAATGATGCAGTAAAATGACACAAGTTGAAAAACCAGCCTGGTATGAAATGTTGCAGTGAATGACACAAGGGGAGAACCAACCAGGTGTTGTTGAGCGTGAATGACCAAGTTGAGAAACCCAAAACTAGGTGATTTTATGATGCAGTGAAGGGACCAAGTTGAAAAAACCGCCTGGGTGATGTATGATGCAGTGAAGGGACACAATTTGAAAACCCCAAACTAGGTGATTTTATGTGCAGGAATGAAAAAAGGGTTGAAAAACCAGCCTGGTGGGTAGGGTGCAGTGAAGGGACCCCAATTGGGAAAACCCAAAACCAGGGATTTTATGGTGCAGTGAAGGGACAAAAAGTTGAGAACCCAAAACCGGGTTTGATGTTTTGGGCAGTGAATGAAAACAATTTGAGAACCACCCCTGGTGATGTATGGTGAAAGTAAAATGACAAAAGGGTTGAGAACCCCCTTTGGTGATGTTGGTGCGTGAATGAAAAAAAGTTAAAAAAACCCAGCCTGGTGTTTGTAGGGGTGCAGTGAATGACAAAAAGTTGAAAACCCACCCCTTGGGGTTTACATAATCAAGTTAAATACATTTTACAGTGAAAATGTCATCTGAAAGCAATCCTTGGGTTTGCCCAAAACTTCCCTCAGAAACTCTCACCTTTACTTCAGATTCTAGACTTTTTAACTGAAGCTGAGTTTTTGGGCACAAACTTGACTTCCTTTCATACATGAGCGTACCCCCCCATCAGGGACAGATCTATTTGAAACTAATTTAAGCTTAAACTTCAGGGCCCCCTAATCCTGGAGGGGGGGCCCCGAAGCCACTTTAGTTTCCCCATTGTTTAAAAAATTTTTGGGGTTTTCTGCATAAGAAGGGTTTTTTTTTAAATAAAAATGTAGTTCCCAAAACAAAATAATAGTTAAAATAAAAATTAAAAGGTTATTAAAGTTTAATATAAACCTTGCCTTTGCTGGTTGCCAAAAGGGCCCCCATAACAAGTTTAGGGGCCCCCAAAAAATTTTGATCTACCAAATGCCCCCCCATATAGCTCTTTCCCGACATCACCTGCCCCTTCTTTTGCATCAGCACTGAATAACATTTAAAGTTAGGGTTTTATTCTGTGAATTTTAAAAAAAAGTGTACCCTCTCCCATTTTTTCCACAACAATTCCTTTCAAATACTTAAAAAATAGCATGGTTATTAACCCCTTTAAATGGCCCCAAAAACAGATCACGTTACATGCGTACTGGTTTTGAACGTAGATCTCGTTTTTTTACTTTTTAGAGCTTTAAATAAAACGTAGATTTTACTTTTGGAGGGGCTGCAGTTTTACATGTAAAAATACATGTATATTGCAGAAAAAAAAATTATTTTTATTTGTATTGTGCTGCTCTGGTAGGGGTTTTACCCAAAATACTTTAAAGTGTTTTATCATATGTAAAAATTAAATTTTAAAGCTCATACTTAAAAAAAAATTCCTACTTTACTTTCCCGTTTTTAAAAAACCCCAAAATACCAGTATAGTTATTTGCAGCAACGTTGGCATAAACTACCATTTGGCTATAATACTAATAAAAAATAATTGGGGTTATTTTGGGAAAAGATAAAATTTTGATTGTACAAAGGAATATAAAAATTGGGTGTATATGCCCAAAAACCCCTTTGTATGAGAGCATTTCGGGACAAACTTAAAAATTTAAATTTAGATTACGAGGCAATAAAGTTCATATTTGGGCATTAGATGAGTTACATTGAATTAATAGAATTGATTTTTTATTAGGGAATGCTTTTTATTGCTTTAATAAGTTATTTGAGAAAATTCAGTAGATTTAAATTTTAGAAAAGACAGTGCTGCGGAGGTCATTTGAACATTAGTTTGGGGGGACAGAAATCTCAATTTTGCTCCCCTAATTTGTGCAAAAACTTTATTAAAAGTAATTTAAAAATGCACAAAAATTGAATAGAAAGCATTGGGGATGGCCTCTCTATGCACTGTTCATTTCCCGATGTTTTTTTTTCCAAAAACATTAAAAAAAATTTCATTTTTAAGGGAGGGGGAATGTATTTAGTTAGGTTAAAAGGAAAAAAGTTTCAAACTAAAGTGACGGTTTTTTGTGGCCCCAAAGTTTCCCTTCCAGGAGCTTTGTTAAGCCGTTTTGGCTTGGGAAAAACTCCTGGAGGCAAAAAAGTTGCCACAAAAATTTCATCAAATTTATTGCACGTATCCTCTTTCCTAAAAATCATCATTTTTTTTCAACAAAAAATGCCGTTTTTCCACAGAGGCGGGGTGCCCAAAAAAAAAAAAAAAATTTCTCTTTTTAACTTTAGAAGGGGTACAAGAGAAGGGGTTTCTAGGGCCCCCTTTCTTTCCCGGGATGTTTGTCGCCTCTTGTGACACGCATGGCTTTTGAACTAAGAATTCTGTTTGTCGGTTTAAATTTTAACCCTTATTATTAAAACCCCTGGCTGCATTTTTGCCTTTGGGGTGTGTGCTTCTTTAGTGTAAGGAGGAATTATTGTCAAATTTAAATTTTTTAAAAAAAAAAAATACTGTATCTTTGTTAAAATTTGTAAAATAATACAAATATGGGCCCACAATAGGAAGGGGAGAAGCTTAAAGACAATGTTTTGGTCCCCCCTTGTACCATTTACAAAATCACAATGTTTGACTTTGTAAATGGTACAAGTTTAACCCAAAAGTTTTCATAAGGGTTTTCGTATGTGCAGATTATTTGTGTATTTTTCCAGTCACAGTATTGACCCTGTTTGTTTCCCCAGTTAGTAATCTGTTGCATATTACATTGGTTAAATGTATAAAAATTTTTTGTTTCATAATAGTGTGAAGATATTCCAGCAGTACTTAAATATTTAAAAAAGAGTAAAAGTTAGGGTATCTCTTTTAAATGCCCCCCAAAAAACTACGCCTATTGGGAGTTTTGTCTTATTTTATATATATCTTTTTTTTTTTTTTCTTGTTTGCATAAATTATTGAAGATATTTTTAAAGTGTTTTTTTATGTTGGGTAATAAATAAGCTTTTAATGACATTTAGTTTTTCTTTTTCAGGGAGCTAATGAGAAAACCTGGGAGATTTAAAACCCCTTTTTGTTGTTAGTACAGATGGCCGGGGCAATTCCAGTTTTCTGCCTTTGCTCCTTTTATGTGCCTGACTCTTAATTTTTACCTTTTTTTATTTTGTTTCAAAAAAATTTTTTAGGTAATTACTTGTTGTTATCTTGCCTGAGTTTACTGTCTACTTTTTGTTTATAGAAATATAAAAATTTGAAAAAAAAACTGTACTTTCATTTATTCTTTGTTTTGGGTAGATTGTTTTTAATTTTGGGTAGAAATTTTTATAACTTTTTGGTTGATTGTTTTTAACTTTTTGGTTTGTTGTTTAACTTTGGAATCTATTTATATTTGTTTTATTTTATAATGTGCCAAAATGCATATTTATTGGAGTACAAAAATGTTTTTTTATAAATGTATCTTGTAGAGTATTTTTTACCCAAATTTAATCGAATTTTTAAAAACTAAATAAAGCATTGGGGGGGTTTCCAAAAAAAGATTAGTTTAAAATGTTTTTTTTTGTGGACCTGAGTATTTTTTGAGGAAAAAAAATTTTAAGTATTTGTATATAGGTGATTATTTTTTTAAAACATTTAACTTTCTTTCACCAACGTCAGGAGAACCCAAAAAAGGAAAAGCATTCACCCTCATTCATTCAATAGCTATTTTTGCCCGTAAATTCAGACATCACGTTTTAAAAATTTTCCCAAAGGCCCCCTCCTCAGAGTGCAGGTACTTATTTTCACCTCCAAAAATTTTCTTTTTGCCCCCCCAAAAAAAAAAAGCACATCAAATCACTTGTCCTTGGTCGCTCCAATCTAAGCTTACACAGCTTGTAAAAAGTTTAAGCCCCTTCCTGGGGGTTTTAAACTTGTTTTTGGGGAAAATACAGTAAAACCCCTCTCATAACATGTAAGATGCGTTTCTGGGAAAAATTTGCTTTTTGTTTAAAAATTTCCCTTATGTGGAGTGAAGAATGTGGTGGAAAATAAGGGGTAATTTTCCAGACACCACCCCGACTTGTCAGACACAGTGCTGTTGTTTTTTTTTTAGGTTTAAAAAAATTTTTAGGTTTATTTACCTCATATTTTTGTTTTAAAATTAAAAAACTTTTTTTAGCATTTTTTTGGGAATTTTTTTTTGAAGAAATATTTTTCAAACAGGGTGGCCCTTCCCCCGTTTTGGGACGTTTATGAATGGTGGGGGTGAGGTAGATGACTGGGGTTCTTGTGTTGTGTGGATGTAAGGTCATAGGGTTTTTCTGGAGTGCCCAAAGTATTTGTACTTAAACTTGGTCTTTTTACCCTATTTCCACAGGGGCTTTTCTGCAGAAAAGTGGGTCCTAAGGGTTTTTCAATCTTTGTTTAAATTAAAAAAGTCCCAACCTGACCAATATTTATGGGAAATTTATTATTTTATCTGTTACCTTGTTTATCTTTACATATGGTTCTTTTTCCTTTTTTGTCTTTTAATTTTCATTGCTTTCTTGTTAGATCTTTAAAAAAACCCAAACCCCGTTTTGTCTTTACTTGTTTAAAACACTGGGAATTCTTTGAATAATAAAACAAAGATAATAGTATTTCATTTGTGGGTTTTAAAACACCGGGTTTTATGTGCCCCCAGAAAAAAAAGGGAAAACAATCCTGGGCCTTTTTTTAAAAACCCGTTGCAATTTTTTAAAGTTTTTTTTATTGTTAATGTTTGTTCTTGACAGTATACACTGTCAAGGTTGTTCGTCTTGTTTACAAGGGAAAAAGGCAAAAAATCAAAAAAAGCTGTAAAAAAAAATTATATTGAGGGTTTTTTTCCTTTTTGTACAAGCTTCCGACTGGGGGAAAAAATGTTCCACCTGGAAAATTTTTTTGATTTAAATTTCTCTGTTTAAATTTTGTCGCCCCTTTGTCTAATCCCTTTTTTAAACTCCTGGTCAAAAATATTCTCAGAAATTAAATTTTTGCAAATTCAGCAGAAAAATTTTCCCCAAAAGGGAGGGGACCTGTAAAAAAGAAAAAACTTTTATTATCACTCATCTATCCCCTGTCTTGCCAGAGGCATGCCGTACTACAGTTCCAAAAAATGCAAAAATTCTCCACCCCCCTTAGAGTGTTGGCACTGTACTTCCCACCTCAAGGGCTCTTTGTCAGAACCAGTTTCCCCGAAACCCTTATAAATTTTTACTTCGCCATATCAAAAGCACATCAAAATCAAAAATCATTTACCTCCACCCCGCTCCCATATGTCTTGGGACTAAAAATTTTCATGATGTCAGTTTGTTTTTTAAAAACCTGCAAAGCACCCAGCACAAACATGACACTGTTGACAAGGGTTCCTTTCCCTTTTCACAGTTGTAATAGTAGGATAAAAATTTTTTTTTTTTTAAAAAAAAATTGGGGGTTTCCCACCAAGGCAGGGTGCCCATAAAAGAAAAACTTTCACCATCATTCACTCCATCACTGTCTTGCCAGAAGGGTGCTTTACACTACAGTTATAAAACTGCAACATTAACACCCCTCCTTCAGAGTGCAGGCACTGTACTTCCCATCTCCAGGACTCAAGATCAGATTATATGTTGTATTATTTAAACACTGAATGGAGGCTTACTTATATTCTCTTCAGTCCACACAGTCAACAGTCTTATTCAGTCATCTTGGCTTCTGACATTCTTTTCACTAGGTCATAATCTTCACTAATAATTGCAGAAGCTCTTAGTTTTTCTCATTGTCTTGAATTTTGTAATAATGTTGGTAGAATTACCGACAATAAGTAAAGTAAAAGGACACAAGTGCAACTAATGTGACATTTTATTGTGGCACAATAAAATGTCACATTAGTTGCACTTGTGTCCTTTTACTTTACGTCTTGAATTTTATGGATGGCAGATTCTCTCAGACTAAAAGTTAAGGCATTCTGCATCATATATGCACCACACCATAACACACAAAAATTTCCACTTCCATGGATACTGTCAGATTCATACTCCTTTTTCATGGTATGTCCAGCATCACTTTCCAAAGAAATCATCAATCTAACAGATTTTGAAAGTATAAAACAAAGTCTGCAGGGTCATTTTATTCAGAAACAGAAGACAGTCTGTTGGTTTCAGAATTACCTGTTATTGTCACAACTGTGGCAAAACAATCTTGTCTTCTTCTTCTTTCAACGTACCAGCCGTATCCCACTGAGGCAGGGTGGCCCAAAAGAAAAAACTGAAGTTTCTCCTTTTAAATTTAGTAATATATACAGGAGAAGGGGTTACTAGCCCCTTGCTCCCGGCATTTTAGTCGCCTCTTACGACACGCATGGCTTACAGAGGAAGAATTCTGTTCCACTTCCCCATGGAGATAAGAGGAAATAAACAAGAACAAGAATTAGAAAGAAAATAGAAGAAAACCCAGAGGGGTGTGTATATATATGCTTGTACATGTATGTGTAGTGTGACCTAAGTGTAAGTAGAAGTAGCAAGACTTACCTGTAATCTTGCATATTTATGAAACAGACAAAAGACACCAGCAATCCTACCATCATGTAAAACAATTACAGGATTTTGTTTTACACTCACTTGGCAGGACGGTAGTACCTCCCTGGGTGGTTGCTGTCTACCAACCACTACCACAGGACGGTAGTACCTCCCCTGGGGTTGGCTGTCTACCAACCTACTACCACAGGACGGTAGTACGTCCCTGGGTGGTTTCTGTCTACCAACCCACTACCACAGGACGGTTAGTACCTCCTGGGTGGTTGTTGTCTACCAACCTACTACCACAGGATGGTAGTACCTCCCTGGGTGGTTGCTGTCTACCAACCTACTACCACAGGACGGTAGTACCTCCCTGGGTGGTTGCTGTCTACCAACCTACTACCACAGGACGGTAGTACCTCCCTGGGTGGTTGCTGTCTACCCAAACCCACTACCACAGGATGGTAGTACCTCCCTGGGTGGGTTTTTGTCTACCAACCTACTACCACAGGATGGGTGTACCTCCCTGGGTGGTTGCTGTCTACCAACCTACTCCACAGGACGGTAGTACCTCCCTGGGTGGTTGCTGTCTACCAACCTACTACCACAGATGGTAGTACCTCCCTGGGTGGTTGTTGTCTACCAACCTACTACCACAGGATGGTAGTACCTCCCTGGGTGGTTGCTGGGCTACCAACCTACTACCACAGGACGGTAGTACCTCCCTGGGTGGTTTTGTCTACCAACCTAACTACCACAGGATGGTAGTACCTCCCTGGGTGGTTGCTGTCTACCAACCTACTACCCCAGGACGGGAAGTACCTCCCCGGGTGGTTGTTGTCTACCAACCTACTTACCACAGGATGGTTTGTACCTCCCTGGGGGGTTGTTTTTCTACCAACCTACTACCACAGGACGGTAGTACCTCCTGGGTGGTTGTTGTCTACCAACCTACTACCCAAGGATGGTAGTACCTCCCTGGTGGTTTCTGTCTACCAACCTACTACCCCAGGACGGTAGTACCTCCCTGGGTGGTTGTTGTCTACCAACCTACTACCACAGGATGGTAGTAAACCCCCCTGGGTGGTTGTTTGTCTACCAACCTACTACCACAGGATGGTAGTACCTCCCTGGGTGGTTGTTTTTCTACCAACCTACTACCACAGGTGGTAGTACCTCCCTGGGTGGTTGTTGTCTACCAACCTACTACCACCAGGATGGAAAGTACCTCCCTGGGTGGTTTTTTGTCTACCAACCTACTACCACGGGATGGTAGTACCTCCCTGGGTAGTTGTGTCTACCAACCTACTACCACAGGATGGTAGTACCTCCCGGGGTGGTTGTTTCTACCAACCTACAACCACAGGATGGTAGTACCTCCCTGGGTGGTTGCTGTCTACCAACCTACAACCACAGGATGGTAGTACCTCCCTGGGTGGTTGCTGTCTACCAACCTACTACCTACAAAATTCTTGTCTATCCACCAAAATTTGCCCACTACCATCACCTGCCCCTTCCCTATAAGTACATTAAATCAGAAGCTTACAGTGTTACTTTGGGTGCCACGGTTAACCCTAAACGGTCCAAGCAGATCTACGTTCACATGTGTAGTGCTAAAAAAAGTAGATCTACGTTTTTTTTTACATATTTTCAAATATAACAAAAAAAAAGTAGATCAAAGTTTTTTACACATTTTAAAAATGTAAAAAAAAACAAAAAGAAGATCTACTTTTTTTACAACTTTCAAATGTTGAAAAAACGTATACAGTGGACCCCCGCTAACGATTACCTCCGAATGCGACCAATTATGTAAGTGTATTTATGTAAGTGCGTTTTTTACGTGTATGTTTGGAGGTCTGAAATGGACTAATCTACTTCACAATATTTCTTATGGGGAAAAAATTCAGTCAGTACTGGCACCTGAACATACTTCTGGAGTTTAAAAAATATCGTTAACCGGGGGTCCACTGTATATACGTTTGGACCGTTACGAGTTAATATCCAGAGATGAGATGGAGCGATGAAACTATCCAATTGTATTTGATGAACATAGAGTGAGTGAGGTATATGATGCTCCCAGAAAGTGACTGGGCAAGAAAGACAGTGCGGGAGGGAGGCGCTCTGCCTCTCCTCTTGATGCAGGTTGAGGAAAATATTTTGGGGCACAGAACATTTCCCACATAACTTTTGCTTTCCTGTTTTTTGATGTTAGTTTTAAAATTTTTTTTCAGAGCCCCAAAAATTTTGGATTCTTTTTATTCATACTTATATAAACTATATGCAATTGTTTTTAAAAAAGATTGCTATGAGAATAATAATAAAGTAATAATAATTTAAAAATTTTCCGGGAAAAGGGGGCAGTACCCTTCCTTGTAAAAATTTTAAAAAATATAAAAAGAAATCTTGAAGTGGGGACGGCTGTTTGTTGACAGTAAAAAAAGTACTATAGTAAAAAAAAGGGTGCAAGCAAAAAGGTTAAGACACAACGAAAATTGCAGTCAGGGAGAGACGGGGTCGAAGATCCTGTGTGGGGTTAATTTTGAGTAAAAGAAAGCCAGGCCTACCCACCCTTCCATGACCTTTTTAAAGTAAGATGAGTTGTGCTATAATTTGGCAAAATTTAAAAAGCTCTTGTTCTGTTTGCCCTTAGTTTGGTTTTGTACTTTCCACTCATCTACAGTTTTCCACTATCAGTGTCAATCGGGCCCCCTATAATCACGGTTTTCCATGTTAGTCCGCAGCCACCTGGTGTATTTTCAGTCCATCTACAATCACGGGAATCTCATCATATTTCTGGTCAAAACTGCAAATTTTGTTTTTGACTTAAGTATTGTCATGGTTTTTTTAAATTATTTTTTTGCGGGTCACATCTTTGATGGTGGGATGGGTTTTCCATAAGACGCCTGCTGTTTATGCTCCCCCATCAGTAAATTAGGTACCTGGGTGTTAGTGGACTGGTGGGGGTGGCACCCGGGTGTTATGGACTGGGGGGGGTGGATCCTAGGAAAAATTACCTAATTTGGGGGAATGCTCACATAACGGGTTGGGCCTGTGTCCCTTTGGTACATGTACTTGTCGAAAAAAAGAATCATACGACTGTCTAAAAAAACCTGAAAAGTATTTACACTGTCTATATTAAGTGCGCTCAGACAGTAGGTATAAGAAAAATAGAAAAGTGAAATAAAGCCGTACATAAAATTTTTACCCAAAATATGGCCCCGGTCCCCTTCCTTTTTGCAAACCACTGTGTGAAAGGGGGAAAAGCGTTTAAAAACACTAAACAGATCAAAAATGAGGAAAGGGGTGGGGTGATACCGACAAGAGTAAAAAAAGACACTTATGTACATTTCGGACTTTATTAAAGAAATGTTTCCCCACAGTAACTTCTTTAGTCCAAATAAAAAAAAAAAAATTAAGTAAATGTGTGTTTTTAGTGGCGGGGTTCGCGTGGGAGGGGAGAAAAAAATTAGTGGAAAAGGGGGTTGAAGGATGGCACGAGGGATTTTTGCTGACATCATGTAAAGCAGTTTCCGAATCAATGAATATTACCCATTCTGGAAACTGCTTTTTACATGATGTCAGCGGGTCCTCTGTACCCCCTCTCCCATTAGTTTGCGCTGCCGCTGCGCCGTCGCTGCCACAAAACCATCTCCCCACACGAAAAACCCAGACCCTCCCACTATATATGACGTTTTTTTATTTTTCCTCTGTTTTAGGACTGAAGAACCCATCGTGCAAAACTTTCCTTTAATAAATGTCCTAAAACGTACGAAGTGTCTTTTTCCACATAAAACAATGACTTATTTGAAAGTCAATGAAAACTTGAACACAAAAAAAGGGGTGATACACAGTGTCTTCCCGTACAAAGAATTGGAAAAGGAGGTGGGAAAGTTGCAGTTTGGAGGGTTATTAAATTTTATACTCCAAAACTTCTGACAGATAGTTGTTCATTTAATGTGGTTAATGGTTTCCTTGGTGCACCTTTTGACAACTGTATGATATAGTAAAAAAAAATACTCTGCTGCTACTACTACGTATTTCTTACTATTACTGCTATACACATTACTGCACTAATATTACTGCTACTACTATATTTTGTACACTCTATTAGCTACACACTGCTACTACTAATTACTGCTACTACTACTATTACTGCTACTATACTTTACTGTACACTACTTTACTGCTACTATACTATTACTGCTACAATACATTATGCTACTATTTCTATTACTGCACTACTACTATTCTGCTACACTACTATTATCTTTATGCTTTCACTACATTTCACTATTTCTGCACTATACATTACTGTATATATTTTTGCTACCATTTATATCGCTACTACTTCTATTACACTGTTATTTTAATAAGGTTACATGCTCTCAAATTAATTACATTTTAAAAAAATTAAAAAATTTATGTATTGTACGTGAATTTCTTCATTGCAAGAAAAAAGAGAAAAAACAACATAGCAAATAATTTTTTGTTTACAATTTTTTTTCACTTGCTCTTTAAAAATTTAAAAAGATCTAATGAAAGAAAAATTAAATTTTAACACTAAATTTTTTTTTTGGTAATGTTTTATTTCCTTGTTTAACAATACAAATTGTAGATTGTTTTTAACTGTTCTGTATTATCTATATATAAGTTGTCAGCTCCATGTGGATACTATTCAGAATTTGTGGAATACAGATTTTATCAGCAGTTAAAAATTCCGCAGTACATATTAGTTTTTATCTAACTCTGCCATAAAACGTATGGGGTGAGAGATTGGGAGGAAGTGTAAAAAAAACCCCTGAAAAGCAGGTGGGGGGGGGGCAAAAAAGAGAACACTATATCAAAATTTATAGTCCCAGATTTTTCAAAATCTTTCCCGAAGATTCGAAACACGCTGGAACAAGTGTAGAATTTTTTTTAGGGAAACTGGGCAAGTATCTTCCCAAATAAAGACAAACCCGGCTGTGATGGAATTTGGGTCAAAGGCAATAGTAGTAACGCCCCGGCTGACCCGGGAAGCACCAAATTCATCAGAGGTATCAAAGGGACTATATATTTTGAAGTGTGAAAACTTCCTTTTATTAAATTATGATAAAATTTTTGATAATAACCCCCCTCTCCCGTATAAAATTTCTAAATTTAAAAAAGAAACTTTTGGTTTTTTTTTGGGCCCCCCCGCCCTTTGGGGGGATATGGCCAGGGGTTTAAAAAAAGAAAAAATTTATGATAATATTGGTAAGGGACTCCTTTACTTAAAAAGGTTTAGGGGACGTATTTTCTTTCCGAAATTCAAAAATCAATTATACAGGGACCCCCCTTAACGTCACCTCCAAAGCGACCCCTTATGTAAGTTATTTGTAAATGCGTTGTACGTGTATGTTTGGGGGGCTGAAATGGGCAATCTACTTCACAAATTCCTTTTGGGAAAAAATTTTGGCAGTACTGGCACCTGAAAAACTTCGGGAAAGAAAAAAGTTCGTTAACCCCGGGGGCCATGTACTTTGAGTATTGCTCAAAATGCCCAAGCATCTAAGGTTCTTTGTACTTCAATTTTTTAATATGTAAACCCACATTGTTAACCTTTCAAAGAAATAAAAAAAATTTGAATTTTGATGTAACTTAAGATTATACCGAGCATGAAGACAGCAAGTCCGTAACTTGTAACTTTTTATAATTTTCAGTACCAGGATTTAGTTACGATAATTATTTGTTTACTTATTCGGTGCTTTCCTTCTGCCGATTGAGCACAAGAAATTGCCCAATCAACTATATATTTCGTTTACCCAATAAAGTGATCAGAAAATGGTAATTTGGCAAATTTCACATGTACAGTGGACCCCCAGTTTACGATATTATTTCATTCCAGAACTATGTTCAGGTGCCAGTACTGAACGAATTTGTTCCCATAAGGAATATTATAAATTAGATTAGTCCATTTCAGACCCCCAAACATACACGTACAAACGCACTTACATAATTGGTCGCATTGGGAGCTGATCGTAAACCGGGGGTCCACTGTATTTCAAAATATTCCAGTTTCAAAATAAAGTTTAAAATAAACAATGCAGGCGTTCCTGGCACTTAAATAACATTTCCGCTGTTCATTAGTTTCCAGCTTTACACATGAATTCCATTTTGATTTTTTATTCACACAAAAAAAATAGAAATTTGCTGTAATGTAATATTGGAATAATTGTATTATAATATCAGCACATTTGTGAACACATATTAGACCCACCAGTTGACATGTGTTAGATGGGTGACGTGATTTGTTTACTCTTAAACATTGGCAAAAATTGAACATTTCCACTAATTTGAACTTAATTTCAAGCTATTTTTCAGCTTAAAACCAGTCAAAATCATCTCTATTTCTGTAATATATCTTCCATTCTATCAAATGAGACTAAGAAAAGGGGAATACAACAATAAAAAACATACAAAAATGTACCGCAAAGTTGCTGTTTTAATCCAAAAACACGGTCGCAGTTTTTTTCTCATTATGCACTGCGTGCTGAAGGATTTGTTTTACATGGTTGACACTTATCACATAGACCCATTCTCTCAGATCTAGACCCAGATTTATTGCTTAAAGCTTATGTGAGTGAGCTTGGCTCATGGCGTAGTACTACAGCACCAACAGTGACCTCAAAGTCGTAGTTCTACAGGACAGTCAGCAAAAGTGTTAACATGATATCAGACAACTCACAGAACAGGTGACATTTGAATCCAAGGTGAATCAGTTGTGAAACTGACTGGCAGGTACACTGACACCTGTACTGTGCTGGCTGGTGCAATGACACCTGCACTGTGCTGGCAGGTGCACTGGCACCTGTACTGGCTGGCTGGTGCACTGACACCTCTGCTATGCTGGCTGGTGCACTGACACCTGTACTATGCTGGCCGGTGCACTGACACCTGTACTATGCAGGCTTTAATATGCTTAGTAGAAGAATCTTCAACCAGCATGGCACAGCAGTCAGCACTCAGGCTTGCCAGTTTTAGAACTGGGTCACCATGGGTTCAACTCATACAAGCTAACTTATACAAGCTAATATTAGCAGTGATTATCATAATTTTATTTCTTAGCAACCTTGCAACCAGTGATTAACCCTTAAACTGTCCAAACATAGATCTACGTTTGCACGCGTAGTGCTCCGAACGTAGATCTACTTTTTTTTTACCTTAAAAACAATGTAAAATCGGGAAAACATAGATCTACATTTGGAGTGCTACGTGTACAAACATAGATCTTCATTTGGACAGTTTAAGGGTTAAAGAGCTGATCTCAAAATAGGATTTTGTCTCGTTGAGCGTACTTAAGATGGGCAGAGACCTCTGTATAATAAAGTATACTCTTTCTTGAAACAAGATTGAACCTTTAAAAATAGAATTAATGATATGT
Organism: Cherax quadricarinatus; assembly: GCF_026875155.1. Lineage (NCBI taxonomy): Eukaryota > Metazoa > Arthropoda > Malacostraca > Decapoda > Parastacidae > Cherax > Cherax quadricarinatus. The sequence continues at coordinate 8,053,385 of NC_069493.1, forward strand.
ATGCCTTTTGACATATTAAAATATATCGGAATGTAGTGGAGTTAGCACTGAGTTATGATTCTAACAGTAATCAAACCTACCTAATTCTTCATTGTATGGAGCAGTATATAAATGATATTTAACCTGCAAAATGATAATAGCAGTCTAAAATGTAAAATAAATGCAGTGTATAAATGTATGCAGCATATAAATGTCTGCAAACTATAATAACAATCTAAAATAGAGTTAATTTTGCAAAAGCTAATACACATATGATATAAAATAAATTATGAAATTTACCAAAAGCAGTTTTTTTGAGAAAACAAAATGTTTTATATTTATGTTTAAGTTTCTATACTTTTTTATATCTTAACCCTTAAACTGTCCAAACACATCGACGTTCAAATTCGTATTGCTACAAAAGTAGATCCACGTTTTTTTACATATTTTTTTACATATTTTCAAATATAACAAAAAAAAAAAATGTAGATCAAAGTTTTTTTACACATTTTCAAATGTAAAAAAAGAAAAAGAAGATTACGTTTTTTTTTCATACTTTAAAATGTTCAAAAAACGTAGATCTACGTTTGGACCATTTAAGGGTTAAGTATAGTACATTATATAGTACAATCAAAATACATAACATGATTCTTATGTGTCGAGTCTGTACATGTAAGATAATGTTAGGTGTTGTGTGTTAGGTACCGGGAAGATAGTGTTGTGTGTTAGGTACCGGGAAGATAGTGTTGTGTGTTAGGTACTGGGAAGACAGTGTTGTGTGTTAGGTACTGGGAAGACAGTGTTGTGTGTTAGGTACTCGGGAAGATAGTGTTGTGTGTTAGGTACTGGGAAGATAGTGTTGTGTTAGGTAACTTGGGAAGATAGTGTTGATGTGTTAGTTGGGAAGATTGTGTTGTGTGTTACGGTACTGGGAAGATAGTGTTGTGTGTTGGTAATGGGAAGATAGTTGTTGTGTGTTAGGTCTGTGAAGTTATGTTGTGTGTTAGGTACTGGGAGATAATGTTGTCTGTTAAGGTTACTGGGGAAGATAGTGTGGTGTCTGTTTTAGGTACCGGGGAAGATAGTGTTGTGTGTTAGGTACTGGGAAGATAGTGTTGTGTGTTAGGTACTGGGAAGACAGTGTTGTGTGTTAGGTACTGGGAAGATAGTGTTGTGTGTTAGGTTACTTGGGAAGACAGTGTTGTTGTTAGGTACTGGGGAAGTTAGTGTTTGTGTGATGGTACTGGGAAGATAGTGTTGTGTGTTAGGTACTGGGAAGATAGTGTTGTGTGTTAGGTACTGGGAAGATAGTGTTGTGTGTTAGGTACCGGGAAGATAGTGTTGTGTGTTAGGTACCGGGAAGATAGTGTTGTGTGTTAGGTACTGGGAAGATAGTGTTGTGTGTTAGGTACTGGGAAGACAGTGTTGTGTGTTAGGTACTGGGAAGATTAGTGTTGTGGTTTGGGTACCGGAAGGATAGTGTTGTGTGTAGTACCAGGAAGATAGTGTTGTGTGTTAGGTTCTATGGGAAGTAGTGTTGGTGTTGGGTCAGGTACCGGGATGATAGTGTGTGTTAGGTATGGGAAGATAGTGTTGTGTGTTAGGTAATGGGAATGATAGTGTTTTGTGTTAGGTCTGGGGAGATAGTGTTCGTGTTGTTAGTACGGGGAAGATTGTGTTGTGTGTTAGGTTGGGAAACGCATAGTGTTGTGTGTTAGGTACTGGGAAGATAGTGTTGTGTGTTAGGTACTGGGAAGATAGTGTTGTGTGTTAGGTACCGGGAAGACAGTGTTGTGTGTTAGGTACTGGGAAGATAGTGTTGTGTGTTAGGTACCAGGAAGATAGTGTTGTGTGTTAGGTACCGGGAAGACAGTGTTGTGTGTTAGGTACTGGGAAGATAGTGTTGTGTGTTAGGTACTGGGAAGATAGTGTTGTGTGTTAGGTACCGGGAAGACAGTGTTGTGTGTTAGGTACTGGGAAGATAGTGTTGTGTGTTAGGTACTGGGAAGATAGTGTTGTTTGTTAGGTACTGGGAGATAGTGTTTGGGTGTTAGGTACGGAGTAAGACAGTGTTGTGTGTTAGGTTCTGGAGATAGTGGTGTGTGTTAGGTACGGAAGATAGTGTTGTGTGTTAGGTACTGGGAAGATAGTTGTTGAGTGCTTAGGTTACTGGAAGATAGTGTTGTGTGTTAGGATCGGGGAAGACAGTGTTGTGTGTTAGGAGACAGGGGAAGGTTAGTGTTGTGTGTTAGGTTCTGGGCAAGATACGTGTTGTCGTGGGTGTTAGGTACTGGGAAGTTTGTTAGTGTTGTTGTGTTTGGTACCGGGAAGAATAGTGTTGTGGTTAGGTAGGGAAGATAGTGTTGTAGTGTTAGGTACTGGGAGATAGTGTTGTGTGTTAGGTACCGGGAAGATGTTGTTGTTGTGTTAGGTATGGGAGTTAGTGTTGTGCGTTTTAGGTACGGGAAGATAGTGTTGTGCGTTAGGTACTGGGAAGGTAGATAGTGTTGGTGTGTTAGGTACTGGGAATGATAGTGTGTGTGCGTTAGGTACTGGGAAGATGTATTGTGTTAGGTGCGGGAAGATAGTGTTGTGTGTTAGGTACCGGGAAGATAGTGTTGTGTGTTAGGTACCGGGAAGACAGTGTTGTGTGTTAGGTACCGGGAAGATAGTGTTGTGTGTTAGGTACTGGGAAGATAGTGTTGTGTGTTAGGTACCGGGAAGATAGTGTTGTGTGTTAGGTACCGGGAAGACAGCGTTGTGTGTTAGGTACCGGGAAGATAGTGTTGTGTGTTAGGTACCGGGAAGATAGTGTTGTGTGTTAGGTACCGGGAAGATAGTGTGTGTGGTAGGTACCGGGAAGACCAGTGTTGTGTGTTAGTACCGGGAAGAATAAGTGTTGTGTGTTAGAGTACTGGGAAGAAGATAGTGTTGTGTGTTGGGTACCGGGAAGATAGTGTTGTGTGTTAGGTACTGGGAAGATAGTGTTGTGTGTTAGGTACCGGGAAGATAGTGTTGTGTGTTAGGTACCGGGAAGATAGTGTTGTGTGTTGGTTACGGGAAGATAGTGTTGTGTGTTAGGTACTGGGAAGATAGTGTTGTGGTTAGGTTACCGGGGAAGTTAGTTGTTGTGTGTTAGGTACTGGGAAGACAGTGTTGTGTGTTAGGTACTGGGAAGATAGTGTTGTGTGTTAGGTACCGGGAAGATAGTGTTGTGTGTTAGGTACCGGGAAGATAGTGTGTGTGGTAGTCAGGGGAGATAGTGTTGTGTGTTAGTACTGGGAAGATAGTGTTGTGTGTTAGTACAGCGGAAGATTGTGTTGTGTGTGTTAGGTTACTGGGATGATAGTGTTGTGTGTAGGTACTGGGAGATAGTGGTTGTGTGTTAGGTTACTGGGAAGATAGTGTTTGTGTGTTGGTACTGGGGAAGTTTGTTGTTTGTGTTAGGTACTGGGGATGATAGTGTTGTGTGTTAGGTACTGGGGAAAGATAGTGTTGTGTGTTAGGTACCGGTGGGAAGTACCAGTGTTGTGTGTTAGGTACTGGGAAGATAGTGTTGTGTGTTAGGTACTGGGAAGATAGTGTTGTGTGTTAGTACCAGGAGAAGTTTTCGTGTGTTAGGTACTGGGGAAAGATAGTGTTGTGTGTTTGGTACTGGAAGGGAGAGTGTTGTGTGTTAGGTACTGGGAATAGATAGTGTTGGTGTTAGGTACCGGGAAGATAAGTGTTTTGTGTTAGGTACCGGAATTATAGTGTAGTGTGTTAGGTACTGGGAAAGATAGTGTTGTGTGTTAGAGTACGGGAAGATAGTGTTGTGTGTAGGTACTGGGAAGATAGTGTTGTGCGTTAGGTACTGGGAAGATAGTGATGTGCATTAGGTACTGGGAAGATAGTGTTGTGTGTTAGGTACTGGGAAGATAGTGTTGTGCGTTAGGTCTGGGAAGAGATGATAGTATTGTGTTAGGTGCTGGGAAAGATAGTGTATGTGTGTTAGGTACCGGGAAGATAGTGTTGAGGTGTTAGGTACCGGGAAGATATTGTTGTGTGTTAGTTACCGGGAAGGTAGACAGCGTGTGTGTTAGGTACCGGGAAGATAGTGTTGTGTTTTAGGTACCGGGAAGATAGGTTGTTGTGTGTTTGTAACGGGAGTTAGTGTATGTGTGTTAGGTACCGGGAAAGACAGTTTTGTGTGCTTAGGTACTGGGAAGATAGTGTTGTGTGTTAGGTTACCCCCCCCCACTAAGTAACAACCAAATACAACTCACCCTGGGCAGATAGTGTTGTGTGTTAGTTACTGGAGATTGTGTTGTGTGTTGTGTAACCGGGAAGATAGTGTTGTGTGTTAGGTAATGGGAAGATAGTTGTTGTGTGTTTAGGTACGGGAAGATAGGTGTTGTGTATTTAGGTTCCGGGAAGATAGTGTGATGTGTTAGGTACTGGGAAGATAGTGTTGTGTGTTAGGTACGGGAAGATTAGTTGTTGTGTGTAGGTACTGGGAAGATAGTGTTGTGCGTGTTAGGTATGGGAAGTAGTGTTGTGTGTAGGTACGGGAAGATGGTGTGTGTGTTAGTACCGGGAAGATAGTGTTGTGTGTTAGTTACCGGGAAGATAGATAGTGTTTGTATGTTAGGTAACAGGAAGTGATAGTGTTGTGTGTTAGGTACTGGGAAGACAGTGTTCTGTGTTAGGTATGGGAGTGTGTTGTGTGTTAGGTACCGGGAAGATAGTGTTGTGTGGTGTAGGTGTAACAGGAAGATAGTGTTGTGTGTTAGGTACTGGCAATGACAGTGTTTTGTGTTAGGTTACTTGGAAGATTTAGTGTTCTGTGTTAGGTACTGGGAAGAACAGTGTTGTGTGTTAGGTTACTGGGAAGATAGTGTTGTGTGTGGTAGGTATGGAAGATAGTGTTGTGTGGTTAGGTACTGGGTAGATAGTGTTGTGTGTTATGGTACCTGGGAAGATAGTGTTGTGTGTAGGTACGGGAAGATTGGTTGTTGTGTGTTAGGTACCGGGAGATTAGTGTTGTCGTGTTAGGTACACGGGAAGGAAGTTAGTGTTGTAAGTTAGGTAACAGGAAGATAGGTTGTGTGTTAGGTACTGGGAACCCCCAACCCCCCCCGGGAAGACCCCCAAAAGTGTTCTGTGTTAGGTTAATGGGAAGATAGTGATTGTTAGTGTTTGTTAGGTACCGGGAAGATAGTGTTGTGTGTTAGGTAAAAGGAAGATAGTGTTTGTGTTTACGTAACTGCACGACAGTGTTTGTGTTTGGTACTTGGAAGATAGTGTTCTGTGTTAGGTACTTGGGACGACGTGTTGTGTGATTAGGTACTGGGAAGGATTGATGTTGTGTGTTAGGTACCGGGAAGATAGTGTTGTGTGTTAGGTACCGGGAAGATAGTGTTGTGTGTTAGGTACTGGGAAGATAGTGTTGTGTGTTAGGTACCGGGAAGACAGTGTTGTGTGTTAGGTACTGGGAAGATAGTGTTGTGTGTTAGGTACCGGGAAGATAGTGTTGTGTGTTAGGTAACAGGAAGATAGTGTTGTGTGTTAGGTACTGGGAAGATAGTGTTGTGTTAGGTACTGGGAAGACAGTGTTGTGTTAGGTACCGGGAAGATAGTGTTGTGTGTTAGGTACCGGGAAGACAGTGTTGTGTGTTAGGTACTGGGAAGACAGTGTTGTGTGTTAGGTACTGGGAAGACAGTGTAGTGTGTTAGGTACTGTGAAGACAGTGTTGTGTGTTAGGTACTGGGAAGACAGTGTTGTGTGTTAGGTACTGGGAAGACAGTGTTGTGTGTTAGGTACTGTGAAGACAGTGTTGTGCGTTAGGTACTGGGAAGACAGTGGTTGTGTGTTGAGGATACTGGGAAGACAGTGTTGTGTGTTAGGTACTGGGAAGATAGTGTTGTGCATTAGGTACTGGGAAGACAGTGTTGTGTGTTAGGTACTGAGAAGATAGTGTTGTGTGTTAGGTACTTGGAACATAGTGTTGTGTGTTAGGTACTGGGAAGATAATAGTGTTGTGTGTTAGGTACTGGGAAGATAGTGTTGTGTGTTAGGTACCTGGAAGACAGTGTTGTGTGTTTGGTATACTGGGGAAGAAGATAAGATAGTGTTTTGTGTTAGGTACTGGAAGATAGTGTTTTGTGTTAGACGGTACTGTGATAGTCAGTGTTGTTGTTAGGACTGGGAAAGAACAGTGTTGTGTGGTTAGTTGCTGGGTAGGACAGTGTAGTGTGTTAGGTACTGTGAGACAGTGTTGTGTGTTAGGTACTGGGAAGACAGTGTTGTGTGTTAGGTACTGGGAAGACAGTGTTATGTGTTAGGTACTGTGAAGACAGTGTTGTGCGTTAGGTACTGGGAATCCGTGTTGTTTGTGTGGGTATGGGTAGACAGTGTTGTAGTGTTAGGTACTGGGAAGACAGTGTTGTGTGTAGGTACCAGGAGATAGTGTTGTGATTAGGTACAGGGAAGTTAGTGTTGTGTGGTTAGGTACTGGGCAGATAGTGTTGTGAGTTAGGTACTGAGGATGATAGTGTTGTGTGTTAGGCTACTGGTGAAGATAGTGTTTGTGTGTTAGGTACTGGGAAGATAGTGTTGTGTGTTAGGTACTGGGAAGATAGTGTTGTGTGTTAGGTACTGGGAAGATAGTGTTGTGTGTTAGGTACTGGGAAGATAGTGTTGTGTGTTAGGTTACTGGGAAAGGATAGTGTTGTTGTGTCGAGGTACTGGAAGGATAGTGTTGTGTGTTAGGTACCAGGAAGATAGTGTTGTGTGTTAGGTACCAGGAAGATAGTGTTGTGCGTTAGGTACTGGGAAAGACAGTGTTGTGCGTTAGGTTACTGTGGAAGACTGTGTTGTGTGTTAGGTACTGGAAGATTAGTGTTGCTGTGATAGGTACTCGGAAGATAGTGTTGTTGTGTTTGGTACTGGGAAGATTGTTTGTGTGTTATTTTAACTGGAAGATAGTGTTTGTATTTTAGGTACTGGGGTAGATAGGTGTGTGTTGTTGGTACAGAAGATAGTGTGTGTGTTGGAGGTACTGGGAATGACGTGTTGTTCTGTGTTTGGTACTGGGAAGACAGTGTTGTGTGTTAGGTACTGGGGAAGGACAGTGTGTGTGTTAGGTTCTGAAGATTGTGTTGTGTGTTAGGTACCAGGAAGGATAGTGTTGTGGTGGTACGGTACTGGGAAGACAGTTGTTGTGGGTGAGGACTGGGAAGATAGTGTTGTGCGTTAGGACTGAGAAGATAGTGTTGTGTGTAGGTATGGGAAAGATTGTGTTGTGTGTTAGTACTGGGAAGTAGGGTTGAGTGTTAGGTCGGGAAAGACAGTGTTGTGTGTTAGGTACTGGGAAGACAGTGTTGTTGTGTTAGCGTTACCAGGGAAGGCAGTGTAATGTGTTAGTACCGGGAAAGACAAGTAGTTGTGTGATAGGTTACGGGAAGACAGTGTTGTGTGATAGGTACCGGGAAGACAGTGTTTTGTGTTAGGTACCGGGAAGACAGTGTAGTGTGTTAGGTACCGTGAAGACAATTTGTGTGTTAGGTTCTGGGAGATAGTGTTGTGTGTTAGGTACTGGGATGATTTAGTGTTGTGTGTTAGGTACCGGGAAGACAGTGTTGTGTGTTAGGTACCGGGAAGATAGTGTTGTGTGTTAGGTACTGGGAAGACAGTGTTGTGTGTTAGGTTACCGGGAAGAAGACAGTGTTGTGTGTTAGGTACCGGAAGACTCAGTGTTGTGTGTTAGGTACTGGGAAGGACAGTGTTTTTGCGTTAGGTACCGGGAAGACAGTGTAGTGTGTTAGGTTACTGTGAAGACAGTGTTGTGTGTTAGGTTCTGGGAAGGACAGTGTTGTGTGTGTTAGGTACTGTGAAGAAGTGTTTGTGCGTTTGGTACTGGGAAGATTGTGTTGTGCATAGGTACTGCGGAAGACAGGTTGTGTGTTAGGTACTGAGAAGTAGTGTTGTGTGTTAGGTCTTGGTAGATAGTTTGTGTGTAGGTACTGGGGAAGATAGTGTTGTGGGTTTGGGACCAGGAAGACAGTGTTTTGTGTTAGAGGTATGGGAAGAAGTGTTGTGATGTTAGGTATGTGAAGATAGTGTTGGGTGTTAGGTACTGGGAAGGCAGTGTAGTGTGATAGGTACTGGGAAGGCAGTGTAGTGAGTTATGTACTGGGAAGGCAGTGTTGTGTGTTAGGTACTGGGAAGGCAGTGTAGTGTGTTAGGTACCAGGAAGACAGTGTTGTGTGTTAGGTACTGGGAAGACAGTGTTGTGTGTTAGGTACTGGGAAGACAGTGTTGTGTGTTAGGTACTGGAAGACGTGTTGGGTGTTAGGTAACTGGGAAAGACAGTGTTGTGTGTTAGGTACCAGGAAGACAGTGTTGTGTGTTAGGTACTGGGAAGACAGTGTTGTATGTTAGGTACATGGAAGACAGTGTTGTGTTAGGTATTGGGAAGACAGTGTAGTGTGTTAGGTACCAGGAAGACAGTGTTGTGTGTTAGGTACCAGGAAGACAGTGTTGTGTGTTAGGTACCAGGAAGACAGTGTTGTGTGTTAGGTACCAGGAAGACAGTGTAGTGTGTTAGGTACCAGGAAGACAGTGTTGTGTGTTAGGTAGTGGGAAGACAGTGTTGTGTGTTAGGTACCAGGAAGACAGTGTTGTGTGTTAGGTACTAGGAAGACAGTGTTGTGTGTTAGGTACCAGGAAGACAGTGTTGTGTGTTAGGTACTAGGAAGGCAGTGTTGTGTGTTAGGTACCAGGAAGACAGTGTTGTGTGTTAGGTACCAGGAAGACAGTGTTGTGTGTTAGGTACTGGGAAGACAGTGTTGTGTGTTAGGTTACCAGGTAGACAAGTGTTGTGTGTTAGGTACAGGAAGGACGAGTTGTGTGTTAGGTTACTAGGAAGCAGTTGTTGTGTGTAGGTACCAGGAAGACAGTGTTGTGCTGTTAGGTACCAAGAAGGACAGTGTAGTGTTGTTAGGTACCGGAAGACCAGTGTTGGTGTGTTAGGTACTGGGAGATAGTGTTGTGTGTTAGGTACTGGGAAGATAGTGTTGTGTGTTAGGTACCTGGGAAGACAGTGTTGTGTGTTAGGTACTGGGAAGATAGTGTTGTGTGTTAGGTACTGGGAAGATAGTGTTGTGTGTTAGGTACTGGGAAGATAGTGTTGTGTGTTAGGTACCGGGAAGACTAAGGTTTTGTGTTAGGTACCGGGAAGTTAGTGTTTTCGTGTGTTAGGTACTGGCGGAGATAGTGTTGTGTGTTAGGTAACGGGAAGATAGTGTTTGTGTGTTAGGTACTGGAAGATAGTGTTGTTATTGCGTTTAGGTACTGGGATGATAGTATTGTGTTAGGTGTGGGAAGATAGTGTTGTGTGTTAGGTACCGGGAAGATAGTGTTGTGTGTTAGGTACCGGGAAGATAGTGTTGTGTGTTAGGTACTGGGAAGAAGTTAGTGTTGTCATGTTTTAGGTTACCGGGAAGAAAGATAGTGTTGTGTATTAGGTTACCGGGAAGATGTGTTGTGTGTTAGGTACTGGGAAGATAGTTTTGTGTGTTAGGTACCGGGAAGGATAGTTGTTGTGTGTTAAGGTACTGGGAAAAAAAGGGGGGAATTTTAGTGTTGTGTGTTAGGTATGGGAAGATAGTGTTGTGTGTTAGTATCGGGAAGATGGTGTTGTGTGTTACGGTACGCGGAAGATAGTGTTGTGTGTTAGGTACCGGGGAAGATAGTTGGTTGTATGTTAGGTAACAGGAGATAGATGTTGTGTGTAGGTACTGGAAGACAGTGTTTCTGTGTTATGTATGGGAAGATAGTGTTGTGTGTTAGGTTTCCGGGAAGATAGTGTTGTGTGTTAGGTAACGGAAGATAGTGATTGTGTGTTAGGTATGGCAAAGACAGTTTTTGTGTTTTAAAAAAAGGTACTGGGGAGATAGTGTTCTGTGTTAGGTACTTGGAAGACAGTGTTGTTGTGTTAGGTACTGGAAGATAATGTTGTGTGTTAGGTACTGGGGATGATAGTGTTGTTTGTGTTAGGTTACGGGAAGATAGTGTTGTTGTGTTAGGTACTGGGATGATAGTGTTGTGTGTTAGGTACCGGGAAGACAGTGTTGTGGTGTAAGGTACGGGAAGTTGTGTTGTGTGTTATGTACCGGGAAGATAGTTGTGTGTGTTAGCGTAACAGGCAGATAGTTGTTGTGTGTTAGGTACTGGGAAGATTAGTGTTGTGTTAGGTACTGGGAAGGACTGTGTCTGTGTTAGGTACGGGAAGATAGTGTTGTGAGTTAGGTTTACGGGGAAGACAGTGTTTGTGTGTTAGGTACTGGGAAGACAGTGTGGTGTGTTGGACTGTGAAGGACAGTGGTTGTGGTTAGGTATGGGGTGAAGACAGTGTTTGGTGTTAAGGTACTGGGAAGGACAGTGTTGTGTGTAGGTTTCTGTTGAAAGACAGTGTTGTGCGTTAGGTATGGGGAAGACAGTGTTGTGTGTTAGGTACTGGGGGGGAAGCACAGGTTGTGTGTTAGGGTGTACTGAGGAAGATAGTGTTGTGGCATTAGGTTACTGGGAAGACAGAGGACAGTGTTGTGTGTTAAGGTACTGAGAAGATAGTGTTGTGTGTTAGGTACTTGGAAGATTGTGTATGTTGTTGTTAGGTACTGGGAAGATATAGTGTTGTGGTGTTAGGTACTGGGAAGATAGTGTTTGTGTTAGGCACATGGAAGACAGTGTTGTGTGTTAGTAGGTACTGGGAGTTAGTGTTTCTGTGTTAGGTACTGGGAAGATAGTGTTGTGTGTTAGGTACCAGAGATAGTGTTGTGTGTTAGGTACCAGGCAAGGACAGTGTTGTGCGTTGGTTACTGGGAGACATGTTGTGTGTTAGGTACATGGGAAAGACAGTGTTTGTGTGTTTGGTAACTGGGAAGACTGTGTTGTTGTGTTAGGTACCAGGAAGATGTGTTGTGATTAGTTACAGGGAAGATAGTGTTGTTGTGTTAGGTACTGGGAAGATAGTGTTGTGTGTTAGGTACTGGGAAGATAGTGTTGTGTGTTAGGTACTGGGAAGATAGTGTTGTGTGTGAAGGTACTGAGGAAGATAGTGTTGTTGTTGTTAGGTATGGGAAGATAGTGTTGTGTGTTCGGTATGGGAAGATAGTGTTGTGTGTTAGGTACCCCTAGGGAAAGATAGTGTTGTGTGTGTTAGGTACTGGGAAGATAGTGTTGTGTGTTAGGTACCAGGAAGATAGTGTTGTGTGTTAGGTACCAGGAAGATAGTGTTGTGCGTTAGGTACTGGGAAGACAGTGTTTGTGGTTAGGTACTGGGAAGACAGTGTTGTGTGTTAGGTACTGGAAGCTGTGTTGTGTGTTAGGTACTGGGAAGATAGTGTTGTGTGTTAGGTACTGGGAAGATAGTGTTGTGTGTTAGGTACTGGGAAGATAGTGTTGTGTGTTAGGTACTGGGAAGATAGTGTTGTGTGTTAGGTACTGGGAAGACAGTGTTGTGTGTTAGGTACTGGGAAGACAGTGTTGTGTGTTAGGTACTGGGAAGACAGTGTTGTGTGTTAGGTACTGGGAAGACAGTGTTGTGTGTTAGGTACTGGGAAGATAGTGTTGTGTGTTAGGTACAGAGAAGATAGTGTTGTGTGTTAGGTACTGGGAAGACAGTGTTGTGCGTTGGTACTGGGAAGAAGTGTTGTTGCGTTAGGTACTGAGAGATAGTGTTGTGTGTTAGGTACTGGGAAGATAGTGTTGTGTGTTAGGTACTGGGAAGATAGTGTTGTGTGTTAGGTACCGGGAAGATAGTGTTGTGTGTTAGGTACCGGGAAGACAGTGTTGTGTGTTAGGTACTGGGAAGACAGTGTTGTGTGTTAGGTACCAGGAAGGCAGTGTAATGTGTTAGGTACCGGGAAGACAGTGTTGTGTGTTAGGTACCGGGAAGACAGTGTTGTGTGATAGGTACCGGGAAGACAGTGTTTTGTGTTAGGTACCGGGAAGACAGTGTAGTGTGTTAGGTACCGTGAAGACAATGTTGTGTGTTAGGTTCTGGGAAGATAGTGTTGTGTGTTAGGTACTGGGAAGATAGTGTTGTGTGTTAGGTACCGGGAAGACAGTGTTGTGTGTTAGGTACCGGGAAGATATTGTTGTGTGTTAGGTAATGGGAAGACAGTGTTGGGTGTTAGGTCGCGGGAGGACAGTGTGTGTGTTAGGTACTGGGAAGACAGTGTTTTGCGTTAGGTACCGCGGGAAACAGTGTAGTGTGTTAGGTTACTGGGAAGACAGTGTGTGTGTTAGGTTCTGGGAAGACAGTGGTTGTGTGTTTAGGTACTGTGAAGACAGTGTTGTTGCGTTAGGTACTGGGAAGATTAGTGTTGTGCATAGGTACTGGAAGACAGTGATTGCTGTGTTAGGTACTGAGAAGATAGTGTTGTGTTGTTAGGTACTTGGAGAAGTGTTGTTGTGTTGGTACTGGGTTGATAGTGATTTGTGTTAGGTACTGGGAAAAGGACAGTTTTTGTGTTAGGTACTGAGAAGATAGTGGTTGTGTGTTAGGTACTGGGATCGGCCAGCAGTGTAGTGTGATGGTATTGGGAAGGCAGTGTAGTGGAGTTATGTACTGGGTAGGCAGTGTCTGTGGGTTAGGTCTGGGAAGGCAGTTTGTAGTGTTTTAGGTTACCAGGAAGACAGTGTTGTGTGTTTTAGGTACTGGGAAGACAGTGTTGTGTGTTAGGTACTGGGAAGACAGTGTTGTGTGTTAGGTACCAGGAAGACAGTGTTGTGTGTTAGGTACTGGGAAGACAGTGTAGTGTGTTAGGTACTGGGAAGACAGTGTTGTGTGTTAGGTACTGGGAAGACAGTGTTGTATGTTAGGTACATGGAAGACAGTGTTGTGTTAGGTATTGGGAAGACAGTGTAGTGTGTTAGGTACCAGGAAGACAGTGTTGTGTGTTAGGTACCAGGAAGACAGTGTTGTGTGTTAGGTACCGGAAGACACGTGTTGTGTGTTAGTACAGGAAAGACAGTTGTAGTGTGTTAGGTACCAGAGACAGTGTTGTGTGTTAGGTAGTGGAAAGGAAGACCAGTGTTGTGTGTTAGGTGCCAGGAAGACAGTGTTGTGTGTTAGGTACTAGGAAGGCAGTGTTGTGTGTTAGTACCAGGATGACAGTGTTGTGTGTTAGGATTTACTGGAAGAAGGCAGTGTTGTGTGTTAGGTTACCAGGGAAGACAGTGTTGTTGTGTTAGGTTACAGGAAGACCAGTGTTGTGGGTTAGGTACTGGGAAGTCAGTGTAGTGTGTTAGGTTACCAGGAAGACAGTTTGTTTGTGTGTTAGGTACCAGGGAAGACAGTGTTGTGTGTTAGGTACTTTAGGAAGGCAGTGTTGTGGTTAGGTACCAGGAAGACAGTGTGTTGTGTGTTAGGTACCAGGAAAAGACAGTGAGTGTGTTAAGGTGACAAGGAAGACAGTGTGTGTGTTTAGGTAACTTGGAAGACAAGTGTTGTGTGTTAGGTAATGAAGCAGTGTTGTGTGTTAGGTAACAGAAGACAGTGTTGAGTGTTAGGTACCAGGAAGACAGTGTTGTGTGTTAGGTACCAGGAAGACAGTGTTGTGTGTTAGGTACCAGGAAGACAGTGTTGTGTGTTAGGTACTGGGAAGACAGTGTTGTGTGTTAGGTAACAGGACAGGACAGTGTTGTGTGTTAGGTTCCAGGAAAGACAGTGTTGGTGTTAGGTTCAGGAAGACCAGTGTAGTGATGTTTAGGTACCGCCAGTTAGTGTAAGTGTGTTAGGTACTGAAGACAGTGTCAAGTTGTGTTAAGTACAGATTAAAAACTTCTATAATTCATAAATTCTATCATGGTACTATATGAATTTTGACTAAGTAAGATGTTTGTGCTGGAGTCGTAACTCTCGCTGAAACATATTCTCACTTCCCTGTGATTATTATACATGTCTGTTGCTGTTATTATGTTGTTATTTATAAATATTTAGTTTTTTGATAATGATTTGACAATTTTTAGTGATTCCAAATGATAGGTAATAGATATGATATTAAAATATATTTGTTGAAGTATAAAAATGTGTATTTATAATATATTTGTTTGTATTTTCACCTACGGTATTTCAGTTATAATATTGCATATTGTATTACACAAGGACATAACATAATACAGTGGACCCCCGCTTAACGATCGCCTCCAAATGCGACCAATTATGTAAGTGTATTTATGTAAGTGCGTTTGTACGTGTATGTTTGGGGGTCTGAAATGGACTAATCTACTTCACAATATTCCTTATGGGAAAAAATTCGGTCAGTACTGGCACCTGAACATACTACTGAAATGAAAAAAGTTCGTTAACCGGGGGTCCACTGTACAGCCTCTCCTCACCTTAACGATGAAGTTTCATTCCTAAGACACATCTTTGAACAAATTTGTCGCTAAGTGAGGAGCATACTATAATTGTAGTGAGTTTGTGTGAACCGTCCTTAATATTGTTTTAATGTCACCTTTGCATCATTTAACATTTCTGGTATATTTTTAAATGTTTATACAGTAGTTTACTATGCAGTGGACCCTCAGGTAACGGTGTCATCGGCTAATGCCAAAATTCGATAGACGCCTCGTTTTGCCGTTCAAAATATTGGCTTCGGCTAAACCCAAGAATCGGCTAGAGGACATTCGCCCACCAAACTTGTCTGCCATTGGCCTGAGCCCATGTACAGCCAGTGTGCCACTGTTTACAAGCCAGGGAGGATGATTCCATGCTTACATGCGATATATTTTGTATTCCACTGTTTTTAGTGCTTGTAACTACTAAATAAGCCACCATTGGCCCAAAGAAAGCTTCTAGTGCCAGCCCTGTGGTAAAAAAGGAAACACAATAGAATTCAAGAAAAAACTTGTAGCAAAGTATCAAAGTGGAGGAGGAAGAGAGAGGGGAGAATGTGCCTTCTGCAGTGAGTCAGTGATTCTACGATATGTACGATACTAAAGCAGCAGGTATCGATAAAGGCTATAGTGCCAGCCAGGGATAAAGTGTAGACTTAACAGTGTAGCAAGTAAATTGAGTAAGCTATAGAAAAATGACACAAAAGTAACTCTCCAATGTTGTTGGATGTGTATGGAGCCAATGAACATACGCCGGCCTTCTATCTTCCACCATCCTAAACCTCTGCCAGCATCTCCTCCATCAAATTAACTAAGTAAACTAACATCTCCTCCAAGGTAAATGTAAATATAAAAGTGTAAGTTTAAAAGTAGATGTAAGTTGTTAATATATAGTGTAGTTTAAAAGTAAATGTAAGTGTAAATATAAAAGGACCCCAATGGAAATTAATCACTCCGACTCTTTTGGGTTATCCTAGGTACTTTACACATGTGCTGCTCTGTATGATAATCTTTGTATGTAACTGTATTTGTGTATTCATGAATAAACTCACCTTATTTATAAATTAAATGTAAATATTTCTTATTTATAAATTACATACATTGTTTAAGTGTGAATAGTGGTGGTGGGTTCTGCTGCCGCCTCCACCACCACTAATATGTACGGCTTCTCTCAGTGGCCCTTATAAACCCAACAACAACAACACCACCACCATTTACTCCTCTCATACATTATGACATATTTTATTCATTCTAGAGTATATGTCATATTTCTATGTTATTAATATTGTTTATTATGTCATATTAGACGAATTGTGATCGATAAATAAGCTGTAGAGATGATATTAGTGTCATACTGAAGCATAATAAACTCTCCTCCCTCTCCCCTCCTACTTGTCTTCCATACACCAACAAGAGTCAATAAAGGTAAGTGTGATGTTAAATGTTCATTTATCCATTTTATTAGTGCTTTATATTTATTTGTCATTGTTTTCTGTATGTATTTATATATTTAATCTTAAAAAAATATTTTTTGGTAATACTTTTGGGTGTCTGAAATGGATTAATTGGATTTCTATTATTTCTTATGGAAAATTAATTCAGGTAACTCCAAAATCGGTTAAAGGCATTTAATCTGGATACAGATTAATGCCAATTACCGAGGGTTCCAATTCAACCTTAAAACTGTCACAACATAGATCTACGTTTGCACGCGTGTGCTCCGTACGTAGATCTACTTTTTTTTCTCATAAAGAAACAAGTAATCGAACATAGGATTACATTTGGAGTGTACGTGTACAAACATAGATCTTCATTGGGACAGTTTAAGGGTTTAAGAAGTGATCTCCAAAAATAGGATTTTTGTCAGTGAGCCGTAATTAAGATGGGCAAGAGACTCTGTATAATATATGTATAATCTTTCTTGAAAACAAGACTTGAACCTTTAAAAATAGAATTAAGATATGTATGCCTTTTGACATCTTAAAAATATTATCGGAATGTAGTGGGAGTTAGCACTGAGTTATGATTTCTAACAGTAATCAAACCCTACTAAATCTTCATTGTATGAGCCGTATATAAATGATATTTAACCTGCAAAATTGATTAATAGACAGTCTAAAATGTAAAATATAGCAGTCGTATAAATTTATGGCAGCTAGAATGTCTGCAAACTATAATAACAATCTACACTTTGAGTTAATTTTGCAATAAGATAATACACTATGAGATAAAATATAATATGAGAATTTAACCAAAAGCAGTTTTTTTGCGGGAAACAAAATGTTTTATATTTATGTTTAAGTTTCTATACTTTTTTATATCTTAACCCGTAAATCTGTTCCAAAACACATCGACGTTCAAATTCGTATTGCTACAAAAGTAGATCCACGTTTTTTTACATATTTTTTTACATATTTTCAAATATAACAAAAAAAAAAAATGTAGATCAAAGTTTTTTTGCACATTTTCAATGTAAAAAAGAAAAGAAGATTACGTTTTTTTTTCATACTTTAAAATGTTCAAAAAACGTAGATCTACGTTTGGACCATTTAAGGGTTAAGTATAGTACATTATATAGTACAATCAAAATACATAACATGATTCTTATGTGTCGAGTCTGTACATGTAAGATAATGTTAGGTGTTGTGTGTTAGGTACCGGGAAGATAGTGTTGTGTGTTAGGTACCGGGAAGATAGTGTTGTGTGTTAGGTACTGGGAAGACAGTGTTGTGTGTTAGGTACTGGGAAGACAGTGTTGTGTGTTAGGTACTGGGAAGATAGTGTTGTGTGTTAGGTACTGGGAAGATAGTGTTGTGTTAGGTAACTTGGGAAGATAGTGTTGATGTGTTAGTTGGGAAGATTGTGTTGTGTGTTACGGTACTGGGAAGATAGTGTTGTGTGTTGGTAATGGGAAGATAGTTGTTGTGTGTTAGGTCTGTGAAGTTATGTTGTGTGTTAGGTACTGGGAGATAATGTTGTCTGTTAAGGTTACTGGGGAAGATAGTGTGGTGTCTGTTTTAGGTACCGGGGAAGATAGTGTTGTGTGTTAGGTACTGGGAAGATAGTGTTGTGTGTTAGGTACTGGGAAGACAGTGTTGTGTGTTAGGTACTGGGAAGATAGTGTTGTGAGTTAGGTTACTTGGGAAGACAGTGTTGTTGTTAGGTACTGGGGAAGTTAGTGTTTGTGTGATGGTACTGGGAAGATAGTGTTGTGTGTTAGGTACTGGGAAGATACTGTTGTCTGTTAGGTACTGGGAAGATAGTGTTGTGTGTTAGGTACCGGGAAGATAGTGTTGTGTGTTAGGTACCGGGAAGATAGTGTTGTGTGTTAGGTACTGGGAAGATAGTGTTGTGTGTTAGGTACTGGGAAGACAGTGTTTGTGTGTTAGGTACTGGGAAGATTAGTGTTGTGGTTTGGGTACCGGAAGGATAGTGTTGTGTGTAGTACCAGGAAGATAGTGTTGTGTGTTAGGTTCTATGGGAAGTAGTGTTGGTGTTGGGTCAGGTACCGGGATGATAGTGTGTGTTAGGTATGGGAAGATAGTGTTGTGTGTTAGGTAATGGGAATGATAGTGTTTTGTGTTAGGTCTGGGGAGATAGTGTTCGTGTTGTTAGTACGGGGAAGATTGTGTTGTGTGTTAGGTTGGGAAACGCATAGTGTTGTGTGTTAGGTACTGGGAAGATAGTGTTGTGTGTTAGGTACTGGGAAGATAGTGTTGTGTGTTAGGTACCGGGAAGACAGTGTTGTGTGTTAGGTACTGGGAAGATAGTGTTGTGTGTTAGGTACCAGGAAGATAGTGTTGTGTGTTAGGTACCGGGAAGACAGTGTTGTGTGTTAGGTACTGGGAAGATAGTGTTGTGTGTTAGGTACTGGGAAGATAGTGTTGTGTGTTAGGTACCGGGAAGACAGTGTTGTGTGTTAGGTACTGGGGAGATAGTGTTGTGTGTTTTAGGTATGGGAAGATAGTGTGTGTTTGTTAGGTACTGGGAGATAGTGTTTGGGTGTTAGGTACGGAGTAAGACAGTGTTGTGTGTTAGGTTCTGGAGATAGTGGTGTGTGTTAGGTACGGAAGATAGTGTTGTGTGTTAGGTACTGGGAAGATAGTTGTTGAGTGCTTAGGTTACTGGAAGATAGTGTTGTGTGTTAGGATCGGGGAAGACAGTGTTGTGTGTTAGGAGACAGGGGAAGGTTAGTGTTGTGTGTTAGGTTCTGGGCAAGATACGTGTTGTCGTGGGTGTTAGGTACTGGGAAGTTTGTTAGTGTTGTTGTGTTTGGTACCGGGAAGAATAGTGTTGTGGTTAGGTAGGGAAGATAGTGTTGTAGTGTTAGGTACTGGGAGATAGTGTTGTGTGTTAGGTACCGGGAAGATGTTGTTGTTGTGTTAGGTATGGGAGTTAGTGTTGTGCGTTTTAGGTACGGGAAGATAGTGTTGTGCGTTAGGTACTGGGAAGGTAGATAGTGTTGGTGTGTTAGGTACTGGGAAGATAGTGTTGTGCGTTAGGTACTGGGAAGATAGTATTGTGTTAGGTACTGGGAAGATAGTGTTGTGTGTTAGGTACCGGGAAGATAGTGTTGTGTGTTAGGTACCGGGAAGACAGTGTTGTGTGTTAGGTACCGGGAAGATAGTGTTGTGTGTTAGGTACGGGAAGATAGTGTTGTGTGTTAGGTACCGGGAAGATAGTGTTGTGTGTTAGGTACCGGGAAGATAGTGTTGTGTGTTAGGTACCGGGAAGATAGTGTGTGTTGTTAGGTACCGGGAAGATAGTGTTGTGTGTTAGGTACCGGGAAGATAGTGTGTGTGGTAGGTACCGGGAAGACCAGTGTTGTGTGTTAGTACCGGGAAGAATAAGTGTTGTGTGTTAGAGTACTGGGAAGAAGATAGTGTTGTGTGTTGGGTACCGGGAAGATAGTGTTGTGTGTTAGGTACTGGGAAGATAGTGTTGTGTGTTAGGTACCGGGAAGATAGTGTTGTGTGTTTCGTACCGGGAAGACTATCCAGGATGGGTCGGGGAAGTGAGGTCTTGCTCTGTTCTCTCCCTTGTCCAGCGTCGAGTGGGGGGGGGGGGGCAGGAAAACCAAAAGAAAGTGTTCCTTTCCCTTTGCTGCTTATCATTTCCCGTCCCTCGACTTTTTAACCCTTGTTTTCCTAGATACCTCCTGCTTCATGTTTCCTGTATCCTCCTCTTTGCTTTTTTGATGGTTTATTTCAGTGGAATATCAGGCCTCAGGGTCACCGGGGAGGCTTCAGGTGTTGCTCTCCATTTTTTCCCCTTGTTTGTGTTTGTTTACAAGCCCAAAAGTTATGCTCCGCGTTATCCATTCCTTCCAGGCTATTTTCATTTTTTCTTTGGATCCTTTTCCCAATGGAACCTTTAATGAAAGTGCACTTTTGTAGAAATTTTTCCTTTCCATCAGTTCTTTTTTCTACTTTGTTGTTTGCATCGCACGATTCATGAATAAGTGGTATACAGTCTGTTTTTTTGTTCTTCTTTTAGGTATTATCCCGATGTTGATTTTGTTTTCTTTAATTACCCACCCTTCTTTATTTGGCAGTTTTAATGCTCTCTTTTCCCTCGGGGGGGGGGGGGGGGGTTCTTGTTTGACTTGCAGATTCTTTTAGAAGCTCTTTTCACTTCTCTCCCCCTCCATGTTTTAAATATGGGGTTCCCACCTTTTTGATCCCATAATCTCTTTGCATAAAATCTCTCAGTTTGCTCTTCATCAAACTGACTAGCTTTATCTGATCTGTACTCTTGGACTTGATGACATGATAATTTCCAATCCCCCTTCTTCCTTTCAAATTTTTCCCACCCCTTTGAAGCCCATGTTGGCGTTTCCCAGTGAATTGGGACCCCGATTGAGCCAGACTGCTTTTTTAGTGAGGGACCCTTCTTGTCCTTACGATGAGCTGTTACACCCCATTCACAACATCAAATTTTTAAACCCCGGCTTTCATTTTATACCCCAAACCTCAGGCAGACATTCTCGAAATGTGTGCTTTGGGGGTCTCCTACTTGTGCGGTACGTTTGAAAAAGTGCTACATGGGGCAGTTTCGTTACAAAGGACCAAAAGAGTGACTCCTCGATTTTTTAAGCGGGGAAAAGCTCGCCCCCTGTGTTATCCTTGATCTAAATACACTTGTTTGGGGGGTTATGTTTCTTCATCAATTTGGGTTCCTTTGAGTTCAGTTGGTAAAAAGTATCTCCCGCCCGGTCCCCCTTCTTTTAGTTGCGTTCGTTGCCCTGAAATTGGTAATCATCTTGTCATGTTTCCAGGGGGCTCTAAATATGCCCTTTGTTTCTTTCCTCCAGTCGCCAGGAGGTTGGGAATTACACATGTGCAACACCGGGTATCTTTATTGTGACATTTCCCCATCAGTGGCTTTTCAAATAAAATTCAGGGGCCTGAATGGAAGACGTGAAACTAAATACAAAAGTGAGGTAATAGCCCTTCAGCCTTGGTTTTGGGTGTGAAGAGCACCGTAGTCATGAGATTCGACAAGGAAAGAAGGTGGACTTATATAGGAAGAATTGAGACACTTAGAAACACATGGGAATTTTATTGAAGAAAACGTTTTGCCCACGTGGCTTTCGTCCAATACAAAGTAAAGGGGTAAGGAGAGTAAAGTTTGAGGTTCATCCCTAAACCTGGAATCGAGTGTTCATTCTAAACACATTCAGTCTGCACTCGTTCCAGGTTGGGGGGACTATTACCCAAATTCTATCCCCTTACCCATTTCTACTTTGTATTGGCTGATAAAACCCACGGTGGCAAACGTTTCTTCAATAAGACCCATGTGTTGCATAAGTGTTCGTTCTTAATTTGGGTCGGTTTTCAAAAACCTTCATCACTTTATAGTTTTTCATCTAGTTATTAAAAAGTCCCCACACGTTAAAAGTGCAGGGTACACACACTTATCACAGCTCGTCGCCAACAAACAAAGGAAATATTTGGTGGGGGGAAAAAATACGGGGGTATGTTAATTTAACAACATGTGCAAAGTTAGGTACCTTTTTTCCGAACTTTTCGCGAAATTTTGGTTTCTTTGCCCAGTGGAGGAGGCGCAGAAGCAGTAGAGATGAAAGAATGTAATCAGTCCATCCCCTTGAAAATGTAGCTTTGGATGGAGTCCCTTTAGCCTGAAGGGTGATGCTGTTGGACACGTTTTGGGAGATTCTGAAGAGAAGTTGTAGGGTTGGGGAGGGTATGTAAAATAAGAAAATTGAAAGTGAATATAGGAAAGTGCAAGAGGTGATGACGGATAACAAAAAAAATTAGGTAACAAAAGACTGGAATCAGATTGGAGGGCGCTTAGAAGTATGGAGGAGGTTAATGATTGTTAAGATATTTAGGAAGTGAACGTGGTCGCAGATGAGGTGGAATCTAGAATTGATGAGGGGGAAAAGGCGTGAGTGGTGCATGAGGAGTCTGTGGAGGACAGAAATTTTGTCCATGGAAGCAAAGATGGGAATGTATGAGAGTATAGTTATACCAATGCTCTTATTTGGAGTGTGAACTTGGGTGGTGAATGTTGCAAACAAGGAGGAAGGCTGGAGGGCCAGTGATGAGATGTTTCATGTGCTGAGGGCAATGTTCTTGTGATGTGAATATAGTTGGGGAGTATCCATAGTTTTGATCATTAACGAGGTGCCTAGAATTAACCAAATTATTATCCAGAGCGGCTGAGGAAGGGGTTGTGAGGTGGCTCGAACATGTAAGAGAGGATTGACAAAACAGGAGGTGACTTCGAGAGTGTATAAGACATCTATAGTGGTAAGGAGGCAGGGTAGGGGTTGTTGGCACTAGGGAAGGTTGGAGGGAGGGGGGTAAAAAAAAGTTTTTAGTGACGTGAGGGGCTTGGACTTCCAGCAAGCATGCATGTTAGATAGGACGTGAACAGAGGCCTAATGGTTTTTAGCATTGATGTGCTGTGGAAGTGTAAGCAATGGCAAACATTAAGAAAGGTGAATCAGGGGAAACCAGCAGGCCGGCCCGGATCTGAGTCCTGGAGATGAGTAAGATACATTATCTGCACCTGAAGGAGGGGTGTTAATGTTGAGCGATTCTATATACTGTAGTATAAAACACCACTTCTGGCAAGACAGTGTGATGAGGGATGATGTTGAAAGTTTGTCTGTTTTAGGGCAACCCTGCATTGGTGGGCGGAAACGGCTGATGTGTAATAAAAAATTAATATCTATATATATATTATATATATATATATATATATTTATTATGTCGTGCCGAATCGGTAATAGAACAGGGAATGGTCACTTAGCAAGAACTCATTTAAAATTAAGTCCTTTTTACAAATTTTCTCTTATACGTTTAAAGATTATATTTTTTTCATCATGTCCTCGAGACAAAAAGAATGCAGATGTAATATAATACAGACTTTGCAAAAAGCCTTCTTTTTCTTTTTGACAGTGTGACGATGGCGTAATAGCGCACTCATAAATGCGCGCTAAAGGAAATAAACAGCGATTAGTCGGTCGATGGATCGTATAATTTCATGCAACTACACAGAACACAGAGAGTAGTCGTCAACAGAGTAAAGTACCGAGGCAGCAACGGTGTGGAAAAGCTCTGTTCAAAGGCAAAGTACTAGCTCCCTTCCTGTTCCTCATCCTCATATCTGACATAGACCAAGGATGTATGCACAGCCGTGTCTTCCTTTGCAGATGACACCGACTTCTGCATGACATTGTCTTCCATTGCAGACACTCTGCCAAGGCTCCAGGCGGACATCAAACCAAATCTTCTCGTGGGCTGCAGAAAGCAATATGAAGTTCAACGCTTGAGAAATTCAATTACTCAGATATGCGGTGTTAAATGGGGAATTTAATCTTCATCAAGAGTACAAAACAAAATTTGGCCACGAATTAGAGGGAAACACAACGTCAACAGACCTGGGGTGATTATGTCGGAGGATCCTCACTTACAAGGACCATAACATTGTATCAATCGCTATCTGCTAGAAAACAATGACAGGATGTAATTGAGAACTTCACAAAACTAGGCTGAGGCCAAGCCATGATGACACTACTTCAGGTCACTTTTTTTTTCTTCTATCTAGGCCTGGATAATTGCTTGCATCTAACAGGCACCTTTCAAGGCAGGTGAAATTGCCGACTCTAGAAAATGTACAGAGAACTTCACGCGCGCATAACGGACGATAAAACCCCTCAGTTATGGGGGCTGCTGAGGTTTCTAAAAACCTGTACTTGCCTGGAAAGCGCAGCGAGGGAGAGATACAATGATTTTATACACCTGGAAATCCCAGAGGGACTAGTACCCGAACCTTGCACACGAAGATCACTCACTACGGAAAGGAAACAAAAGACTTGCAGACCGATGCACCAATCCCCCAATGAAAAGCAGGGGTGTACTAGCACGTTAAGAGATAGCATTACATTAAGTGTCAGGGGCCGGCCGAGACTGTTCAACTGCCTCCTAGCACTCAATTAAGGGGGATACCCCAAACAGCACCCATGGCAGTCTTCAAGGCTGGCATCTGGGGACAGCACCTTAAAGGTCAGCTGTCTGATCAGCGGGCTGCTGGGCTCGTACATTGGTTTGCGTGCAGCCAGCAGCACCAGCCTGGATTGATCAGGCACGCTGATTCGCCCAGGAGGGGGTCCTGGTCAAAGATCCGGTCGGACCTCCGCGGGGGGGCGGTTGACCTCACAGAAACTCTCTCAGGTAAACTCCAGATTATGTAAAACTAGTTTATAATTTCGCTCCAAAAGAACATCTTAAGAATAAAACTTAACCTAACACTTTTATATCCAACAAGAATTAAGATTTCATTTTTGCTAACCTAAATAAATATATTTTAGATTTATTTACAATAATTTAATACTAAAGAAACAGTGAAATATATTTTTCTGGTTGGTCAGAACTGATTTTGGCGAAATTATTTGATAAACAAATTTTCACTTGTCAGTTATGGCAAGATGTCAGAGTAGCTATTTTAAGCCAAAGATCGAAATTCTGCGATTCGGCACGGATTTATATATATATACTATATATAGATTACTTAGATTTCTTATATTAAATATATATATGTAAATTAGCCTAATGTATATTTACTATATATATATTATATAAATATTATATATATATACTGATATGTATATTTCATATATATATGATTATATATATGATACTTATACAGTGGGACACCCCGCATAAACGATGCATCGCTATAGCGATTTTTCAGCATAACGATTTACTTTTATCGCCAAAATTTTTGCCGACGACATACGAATTAAAAAACAAGCTTAACGATTTTCAGTACGAGAAGAGTTTCCATTGTGCCCTCAGCCGCACTCACAATGTTGCCGCTCCGTACCATTTTGGTTACCAGCCTGACAGCTCCGCAGGTAACACCAAGCATCACTCGGGAATATTTCGTTTTATTACCAGTATTTTCGCTAACGGTGTCTGTTTCTGGCGAAATTAAGTGTGACCCATGGCCCAAGAAAGCAGTCTAGTGCCAACCCTGTGGTAATACTATGCGGTGAGTTTAGTATGGAAATTAAGAAAAGATTTTGATTTGGGTTTTGGGGCTAACCCTGAGATGCATATGCCAGTTGTGGAAATCCTTTGTGCCTATTCAAATGATTAATGGAAATGTGTGCTGAGTGGGTTGAACTTGCACCCCCTATAACCTTTATAGATGAAAAAATCTCCCTTGTCACAGCTAGTTGCAGGCCGTGCTGGTGACTTTTTCAATTGGACCAATGTTATGGCCCATTTTAGGACAAGTCTTTGATTAAGGAACGGGAATGGTACTCAGAGCTCCTTTGGACCAGATTTGTTGTGCGACAGAGGTCCGTGACCTCTCAAGCTGGCGTCCTTAGGTCTGGAATTAAAAGAAGAGGGTAATAGTAACCCCCAGAAAAGCGACCTCTGTACCTCAAGTCCTATTGGAAAGGGGATTTCCCTTCTAAAACGTAAGGAAGATAATGCTTACATCCCGCATCGGTCCCATCCCATCGAATCATCAGCCAGATCTTCAATAACAGTAAGTGGTCATGTAATTGTGCATGCCTTTTTCAGTTTGTGTGTATTTATCAATTAGAATCTTCATGTGGTAAAAACAAAATTTTTTTTTCATACTTTTGGGCAGTCCTTGCACGGATTGAATTTTATTTCCATTATTTTATTAGGGTGAAATTCATTACGCATAGCGATTATTTCGCTATGAACGATGAGCCTCTGTGCACGGATTAAATAACGTAAACCGGGGGTCCACTGTATATCATATATTATAGATACTGTGCTTTTATGGGATGATTCTAAAGAAAAAATTGCAAAGGTTAGTGGATGAGTTTGGAATGTGATGTAAAGGTATGGAAAGTTGTAGTGAACATAGAAAAGAGTCAGGTCGAATGAGGGTGTCAAAATTGATTTAGATCAAAGAAAAAATTGGATATCAAATTGGTGGGGAGGAGGAGTTTGGAAGAAGCTGCCGGTAGAAGAAGTGATGTTTTCAGATACTTGGGATGTTGCGTGTGCTCGGCGGATGGATTATGAAGGATGAGGTAATCATTGAATTGATGAGGGAAACAAAGGTGAGTGCGTGAGTTGTAGGTATATGGTGTGATGTCAAAAACGTTATCTATGTGAGGCAAAGAAGGGAATGTTACTGAAGCTATAGTCAGTACCAAACACTTCTTATATGGAGTGAAGCTTGGGAGAGTGTAAATGCGCAGCGGAGGGCGACGGTTGGACGGCAGTGGAGTTGTTCAGTTTAAGGGCCAATGTGTTGGTGTAATATTATGCAGAAATTCGGAGATCTGTGGGTAATTAGGAGAAGGTGCTGAGAGTTAATAAAAAGTATTTAGTCAGAGGGCAGCATAAGAAGAGGGCTGTTGTTGAGGTGGTTGGTCATTTAGAGAGAATGGATCCAAAGTTGAATGACATGGAACAGTACATATAAAACTATAGGGGAAGGAAGGGGGTCGCGTAGGGGTTCGTCTCGAAAGGGTTGGAGAGAGGGGGGGTTTAAAGGAGGTTTTGTATGGGTTAAGGGGCTTGGGACTTCCAGATAAGCGTGCGTGAGCGTGTTTGATAGGGAGTGAATGGAGACGAAGGTATTGGGACCTGACGATCATGTTGGGTGTGAGCAGGGTAATATTTAGTGAAGGGGGATTAAGGGGCGAAACCGGTCTCTTTTTATGTCGGACTTGAGTACTGGAAATGGTGAAGTACAATGCCTTGCAATTTAAAGGAGGGGTTTGGGTATTGGCAGTTTGGAGCGGATTTGTTGTGTATCTTCTAAATGTGGTATGCTTTAGACTGTTGTTATTCGAGCTCCTCTGCACAAAACAGTGATAATGTGCGAGTGTGGTTGAAAGTGGTGATTGATGATCGAAAGTATTTTCTTTTTGGGGATTTTTTTCTTTTTGGGTCACCCTGCCTCGGTGGGAGACGGAATTCCGACTCGTTGAAAAAAGAAAAAAAAAAAATAATATATATTATTTTTATACACCATATTAGGTTTGGTAGACAGCAAACACCCGGGAAGGTACACCGTCCTGCACAACGTGAGTGTAAAACGAAAGCCTGTTGTAATTGTTTTACATGATGGTAGGATTGCTGGGTGTCTTTTTTCACTGTCTCATGAATCATGCAAGATTCAGGTACGTCTTGTACTCTCTACTTACACTTTAGGTCCACACTACACATACATGTACAAGCCACATATATACGCACCCTCTGAGGTTTTTCTTTATTTTCTTTCTAGTTCTTATTCTTGTTTATTTCTCTTATCCTCATGGGGAAGTGGAAACAGAATTCTTCCTCACGTAAGCCATGCGTGTTGTAAGAGGCGACTAAATGCCGGGAGAAGGGGCTAGTAACCTTCTTCTCCTGTATTATATTACTAAATGTATAAAGGAGAGAACCTTTTGTTTTTCCTTTTGCGGCCACCCTGCCGCGGTGGGATACGGACGGTGTGTTGAGAAAGAATGAATATATAGATATATATGTAATTTTTTACTGTACATGTATATATATATTTATATATTATATATATATTATATATATATATATAATATATCATATAGATATATATTATATAATATATAATATTATATATATATATATATATATATACACATTATTAGGTTGGTAGACAGCAACCACCCAGGGTGGTACTTACTGTCCTGTCCAAGTGCAGTGAGTAAAATGAATCCTGTAATTGTTTTCCATGATGGTAGAGATTGCGGGGTCTTGTTTGGCTACATACCTTGCAAGTTTCAGGTACGTATTGTTATTTGATTATACTTAAGTCACACTCACATTACATGTACAAGCATATTTATATACACCCATCTGGGTTTTCTTCTATTTTATTAATAGTTTTCTTGTTCTCTTGTATTATTTCCTCTTATCTCCATTGGGGGAAGTGGAACAGATTCTTCCTCCGTAAGCCATGCGTTGTCGTAAGAGGCGAACTCAAAATGCCGGGAGCAAGACGTTAGTAACTCTTTTCTCCTGCATATGTTAATAAGTTTAAAGAAATAACTTTTGCTTTCGAGTCACCTTGCCTCAGTGGGCTACAGCTGGGCTTGTTGAAGAAGAAAGAAAATATATGCGAAGTTTGTATTAAATGCCATTTTTGTTCTGTTGCTCTCGTATGGTCTCTTTTATGTTGCGCTGATTACATCTCGCTGTGATTATATTCTTTAGGGCTTTCGTTGAAACCCTGTTTTCAATGCAATCTTGAAAGAATTTTGATGGGTCACAATATGCACAAACTATTTCTATATGAGCTAGAGTTGAGTTTTGTTGAAAAACACAATGTTAGTATACCATTCAATGTGAAATATAATGACTTTCTACTTACTACTAGTGAAACCCTCGTCCAGTCGTTCGACACTTCACGACCTGCCACTACTTCCTCTTTCCATCTCTTGTTCCTGTCCTTTTCATGCTCGCCCATTCTATTAATTATACTTGCGTCATTCACTCCTTTTCTCTTAGTGTAACTGTAAATGGTCCAAGTCGGGACCACAACGGTGAGTCAAATACAGTAGTCGTAAGCTCCTCTATCCTTTGTTCCAGTTATTTTGTGAATTTGAAGTTGCGATATATTCCTAAAATTACTGTCGCTAGAATTTTGTTTATAAACTCTTTTAGGTTCAGCACGTACTTTGTAGATAATAATAATTGCAATAATTGTGGAAAATATTTTATTTTTCCCTAAGCTGTAGTGCTTAATAGGTGTTCAATGTGTTGATATGGATCAAAAAATGTATTTGAAAATGGAAAAGAACCAACAGAACCTCTGTGCAGACAGGCGGTGGGGGCTCAGGGGCAGGAGTGTTTTGAATAGAGTTAAGAGGCTGGGAAAAAAATGGGACCAGGAAATTGGCATCCACAGCGGCCTAAGGATTAATATAGGCCTCACTTCATAATAGGAAGTGTCGTAACTGTTCCTGGTGAAGAGTGAGGGAACGTGATTTACGGGACCACCATAATAAAGTGGTAAAATTAGTGAATAATGGTAGGACCGGGGGTGACTGGCGTGATGCCATGGAGTGCGTCCAGGGGAAAATGCCCATGATTTAATCATCACTCATCAGTCTTAAGACCTTAATGGAGTGACCTCTAATGTGCATAATAGTTATGAGACGGTAAGCCGTATGGTGGGCTGTGAAGTAATCAGTGATAATAACACTAAGAGAATGTGTGAAGTGAAATGAGTCGCCGTTCTCTGAGTGAACATCTATTAACCTCGTGATTCCTGTCCAGAGGATAGTGGAGTTTATGGAGTCACGATTTCTAAACAGGGACAAACCAACAGATACCTCGTCCTGCTGAAATAAGAACCGCATCGGTGTAGCAGGACATTGAAATGAGATGGTAAATGGAGGAAATAAGGAGCATCAATCACTCACAGTTAAGTAACACTTATAGTTATAACAAACTGATACTGGCCAGTTAGGGATGTTGTAATTGGAGAGGTTGTGGGTGATCCAGCTACATCAAGTGACCACCAGAGAATATCTGGTAAGTGGCAGTATTATATATGCAGTTTTCCTTGATAGATATGTGTGTGTAACCTACTCCCACCTTTCATTCAGTCAAACCAATAATCTATACAGTCCACAATTAATTAGTAGCGCCGTACTTGTGAGTGCTATCCACGTCATACTGGTCTCGGATAGATATGGGTAAGATTGTGAGGTCGAAGGGGACACCTGCAGTGACCAGGGGTGTCTAAGTTTTCTCACATGTCTACACGGGGTAACTACTGCAAACAGCATATGGTGTCACCTCCCAATGAGATTACGTGTATGAATGTAATGTTGAGGTACATACAGGTAACCCCATATAAAATTTTCCATAATCTTTATTTCTACAAGTTCATGATACAACTTATACAGACCATAGCTGACACTGACATAAAGCCTCTGGTTATGCAGAGCATTTTGGATGTGACCCACGCTATTCGTTTAACACAGGTACCTACTTAATGCTAGGTGAACAGGGTCAGAAAGTTTTTTTTTAAGATTCGCCTGTATTCTCCTGGCCCGGGCCTTTTCCAAGTGGTGGCCCGGCCTTGGCTCCCTGTCTAGGGAGTGACTGAGACCTAAGTCTCCCATGGGAGGAGGCACAGGTACCCCCTCATCTTTGGGACCAACTGTCCCCAGGCCTAGCCACATTCCCCGCCCTCACATGGCTCATAGGGCAAAGCTAGGCCTCTCTGATCTGCCATCCTCGCCCCAAGGGGGCTAATGGGAATGACAGTCTTGTGAGCTGCAAGCTCTGGCTCAGGCACCTACCCTGCCCTAGAAGGGCTGGGCATGGTGTCGATCCTCAGCAGATGTCTTAAGGAAACACGCCCTAATGTTTCCACCCGTACCAGGGATCGAACCACAAACATTCAGTGTGTGAGCTGAGTGCACTACCAACCGAGCTACGGGACCGATGTTGATGATGATTATATAAAGAAATGTAACTGACAAAGATGAGCACAAGCAAAACTTTTAATCACGATTACTTACAAAGAAAATTACATTTTAGGGAGTATAATCACAAAAATATCAACAATTTAAATATCAATCATAAAAATAGAAACTACAATATAAGCATCGAGATTCACACAATCAGGTCAGGTAAGGTTCGTCAGGAAACAGGACAAGTGTTACCGATGCTGTCTTAGACGATAACCCTCTGTTGGAGATTTCGGTCATCTGACCGAGGCCTTCCACTGGCTTACCAGTCCACCCCTTTAAAAATTTTGGCCAGTTATAACCCTTTTTTACTTTTTTTTCACAAAACTTCAATTTTAAGCTTCCAGCAAGTTATTAGAGAGGAAAGTCTAACATCATAGTAGCATATTTAGATTTCTCTTACAGCAGTTCCCAGAGTAAATATTTACTTCTCCTTGAGTTCTCAAGTCCTTTATTTATGAGTGTATACCAGGTCACTCAGCCAGATCTGTTTAATAAAACACAAGATTAAGACATTAGTTGACTTTTTGTTTTTAACTCAACGGTTGCCTCATGTCAAGGTAAGGTCACCAAGAAGAAGAAAGCACATTCACCATTATTTATTCAAACACCATGTTTTCAGAAGTGTGCTGACATCACAGTCGGATTGACCTCCAACTATAATATAAATAATGTATGTACTCTAGTATAGGTCAAAGTTACAAGTCACGTTTTTATCTCAAAAGTACAAACTGGTTTATCCATGGGTAAAATTTTGAAGGATTTAATCCATAAACTGATTAACATACAGATATATATTCTTATGCATTCTTATGGATTCTTAGTGAAATTTCGGTGAAGAATAACATGGAGCAGTCCTTGGCCTGGGTGCGAGGCT
>NC_069493.1:8090099-8118456 GCF_026875155.1 Cherax quadricarinatus
TGCAAGAATTACTCTTTAAGGCGCCTATTAAGTTGTTTAATCGTGATTAAAATTTTAACCATGACGGATCTGGGATTTTTATGTGGCGACAAGTCCGTAAATTTTTAGAGTAATGAAACCTCTTTTTCAGGCATTTAAAAGCCTGGCGAAGGATTTGATTTAATGAATCAAAAAACCGTAAACCCCTAAGAATTTAAAGCTTTTTAAAGATGCTTTAGAGAGAATTTTGATTGGTACAAATTGGGGTTTTAAAAGGACGTGAAAGAGATTGCTGGAGAATTGTGCAGTGGAAATGGAAATAAATTTTTTAAATTTAATCATCATTATAAATTTGGGAAAAAACTGCCCTTATAAAAGTGGGCTTTGAAAAAATTTAAAAGGGTGAAAGCCAGGCAGTTGAAAACCTATTAATGAAAGGGGGGGGTTTTTTGAAAAAAACCCTCCAGGTACGGTTTGGGGGAAATCAGACTGGTGGGCGGGAATTTAATTGTTCAATTGCAGACCGCAGCCAAAAGTTTAAGGATATAACCTAATGACTTGAAGATCTGTAAATTTTCCCAAAAAGGGGAAAAAATAATCCAGTGGAAATTAAAAAGTTAAGAGTTAAATAGGCACATTCAAGCGGGGAACATAATAGGGGGTTCCTCACTAAGGTAAGGGAAAAGTCCCTCAGTAAGTGAAAACCATTAATAAGGGGTAAGGCAAGGAAAAGAGAACTTTTAAAATGGTATAAAATCCCGACAGATTGTTAGGTAAGAACCATAAGCAACGTTAGGTTCTTTATTTTAAAAGTTTTCGCCAAACAGTAGGCTTTTCATCGAGTACAAAAAAGTTGATAAAAGCGAAGATATTGAAACGTGTAATCAGTCCATACCCTTAAAGTTTTGAGGTGGTCAGTCCCCATCTGGGAAGCATTGTTCGTTGTCTAAACAATAATGTTCGACACGGAACAAGTCTTCCCCAGACTGAGGAATGACCCATAAAAATTTTTTAGGGGAGGGCTGATTACATCGTCTTCAAGTATCTTCTGCTTCTATCAACTTTTCTGTACTCGAGAAGAACCCACTGGTAGGCGAAACGTTTAAAAATAAAGATACCTAACTGTTGCTTAGTGTCTTCCCTAAAAAGGGAAAAAGAGAGCTGCCCTTTCCGGGGGTACTATTTCACAAAAAAATTGTAAGCCTATAATTCATGGGATATTAAAATGGAAAATGAAAGAACTTTACAGATTTATCAGATGTCTAGACAAACATAAAGAAAGGGTTGTATACCAAAATTGAAAAAGTTTCTTCAAAGCAAAAAGGGAAGGACCATGCAGTTTTTGTGCAGGGTTGTATGTGATTCTTTAATAAGGTACAATAAGATAAAGTTAATAACCCTGACATACAATGATGATATAAAAATTTTTCAGTAAAAGGCAATAAAGATGGCCTAGTGAGGTAGCCTTGCCGGGTTGGATGTAATAATTCAGGAAAAAGGGGGATAAATCCAAAAACATGCGGCGTCCTTCCTCAACACTGGTACGGGGCCCTGAATATTGGCAAAACCGCCTAGTAATAATGACAGAGGAAGTATGAATCAGTCTGGTGTTTATCATAAGGGCAACCCAGTACAAGTATTCTTCTATCGAGAATGATGTTTAACAGTCTAATTTGTGGGGAGCTGGACGCATAGGGATTAATATAAGAACATAAGAACGAAGAAATGCAGAAGGCCTACTCCCACGAGGAGGTCCAAGTTCCTACCCGGGTTAAGCCAATCACCCAAACCCAGCAGTCAGGGCAATTGACTTAAGGGGGAACCGGCAACCCCACCCGTTAGCACAAGCATCAGGTCTAAAATCACACCCACCAATCTATCATGTTTTATCCAAACCCATTTTTAAAACTACACAAAGTTTGGCCTCTATAAAGGTATTGGGGGTTTGTTCCACTCATCCCCAACTCTTTTTCCAAACCTTTCTTTTTCCCATATCCTTCCCAATGAATTTTTCCAATTAAAAACCCTTGCTGCGGTTTCCCGTCTAGGCTAGATATTTTCAGCACACTATTTACATCCCCTTTATTTATTCCTGTCTTCCACTTATACACCTCAATATATCCCCCCCAATTTTTGTCTTTCAGAGAGTGCAGATCAGGGCCCTTAGTCTACCTCATAGGGAAAGGTTTTTGATAATGGGTAACTTTTTTCATCCTCCCTTTTTACATTTTCCAAGAATTTATATCCTTCTGTATTTCGGTGACCAAAAACTGGCGCATAAACTAAATGGGCCCAACCCGGGGTGTATAGGTTGAAAAACAAACCTGGGATTATTTTTTGTTCTTGATATGAAGCCCAAGGGTTTTTATTAGCTTTATTTTCGAAAAACTTTGCATGTTGTCTTGGTTTCAGAAAAACTGCTAACCGAACTCCTAAATCTTTTTCCCCAATCCGTAATATTAAGATTACTTATTTAGTTTATATGTGGCTGGTTATTGTCTGTCCCAACATTTTGAACTTTGAAATTTTTTATATTAAACCATCGCCATTCTCCCCCCGATCAGTCATTCAAATCTTCCTGGAGTGCTCGAAAGTCCTCGTCAGAATGAATTCGACGGCCTATTTTTGGGGTCTCGGCAAATTCCGATGTCGTCTTTATGCCCCCATTATGCGTTTAGGTAGATTTTGAACAGCAGGGGGCCCAAAAATGACCCCCGTGGAAAACCCCCTCGTGACGCTCCCCCCCTCTGTTTCTCCCCTTTACAAACTCTCTGGCCCATTTGTCACCAGACTCTATCCCGGAAAAAATTTTTCCTCCCATTCCCTGGCTTTTAAATTTTTTTTAATGCTTGATGTGGGGCCCTGTCAAAAAACCTTATAAGTCCAATTTCACAATATATATTTAATTTCCCTGTCTACCCCTCAAATACCTTAGTGAAAAAAATTAATAAATTCGTAAGGAAAGGAACCCCCTTTGTAAAACCCTGCGAATTGTTGATTAATTTTTTCTTTTCAAGGGGGCTAAACTGCCTCGGCAATTATTGATTCCATAAATTTTCCACTATGGGGGGTTTTTGGCTTTTTTGGCTTTTCGAAAAAGGACCTGCACCTGTTTTGGAAAAAAGGTATCACATTTTCCCTTTTCCATTATCTGGACCATGCAGTTTTTGTATATGTTTAAAAAGTTTGCAAAGGTGTGTAAGCTCCTCTTTAATTCCTTTTGAACCCTTGCATAAAAGTTTTCAGGGCCCGGGGATTTGTTTGGTTTTTTTTTATCTATTTTCCCAAGACCATGTCACTTGTGACCCCCAATATGCACAGTTTATTATCGTCCTGTTCTACATAAAATTTTTCATTACTGGAAAATACTGGAAGTCCAAAAGATTCCTTTCTCAGGAACAATACCTAAAGGGTGTTAAATGTGAATTGGACATTACTGGGGGCGACTTCCGGGAAGTTAACCGCCAGACTTTCCTACTAAAAATAGGATGGCGTATGGGCGGGTTTAAAAGGGCCCCCCCTCTGCGAACTGAGCAAGCACAAAATTGTTATGCTTATAATGAATAATTAATAAAAAAGTTTAAATAATAAATAGTTCTTACTTCAGGCGACGATAAATGCACACCTTAAGTGCACAGGTGATCCACTGAGCGAAGTAATTGGGTAAATAATCTTATGTGGACAATTTCCGGGTGTGACGTCAACTGAAGAGGAACTAATGAGGATATGTGAAGAGGTTAATGAAATAATGCAGTACTGTGCTGGGACTGACTTGGGATACTGAGAGAGACTTGTTATTGTTAAAGTCTCATAATTCCAGTATGCCCAATAAATTAATCCAGGGAGCATAGGCTTATGCTCCTGAGAGAATGGAATACTAATTAGTCCATTTTGAGGGATCAATAAATATGGATGGCCATGGAGTTGGTGCCTATATGCAGTAATGTGCTGGGGCTAACTTGGGATACTGAGAGAGACTTGTTATTGTTAAAGTCTCATAATTCCAGTATGCCCAACAAATTAACCCCGAGAGCATAGACTTAGTGTCACACCTTACAATAAGAGGGAAATTGTTAATACCAGAAGCATGGAGGCTTGAGTGTGCTTTGGATGGAGCCCTACCTGAGGAGTTAACAGGTGGAAAGAATTAATGGGTGATTATGTAAATACCAATGTTGGAGTTCCCAAGCCAGGTGGCCAGTGAAGATGGGAAAATTGTACTCCACATTATGTAAGTCGTCTAGCAACGACCTCCGCCCGGCCGCAGTGTGGAAAATTTTTTATTTTCCGAAGCTATAGTGCCTAATAGGTGTTTAATGTGTCAATATGAGTCAAAAATGTATTTGACAATAGGATAGAACCAAGAGTTCCCCTTGCGCATGCGCGGATGTGCGGGGGTATAGGTCGACTTGGGGCATGGGGCAGGCGGGAGTGTTTTGAATGTGGTGAGGAGGCTGGGAAAGCCTGGAACCAGGAAATTGGCATTCACGGCGGCCTAAGGATTAATATAGGCCTCACTTCATAATAGGAAGTGTCGTAACTGTTCCTGGTGAAGAGTGAGGGAACGTGATTTACGGGACCACCTTAAAAAGGTGGTAAAATTAGTGAATAATGGTTCGACCGGGTGTTACGGGTGCGCGGCCATGGTGTGTGTCCAGGGGAAATACCCGTGAGTTAATCCTCACTCATCGGCCTCAGATCTTAATGAAGTGACCTCTAATGTGTATAATAATTATGAGATGTTAAATCATCTTGTGAATGGTAATGTAATGAGTGATAATAACATTAAGTTAAGAGAATGTGGGATGTGAAATAGATCGCCCTGCTCCGAGTGAACGCGTGATTCTCGTACCGAGGATAGTGAAGCTTTATGGAATCACGACTTCTAAACCGGGACAAACCAACGGACACCTCGTCCTGCTGGAATAAGAACCGTGTCGGTGTAGCAGGACATCGAAATGAGATGGTGAATGGAGGAAATAAGGAGCATCAATCACCCACCGTTAAGTAACCCTTCTAGTTGTAGCAGACTGATACTGGCCAGTTAGGTATGTTGTAATTGGATAGGTTATGAGTGATCCAGCTACATCAAGTAACCACCAGAGAATATCTGGTAAGTGGTGAGATTATGTACAAGTGTTTTCCTTGATGGATATATCCATGTGTAACCTACCCCACCCCCCTTCATTCAGTTAAACTAATATAATCTATACAGTCCACAATTAATTAGTAGCACCGTATTTGTGGGTGCTATCCAATCCAAACTGGTCTCGGATAGATATGGATAAGATTGTGAGGTCGAAGGAACCACTTGTCGTGACCAGGGGTGGTTAAGTTTTCTCACATGTCTACACGGGGTGACTACGGTAAACAATATGTCTCCCAATGAGATTACTTGTATGTATATAATATTGAGGTACATACAGGTAAGCACCCTAGAAAATTTTCCATACCCTCCCTCCAACCTTCCCTAGGCCAACCCCTACCCTGCCTTCCTTCCACTATAGATTTATACACTCTCAAAGTCACTCTGTTTTGTTCAATCCTCTCTACATGTTCAAGCCACCTCAGCAACCCCTCCTCAGCCCTCTGGATAATAATTTTGGTAATCAGGCACCTCCTCCTAATTTCAAAACTATGGATACTCCACACTATATTCACATCACACATTGCCCTCAGACATGACATCTCCACTGCCTCCAGCCTTCTCCTTGTTGCAACATTCACCACCCATGTTTCACACCCATATAAGAGCGTTGGTATAACTATACTCTCATACATTTCCATCTTTGCTTCCACGGACAAAATTTCTGTCTCCACAGACTCCTCAGTGCACCACTCACCCTTTTCCCCTCATCAATTCTATGATTCACCTCATCTGCTGACACGTTCACTCCTAAATATCTTAACACATTAACCTCCTCCATACTCTCTCCCTCCAATCTGATATCCAGTCTTTTGTTACCTAATTTTTTTTGTTATCCTCATCACCTTGCTCTTTCCTATATTCACTTTCAATTTTCTTATTTTACATACCCTACCCAACCCTGCAACTTCTCTTCAGAATCTCCCAAAAGCAGTGTCATCAGCATCACCCTTCAGGCTGAGGGACTGACCATCTCAAAGCTACATCTTCAAGGGTGATGGACTGATTACATCATCTTTACATCTCTACTGCTTCTGCTGCCTCCTCTGCACTGGACTGAAGAAACCTACTGTGTCGGCGAAATGTTCTGGAATAAAGATACCTAACTGTTGTACATGTGTGTTAACATTAACATACCCTGTAGTTTTCTCCACAATAATATTCCGTTTGTTTGTTGGCTGACGATGCTGTGATAAGTGTGTGTACCCTGCACTTGAGGTCTGTGTGGCGACTTCTTTAATAACTATGATGAATAACTATTTAAGTGATGAATGGTTTTGAAAACCGACAAGTTGAAGAACTGAGACACTTATGCAACACATGGGAATCTTTATTGAAGAAACGTTTTGCCACACAGTGGCTTCATCAGTCCAATACAAAGTAGAAATGGGTAAGGAGAGTAGAAGTTTGAGGTAATCAGTCCCTCAACCTGGAATCGATGTGTTCAGACTGAATGTGTTCAGACTGAACACATCGATTCCAGGTTGAGGGACTGATTACCTCATCTTTTGTATTTAGTTCTACTGTCTTCCATTCATGTCCATGAATTTATATTGATAAAGCCACTGGATGGTGAAATGTCTACAATAAAGATACCTAGGTGTTGCACATGTGTAATTCTCCAACTCTCTGGCAGACTTGGAGGAAAGAAACAAAGGGCATATTTAGAGCCCCTGGAAGACATAGACAAGATGATTACCAATTTCAGTGGCAACTGAAACTGGCAACTCAAAGAATGGGAGCCGGGTCTGGAGAGTACTTTTTACCAGACTGAACTCAAAGGAAGCCAAAGTGATGGAAGAAACATAATCCCACCAACAAGTGTATTTAGATTCATGGATAACACAGTGGGTGACTGCTTTCATCCGCTTAAGATCGAGGAGTCACTCTGTGGTCCTATTGTAACGATAACTGCCCCATGTAGCACGTTTCAAACGTACCGCACAAGTAGGAGACCACCAAAGCACACATTTCTGAGAATGTCTGCCTGAGGTTTGGGGTATAGAATGTAAAGCCGCGGTTAAAATTGAGGTTGTGAATAGGTGTAACAGCTCATCAGTAGAGGACGAACAAGGGTCCTCACTAGAAGCAGTCTGGCTCAAATACAGGTCCCAATTCACTCAGTCAAACTGCCAACATGGGCTTCAAGAGGTGGAGAATATGAATAGGAAGTAAGGAGGATTGGAAAATTATCACTGTCATGCAAGTCCAAGAGTACAGATCAGATAAAGTCTAGTGCAGTTGATGAAGAGCAAACTGAGAGATTGATGCAAGAGAGATTATGAGGATCAAAATGGGTGGGAACACCCATATTTAAAACATGGAGGGGGAGAGAAGTGAAAAGAGCTTCTAACTGAATGCTGCAAGTCATAACAAGACCCCCCCCCCCGAGGAAATGGTGAGCATTAAAACTGCCAAATAACAGAAGTGGTGGTGGTAATGAAAGAAAACAGAAATGCAACATCTGGGATAATACCTGAAAAGAAGATACAAAGAACAGACTGTATACCACTTATTCATGTAGATGCGTGCTGCAGTGCAATGCAACAAAGTATGAATAAAGAACTGATGGTATGGTATACTAGTGCATACAAGAAGTGCACTTTCATTAAAGGTTCCATTGGGAAAAGGATCCAATGAATATAATGAAACATAGCCTGAGATGGAATGGATAACAGCGGAGCATAACTTGGGTTCTTGTAAACAAACACAAACAAGGGGAAAACTGGGAGAGCAACACCTGAAGCTCTCCCTGGTGACCTCTGAGGCCTCGGATATTCCACTGTAAATAAGCCATCATCTGCAAAGAGGAGGATACTGGAAATATGAAGCAGTAGGTATCTATGGAATACAAGGGTTAGTAAAGTCGAGGCAGCGGGGAAATGAGTAAGCAGCAAAGGAATGGAACACTTTCTTGGTTTGCCTGCCCCCCCCCTCTCATCTGCGACTGCTTGACAGAGTAGAGAACAGAGCAAGACATCTCATCTCTCGCCTGGACCCATCCTGGATAGATCTGTCATTTCAGCAGAGCCTTCAACATAGGAGGGATGTGGGTGGCCTTACTGTTATGTACAAGGACAATATTGTCAAAGTACCACACTTGGATCCACTTCGAGGACAGCGTGAAACAAGCTTTTATGCCACAAGACGGGCAGCCAGCACCAACTTCACTCTGGCTGTACCCTTCTCCAGAACATCACTCCATCTGAGATCATACATACCCAGGATGACTAGAGTATGGAACACATTCGTACAGCATAATGTCAACGAGATAACGTCAGTTGATCAAATGAAAATGCTGGCCTACAGATGGCTCCAACTTCATCCTGTTCCCTACTTGTATGTCTCATAACAATAAAAATGCTTTCAAATGAGCTGATGTAGGTAACAGCTCTTAGCTTGCCAATAAAGTTAGGAATCCTTAACCTGTAAATAGTTTGTTAATAAAACTAGCTATCCTTAACCTTGTCAAACCCTGTGTAAAAAAAAAAAAAAAAAAAAAAAAAAGCATGCGGCCGTCACTATCCGAAACTGGTACGGGCCATGTAATATATGGCAAACTACTGCCTAGTAATAATGACTAGAAGTAGTGAATACAGTCACTCGGTTTGTCGTGCTCATAAAAGGTCAAACCCAGTACAAAGTTATTCTTCTATCGAGATTGATGAACCAGTCTATTTGTGGAGTCTGGACAGCATTGGATTAATATAAATGAGTTAAGTCCAAAGGATTCCTTTACTCAGGAACAATACTGAAGGATGTTAAATGTGTATCTGGACATTACGGGGTGCGTCTTCCGTGGAAGCTCGCCGTCCCAGAATTAACCTTTAATTATAGGATGGCGTAGGGACAGTTAAAGGGCCCAGCCTCTGCGAACTGGCTAAGACACCAAATTGTTGACTGCTTATTATGATTATCAATTATTAACAGTTAAATAATAAATTGTTCATACTTCAGGCGACGTTAAATGCAAACCTTAAGTGCAACAGGTGGTTCCACTTGAGCAAAGTATTGGGTAAATAATCTTATGTGGACAATTTTCCGGGGGTGGACGTCAATGAAGAGGAACTAATGAGGATATGTGAAGGGGTTAATGAAGTAATGCAGTAAGGTGCTGGGGAACTGACTTGGGATACTGAGCGAGACTTGGTTATTGGTAAAGTCTCATAATTCAGTATGCCCAAATAATAAATTAATTCCAGGGAGCATAGGCTTATGCCCCTGAGAGAATTGAACAGTAAATATGTCCATTTTGAGGGATCAATAATTATGGATGGCCATGAGTTGAAGTGCCTACATGCAGAAATGTGTTGGGCTTGACTTGGGATACTGAGATGAGACTTGTTATTGTTTATAAGTCTCATAATGCAGTATGCCCAAACAAATTAATCCGAGAGCATAGACTTTGTGTCACCTTACAATAGAGGGAAAATGTTAATACCAGAAGCTGGAGGCCTTGAGTGTGCTTTGGGATGGAGCTATACCTGAGGAGTTAACAGGTGGAAGAATTAATGGGGATTTATTGTAAATACCAATGTTGGAGTTCCCAAGCCAGGTGGCCAGTGAAGATGGGAAAATTGTACTCCCACTTTATGTAAGTCGTCTAGCAACGACCTCCGCCACGGCCGCTGTATGTGGAAAAATTTTTATTTTCCGAAAACTATAGTGCCTAATTGGTGTTGAATGTGTCGATATGAGTCAAAAATATATTGACAATTGGATAGAACAAGAGTTCCCTTGCGCATGCGGGATGTGCGGGGGAGAGGTCGACTCGGGCCATGGGGAGGCGGGAGTGTTTTGAATGTGTGTGGGAGGCTGAGAATGCATGGAACCAGGAAAATTGGCGTTCAGTGCGGCCTAAGGTTAATATTGGCTCATTTCATAATAGGAAGTGTCGTAAGTGTTCCTGTGAAGAGAGTTGGAAGTGATGTACGGGGACCACCGTAAAAAGGTGGTAAAAATTGTGAATAATGTTCGACCGGGTGTGAATGTGCTAACGGTGCCATGGTGTAGTGGTCTATTGGAAATAACCCGTGAGGTAATTCCTCACTCATCGGCCTCAGATACTTTAATGGAGTGACCTCTTAATGTGTATAATAATTATTGAGACGTGAAATGTATTGTGATTGGTAATGTAATCAGTGATAATTATCATTAAGTTAAGTAAGAATGGGGGATGTGAAATAGATCGCCCTTCTCCGAGGTGAACGCTGTGATTCTCGTACAAGGATAGTGAAGCTTTT
Source organism: Cherax quadricarinatus (assembly GCF_026875155.1). Lineage (NCBI taxonomy): Eukaryota > Metazoa > Arthropoda > Malacostraca > Decapoda > Parastacidae > Cherax > Cherax quadricarinatus. Next base: position 8,100,468 of record NC_069493.1, read on the forward strand.
ATGGAATCAGACTTCTAAACCGGGACATAATGACGGATACCTCGTCTGCTGAAATAGAAACCGTGTCGGTGTAGCAGGACATCGAAATGAGATAGTGAATAGAGGGATAGGAGTATCAATCCCCGCAGTTAAGTAATCCCTTCTAGTTATTGCAGACGGATACTGGTCCAGTTAGGTATGTTGTTTGGATAGGTTATGAGTGAATCCTGTACATTCAAGTGACACCAGAGGAAATATCTGGTAAGTGGTGAGATTATGTACAAGTGTTTTTCCTTGATGGATATATCATGTGTAACCTACCCAACCCCCTTCATTCTGTTTAACTAACATAATCTATACCGTCCACAATTAATTAGTTGGCACCGTAATTGTGGGTGCTATCCTTATCCATACTGGTCTCGGATAGATATGATAGTTTGTGAGGTTCGAAACGGAAACACTTGCCTTGACCCAGGGGGTGGTGACAGTTCTCTCGTATTATGTCTACCACGGGGGTGACTACGGTAAACAATTTGGTTGTCTCCCAATGAGTTTACTTGTAAGCATGTAATGTTGAGGTACATAAAGGGTAACTCCCCTAGAAAAATTTTTCCCATAGATAGCAACAACCCACAACAACCCAAAATAAGGCCACACTAGCTTATTTATATTGGGATCCTTTATAGTTTGTCCCAGAATACAGCCACAACAGAAGTGAGTTAACACATAGGTTCCTTCTTACTGCTAAGATGAACAATCGGTTAACGTTTCATTGTGCTGGGCAATCGAGACATGTGGTCTTCTGATATGTGACGGAGTTGGATCATCCTAATCCATAAAACAATGAATTCTGACAGAAGCAAGTTTTATTAAAGTAAAGTCTAAATATAATGACTGGTTACTGTCATAGAGGAAATAGTGGATACTCTAAATTATTAAGGTTATGGTTTATCAGAGATAAGACAAAATATTTGCCTTAATGCCATAAACTTAATGTTCATAACGTGAAACCGCACTCCTATTCGAACGTCATGGAATTGTATTAACGAGGCACCTAAGTTCCCCCGTCTTCTAATAATATGTTTCATTTTTCCATTCCATTTTTTATTGCAGAGATGTGAGCGCAGATTCAGAATGCAAATATGGTTGTCTCAAAGATTTGTTAATTTAAACCATGGAATAAAGAAAGATCCTAGACTTCACTTACGAAACAGACAAGTTGAAGAATGAGACACCTGGTGCAAACATGGAATATTTATTATGGAAACGTTCGCCACACAGTGCTTCATCAGTTCCAATTACAAAGTAGATATGGGTTATGAGAGGAGGAGTTTGAGGTAATCATTCCCTCAGCCTGGAATCGATGTGTTCAGTCCTTCACTCTTGTAGAAAGTGCAGCATTGGGCCGGAGAAGTTGCTTATATACTGAAATCAAGTGACTCAAAGCTGGATGAGGCGGGATATAGTGGAACCTTACACTAATCTAAGGGAGTCCTGTCCTTAAGCATTTATCTCTTCTGTTCTGACACTGCACATCATGGGCGATCTTGATACAGGAAATTTTCATTACTTGTCCAACCTTTTAGGACGAGGACCCTACTTAGATTAGTGGTTGGTTCCACTTGGAATCCAGCCTCATCTGTTTCGATTCACTTGATTACAGTATATAAGCAACTGTGACCGGTGGCCTGGTGGCTAAAGCTCCCGCCTTCACACACGGGAGGGCCCGGTTCGATTTCCGGCGGGTGGAAATTCCGACACGTTTCCTTACACCTATGTCCTGTTCACCTAGCAGCAAACTAGGTACCTGGGTGTTACTCGATGGTGTGGGGGTCGCATCTGGGGGGAAAGATTAAGGACCCAATGGGAAAAGGTTAGACAGTCCTCGTGACGCACTGACTTTCTTGGGTTATCTGGGTGGCTAACCCTCCGGGGCTTAAAAATCGAACGATATTCTTATATTTATCTCTCTTATCTCCGGCCATATGACTTGCACTTTCTAGCAAGAGTGATGGGACTGAAACCACTGAGATTGCCAGGCTGAGGGAATGATTATCTCCAACATCTCCTCTCTAAACCCATTTGTACTTTGTATTTGGACTGATTGAAGCCACTTGTGTGGGGAAATAGTTTCTTAATAAGGATTCCCAATATATTGCATTAGGTCATCTCTGTCTTAACTTGTCGGTTTTTCAAACCATTTATCACACGGTAACAGACAAAGCAAATGCATTAGTAATTGTTGGAATATTTAAAAATTACCTGAATGAATCTCATTAGAAACATCAGTAATTTAATAAAAGTAACAAGATAATACTATACTTTATCAAGGTTACAGACATTGTAGGAATTTTATGACATCCTAGGTCGCAAAAACTTGTCTCTTCGATACTACTACTTTGTCATATTCACAAGTCACTCTGGGACCTATATTTAATTTCATATGAAATATACATCACCAGGAAATTCTGGTAAAACACTTATATAAATATGTGGAATCTGTATATTAAATTTAAAAAAATGAATACATTATACATTGAAAAGAGAATTTATAATAAACACTTCACCAATTTGTCTGGAGATTACTTGTGTGTCATACACAAAACCCTGCCTAAAATGTGAATGAAAATACTGGCCAGAATTTCACTAATAGACATCCACTGGGTTAATTTCCTATTCCCATCTAATTATGGAGTCCTGTTCAATCGCCTAATTCTCACATTCTGCAGGAATGCAAATCCAACAATTTCGGCTTCTATTTGGGAGGTTTCAACACAATTTAACTTCCAGAGTGACGGTATTTATACACCATTTCACTAGTGCGTCTTTGCGTACTTCAAAACAATGGCATCTCTCCCAAGCGACGCTTTACATCTCGCTGGTTCCTTGATTTATTTACAAATTAATTTTTATTAACTACAATATATTTCATCATTTTTAGATACAAAAATAACACCATATTTTTGGAAAATATACATTATTTTCCACACTGCGGCCGGGCGGGAGTTCATTCTAAATGACTCAAAGTACTCCTTCCTCTAGGAGGACGATTCCAGTCAGTTCTGGCTGGAGTTGGCTGTTTCCTAGTAGTCTTACTACAATTTCCTTTTTCCTGCACCTTGGTCGCGTTTATCTTCAATATGACTTGTATGCCACTTTCCCTTAGATTTTCATTACATTTGATTGAGTACCATTTAATTCCCAAGGGAATCAATTTATTAATCTTGCGTAAATTATCCTGGACACTATACTAACACTTTAACATTCGGACAAACACCTTGTGCATCTGGGTTACATTGTCATTACTTTTGCAGTGGCCACAATGTTCGATGGCTGTTCAGTATCTATTTAACACAAGTCACTGGTTGAATTTTCTGTGATTTACTGCCCTCTGTCGCACCATAAAAATGTTATGTAGTGTAAGAAGTATTCCTTACTCCACACATTTGACCATGGATCAATTACTTTATTTAACAATTTTAATTGTATCACACAACACTGCCGCGCATTCATTGTAATCTTCATCACTTTCTTAATGATTATCTCTATAGACAGGGGCCGCTGCCAATTTCCTTCCACATATTAGGTGAGAAGAGAGTTTTAATACATTGCTTCAGCGTGTATCACTCTTGACGAGGAGAGGCCGTTTATTTATCCATTCTCCGCCCTCCTCTATCACGGCACGAAATTCCTCCAAATAATTCTCTTCCTGTGTAGTACTTTACGGACGATACCTCGTTCACTGTGCTATCAGTCTTTTCATGCAGCCCTCCCTGCAAAAGGGGGCTTAGGAGCAATAAAATTTCCAGGTACACCTTCGCTGGGTTAACAGAGACTGAACATCAGATTACACTTATTTAATTCCATCAAAATTAGTGGCATTATCCGAATCATTCAGCCTCGGACAGGATCTCCTAGCTGCAAATTTTCGAAAAAAACTGATGTATAACTGTTCTGCAGGACATCGGTCCTGGGTTACTTCTAAATGAACGCCCATTAGCAGTACAAAGTGAAACAACGCCACATACTCTTTCAGTGGAACAACATATGAAGCACCCGTTTTTTTAAAACCAATTTGGACCATATAGGTCCACTCCTTGTTACATCAAATTGGTTTTCATAATTGTACCACGCTCCTTTTAGCAATGGTGGAGGACCCCTGGGTAACATATAGAATCTGGCATCCACACGGCGTCATATTACACTAGATTAATAAATACCTTTTTTACACTTGCCGTCCTTTGTGGAATCCAGAAAGTTTCCCTAATACCATTTAAAGTATCTTGTACCCCACCATGCATTTACATTTTTATGGGCATTTAAAACAATCGAAAATGTTAGATGATGAGTTTTTGGGTGTAAGATCGGGTGTTTAACTTATGGCCATTTCATCATTTTGTAAAACCTACCTCTGCACCTAACTACATTATTCGCTTAAATACAGCCCCAATTTCTCTATTATGGAACTTTCACAATTTTTCTTTCCATCATCAATTTAATCTCATTTCTGTAGATTTCTTTCGGTACCCTCTGTATCATTATTCCAGAGGATGTGAAAACTTTTATGAGTTATTCATTTGTTTAGAAATTTTAACACCCAACTTAGTTACATTGTTTAGTTTGGGTTAAAGAAGAATTACCTATTTATAATCAATGGCTAAGGAAGGACAAATATTGGAACGTTGGTCACAGTTATTTCAACAGAGCAATATACACATTTTGTACAGGCAGTTAACATTATTTACCAACCAGCTCAGTCCTTTAATCATGATACAGCATTTACGAATTTAGCATAAGATAAACCTGAGACACGAAACTAGCTGGATTCTCCTCACCAGGTATATGATTAAATGTTAAATATGCTGACCTAAAAATATTATACTTCTCTGCATTGATTCGCTGCATGGATGAGGTAGAGTGCGGTCGTGCTTTGCACCATCTCTACTGTTTACCCAGAACGAGCTACTCAGGAAAACCATATGGCGCTAGGTGTGCGCCGGAGAGTGATACTTGGCACTGAAACTCATTGATGGGGTTTAATGCCTTACGTCTGTCCGAGGTACTATTGCCCAAAAATTATTAAGAATGAAACATTACGCATTCAGAGGACGAGGATTTATATGGAGTGGCACTAAATGGTGTTTATAGAATGTTCATAAAAGTGCTAACAGCTCAAGTGTATGAGGCATTGGATGTGGATCGTTATCAAGATGTCAGATTTAACGTAACACCCGCAAGTGAGGGTCAGGTTGACGGATGTTATCAATCAAGTCATTTCATTCGTGGGTCAAAGCTCTGCAACGTGCCCTTTTGAGGCTGATGAAGCAGATATCAGAAGGTGTTTTCGAAAGATTGGATGTACATCTAGCCCAACCTGGAAAATGGGGTAAAAGGAGCATGCGATAAATTTCTGAGGGTACTTTCTATCTCAAGATGACGCTGAGACAATGAGACATCCTATACCTCGTATGTATATCTAGAGGGAGTTTAAAAACCCAGGTAAATGGTGGGTATGCTGGGCAGAGGCGTAGTGCAGAATGTGTGGCAAATTATGATCATATGGTGGCATATTGTGGCAAGCGGGAATATGGCCTCCTGGCTGGTAAGGTTGCTGCGAGCACCTACGCATGGAGAAAACTCATCTCGATTGCCTGAGGAGAATGGAGGCAAGGAGGAGGGCATGGTTGCATGAGGAGTGAAGAGGTGGTGGCTCCTCCTGTGGAATCGGAAGGGGACGTGGTGATTCATGAATCACCTAGCCCATTGACAGTACAGATGTCGAGTGAGGAGGTGCAAGTAGGCGTAGAAGTGAAAGCTATCGAGGAGGAGTTGGAGACAGTGTTACAGGCTATGTTACAGTCTACGGAGGTGGAGAGTTGCAGCGAGCAGGAACCTGGGATCCTGGTGGAAGGAAGTGTGTGTGGGAGGAGGGAGGACCAGGTGGCACCTGTGATGGACAGTGCGAGTACCATGGAAGGACATGGAGGCAACTTCAGGGTGATAGAGGTGGAAGTCCATTGTGAGGACTCTCAGGACACAGATATGGAGATGGAGAGAGCAACGAGGAAAAGGGCGGCGGTGTCAGATTCAGATGATGTTCTGACACTGGCTCAAAGGCCTGGGAAAAAGGCATGGGGTTATGGTACCCAGAGTGACTCTAAGAGAGGGCCGCAACAGAATGGGGGGGGAATGGTTTGGAAGGAGGGTGGAGTACGTGGCAAAGGCAATGCACAGGGGAATGGTCAGAAAGGGAAGAGTCTTGAAATGAGGCAGGGAGGAAAACTTTAAACCAGCCTCAGGTGTGTAACTATAAATATTAATGGTCTGTGTGATGGTGTAAAACGTGAGTGCTTCTGGAAGTTTTTGAATAGATACAAGGTTGATGTGGCTTTTGTACAGGAACATAATTTTAAACTTGGTTGTGAATTAGTGGTGCCTGGGTACAAGGCTTATGTGTTGCCGTCTGAGCGTTTAAAAGGAGGAGTGAGTGTGTTGATCAGGGAGGCGAGCCCGTTTGTATTACACAGGAAAGAGGGGGGAGGAGGGGGAAGAGTATTACGTGTGGAAGGATGGTGGATGGGAGAGAGAGTGGCGTTTGTGTGTGTGTATGCCCCAGCAGAAAGTGAAGTGAAAGTGAAGACGGATTTTGCGCGGGAGGAACATGTGTACTTCCTACGCACGTTACCGTCTGTGGCGATTGTGGGGGGGGGGATTGGAATTGTGTAGTTAAGAGGGCAGATGTGGAACCCAGAGGAGCGGGATATTTTTCCTCAGTCTTAGGGGGCCTGCTTGGAGATCTTCAGTTACATGATGCTTTTGGGGGAGGTCTGTGGGAGGTGGAACATACTTTTATAAGGCGGGGATATGCGGCTCATTTGGACAGGATATATTTATCTCAGAGGGTTTTGGTAGAGTCTTTTTAAAACTGTTGAGATGGTGTCTTCGATCATAGGGCGGTAATAGTGGAGGTGGGGTGGGAAGCTTTGGCTCGTAGGCAGGGAAGCTATTGGAAACTGAATACGATGGTTTTGGGGGATGGGGAGGGAGTGGAAGATTTGCAGTATTTTTGGGAACAGCTCCGTAAAGGAACGGCAATCAAGCGTATTCTTAGAAGGGTGTTCAAATGCTTGTGGGGTTCAGGGTGTGCAACTGGTTGCAAAAGGGAGGTAGTCAGTGACATTGCGGTAATGTAAGGGAGGGTTGGGTTTGTTGTATTTGAGAAAGCACATGAAATGTGTGTTCATTATGAGGGAAGTTGATGGTGCAGTTGGATGGAAAGGGGTGGGGTGTAGGCAGCTAGGTAAGGTACATCGTACCAATTGGAAATGGTTTGGAGGAGCAGAAATGGATGGAATATGAAAAAGTGTTAGTGCCTTAGTGTTAGCCAGGAACTGCGGGAAAAAGTAAAGGTGGAACTTTGTGTAAAGTGTTTAGAGGGACATGTAGGTGCATCGGTGAAGGGATAATACCCCTTGTATGCTGGGATGTAATATGGAAGGTCATCGAGGGTGGGAGGGTGTAGCAGATGACAGTGGGGAGGAGAGAGTGTGTATCTGTTTGTCTATTTTTGTGAAGGTCTGGATGAGTAGGTGGGGGGTCATGGTGTGTCGGTTGTTTCTAATTTTACTACTAAAATTAATAAATTAATTACCATTCTTACTCTCAGTACAATTACTTCTTAACATTTTTGTACATCATTTAATTACATTACTTGTCTAATTACCCATAACCTGTTTTACTACCACATTACTATCTTAGAGTACTCACTGATTACCTTGTTACTGCCAAAATAACCTCAAGTTTAAACTACCTGTGCAATAATTGATGAAATAACATTACTTTTTTCACTTTTTTTGTAATCTTTAGTACTTACTAAAATTGTATTAAACACCATATTACTTAACCAGTCATTTTACTTTTTTACCATTTAAACATTATTTTATACTTCCCATAACATTTTGTTGACCATATTTACAAGTTTGTATATTCATCTCCTAACTGTATATTATGCTTTGTACCTGTGTATTGTGTACATTTGTAACCTTTGTACCTGTTTACCTGTGTACCTGTGTACCTTTGTACTGTGTAACTGTGTTCCTTTGTACCTTTGTATTGTGTAACTGTGTACCTTTACCTTTGTACTGTGTTACCTGTATCCATTTACTATCATATTTATAACCAGACATTCTCCATTGTTATTTTTTATTATCTATTCTTTTGGTACTTTAATTTGTGAATGTATTTTGTCAATTAAATTAGTTTAAACTCTTGATATTGTAACAACATATACCAGACCTAGGCAACTGCAAGTCCATATTTAATTTGTATTTTTATATATAAGTTTATTTTTTAAGTTATACTCTAAGATTGTTGTCATATCTTAGTGACTATATTGTGGGCTGCAATTAGTGTATATTTCGATTATTTATGTTCAAGGTCCTTAACTATCTTTTGCTAATAGTACCAACTACCTCATATATATACATAATTTTTTTTCTACTTTTTCTATTCTTTTTCTACCTAACTTGTATATTTTATTTGTTAATTTAAATCTAGTTTTACTCTAATTCTTGTAAAACAACTTATTCTAAACACCTTAGTGCAATTACAATAGAGTCTTGTGCCTTTTTTGATATCATTAGGATTAAACTAAGTTGTACTATAGCTCAATTCTAGCTCAATACATAGGTCATACCAAAGTCATTATATTAGTCCTTAGTGTAATACTAGTGAGAGGGTCTGGTGCTATTTTAATTTGTATTTTTATATTATTTGATTAAAACCTAGTTGTACTATAATCATTCCTAGCTCAATATCCATAGACTATACAAAGACTTAGGCATTACAAGTGAGAGTGCTTGTGCGATTTTTATTTATAGTATTTTTTACATTATTAGTTTATACCTAGTTGTCCTTTAGCTTCATTCCAGACACAACACATAGACAACTCAACTTCATTATGTGTATTTGTGGACTATACTTATATGACACAAAAATGCTTTAGCTATAACTTGTCAAACATCCACTCCACTTACAGATTTCAGTACTAGAATTCAACACACAAAACTCAGGATATGAATAACCATAATTTACAATCTAGAAGATGATTGTCACGTTTTGAACCATGTTCTAAACCTCCATATCTGACACCCAATCAAAACCTATTGGAAAGTAACTGAAAAAGATTATTACAAGCCAACACAAGCCAGCACTAATCCTAAAAACAATGCTAAAAGTCTAATCAGTTTTACTAACAACATCAGGTCCTTAGCAAACACTATGATGAACCTCCTGGCCCTCCTTGAATACTTAAAAAAAACACCCTTATCCTGCATTATTCAGTACTGCAGACCTGGCTTAAGCAGGCACAAAGATATCTTCCCTTCTCTACCTGGATAACAGCAATTCACAACTGCAGACCAAACCAAGTTGGGGGTGTAATTGCAATCTATTACTCTAACCAGTTATCTTGTATTACTCTCCATTGCTTTAGTGATGAATATGGGGAATACATTTTTGCTAATTTTGCTGGTAAAAAAACCTTAAGACGGACCTATAACAATCGGTGCCATTTACCGGAATACCCACACAAACATCCCAAATTTTGGTGGGAGAAATTAAATGGCATAATAACAAACAGACAAAATGAATAAGAGCACCACCTTCTCTTAGAGGAAGAACTTCAACATCCACCTTGGCCTACTTGATGATCAGCTGTTACTGTTTTCCATCAAAACAATTTTGAACAACACACTTCTCATACCAACAATAAACTAATCCAAACAGGTCCTGAGACAAGTTGCAGCCATAATAGACCAATGTGGACCAATATACTAAGCCTCCCTTAAATCAGGGATTAATCACAGATAGCACTACAGAACTCTACCCTAACTTCCTCTTGACAAACATTAGTAAAACACCACTCAAATTCAAACAATGTTTCATTTAGACTCCATGGACGAGGCCTCAAATAAAGTAAGTCCATAGCTGACCTAGAGGATGGTGACTGGCCTACAGAATTTCTCCAAGGCCAATGGTATTGATGGACTGGACAGACATTTTTCTTAACAAATTATTAGACATATACAACAAACATTGTCCTTATAAAACGAAACAGATCACAAACAAACGGCTTGGTTCCCATGGCTAACCAGACCTTTCTGAAATCCATTGATAGATACAACCAATATGAAAACAATATAGGACAGGGCATTAAATACACAAAGTATTCTTAAATCAATATTCATCAGTTCTCACAATGTAATATAAGAAAGCCAAACTCAACTATACTACTCAGTAGATTTACTGACACAAGAGGAGATATAAAAAAAGACCTGGAAAACACCTCTCTCGGATTCTGGGGGACCCAAGACTGGGAAAAAAACCAGAATATTGTCCTTAACTAAACCCTAATGAAATCCATTGATCCCATGACAGCTACAAAGATAAACAACTTCTTCTCAACACATAGGATCTAATAGCACAATTAAGCCCAATGTATCAAGCCCATGCTGGGAGTACCTAGATGGGGAATTTCCCAAATTCCTTCTATATTGAAACTGTGCCATCGGAGTCTCCGAGATTATAAAGGCACTTATATAAATCAGGGAATCTGTCTCACTGTCCCACCATTATTAGTTACAACGAGCGGCCATGTCCTTTTGCATGTATCTCATTACTTTTTAACAATTCACTGGAACTAGCACCTTCCCGAAAACAATCAAGACGGCAAGGGTTACTCCAATACATAAAAAGGTGGTTGACCCTACAGATTCTTTAAAACAACTGTAGGCCAATTATGAAACTTACATTGCTATCCAAATCTTTGAGAAAATCGTGCTCAGGAGAGTATATTCATTTATAACGGCACAAAACATACTCAACCCCTGCCAATTTGGATTCAGGAAAAAATAAAGAACGAACGATGCAATCTAAATAATGCCCTAGATCTGCTTTACACAGCATTGGAAAATAAGGAATATCCACTAGGAATTTTTTATTGACCTAAGAAAAGCTTTTTTGACACAGTAGACACGGCATCCTACTCCACAAACTTGACCATTTATGGTATTAAGAGGCCATGCGATTGCATATTTCAAATTTTCCGTCTAATAGGTACAGTATGTCACCATTAAAGAACTGCATCAACTCTCGCGAACTTGATACTTGAAGTTAGCAGGGATAGTGTCCTTGGTCCCCTGCTCGTCTCATATCATCATTGATCTTCAAAACATATCTCAACACCTGAACCCCATTCTCTTTGCTAAACGACACGAACTTATGTCATCTATAACCCTCATCTTGCACCCTCAACACCATTGTTAACGAGGAACTCGATAAAATATCGAACTTGGATGGACAGCCGTAAACTTACGCTTAACCAATGGACAAAAACCTACTACATTGTGTTTGGTAAGCAGTGCATGGATTTGTGCAAATTAACATTAAGATCGAACAACACCTAATTACCAGACATAATGAGGGCAAATTCCTAGGCATACTTAGAAAACACTGAATTTCAGCACAATATCCAACACATACCAAAAAAGTTTCAAAAACGGTTGGGATCCTTCTCCAAGATCGATACTACGTGCCGCAAACTGCCCTTCTCACACTATACCATTCACTTTTATATCCTACCTCACCTATGCTATCTGTTGCTTGGTGGTTCAACTGCAGCAACACACTAAAGCCAATAATAACCAACAAAGAGCTGCAGTAAGAATAATCACTAAATCCCATCCCTTTTGGCAACACTCCTCCCCACTCTTCATAGGATCTAAACTATCCCTGTTCCGTACATCCACACTTATACTGTGCAATTAATCTACAGGACCTTTAATTTCTAATAATAACCTTGGCCTCTAAAACGCCTTTCTTTATAGTTTGTGACAGAACCCACAGGCATAACACCAGACACAAAACATCTATATGACATTCCCGTGTCGGACTTAACCTTTACAAAAATTCAATGTATGTCAAAAGCCCTAAAATCTGGAAAAACCTACCTGAATACTCTAGAACTGCAGACTAGTCATCACCTTCAAAATGACCCCTATCGTCCCCACCCCCATCTTCTCCCTGATACACCCTGTCATCTAATTCACGATACCTCTGGTGGTTCACACTTACACTCACTCACCATTTGACCATAAACAGAAATATCAATTCAATCTAAAATAAGATCATAATAGGTTCATAAGTTGGCCTGTGTGATACTCCATACGAAACTATGTATTGTGCCAAAACATAAGCATTCACATTGCTAAACTACAAACTAGTATTTTAGTCACTAGCAATAATACCATTACCTCATACTTTGTAATATTATGATATTTAAGATTTAATCTAAGTTGCCACGAAATGCTTAGCATGTAGGTGTTCTAGTGGTACACCTGTAATATCATTTTAACTATATGTATACCATTACAATAACAATTCTGTGAACTCAGCATTGTATCCTCCCTACAGAGAATAAGCTTTGATTGAATTTAAATGTGAATTTGATGTGAGTGGCAGGATGAGGGGTGTGGCAAAGGGGTTTAGGCATATATACATTGTGGACTTCATTATGTTTTGTGGGGTATGAGCGGGAAGGTGGGTGGGGATGTGATGAGATGGATTTTGGCGGCTGGTTTTATGTACTTTGTGTCGCAATCGAGACATTTATGGAAAAGTGGGATGGTGGTTTGTTTCTGAAGGTTTTATAGTGGACTAACAATAGGGAATTTATTGGCGTTATAAACGGGTTTTAACTGCTGGGGTGAGTTTGTTGGTAAAGGGGAGAGTCAGGGGTTTTCAAACGGGCTGACCTCCTCGGGTGTGAAGAGTTGGGTGGATGGGTTGTGATGGAGGTTAATCGGTGTGTACTGGATGTGATGGTGTGGAAAAGATCTATTTGTTTAGTTCTCTTTTTGGGGCAAGGTATATAAATGACAATTTTAATATATAAATTTAGAATATATTACATATAAAATATCAACATGAAGATTTTCCTTGGTAGTGAATTATGTACCCACTTGTACTTGGTTTGCAAAGTGAATTTTATACTTTTCTGAAATAGCATTCCTTTCACTACGATTCTTGAAGCATTGAGATTTTGTAATTTTTGTTAGAGTGTTCCTGCATCAGTTTTGAAGTAATTACTTATTATGTATCATGTGTGAATAAACTATAGTTAACCTAAATTAATATTCATTGTATATTATTTTGAATGTAATACTAGTTAGGCACGTGCTCGAAGGCACAGTAGGAAAGTCTTAGTCTCATGGATGTGTTAAGTTTTGTTATGTTTGTATGCTGTGGAGTGATAGATGTTATAAGGTGTGTTGGTATGGTGTTGTTATTTACTAATCAAGTTCATCCACTTGGATAAATCCTTATTCATGTCCTAGTCTTGGATTCTTTTAAAATATTTACATATACTAGTATTTTACCGATAATGTAGCATGTGGTGTATATTACTGCATTTTAAACGTGAACTTCACGTTATGCAAATGTTGTAAAAATTTTGTTTTTCATGGTTGTTACATTAAATATTGATATTATATATTGTTGGTGTATATTCTTCTGCTTATAAAGTTGTATGTGTATAGGAGTGTAATGTTCATATCTGTTTAGTCTGTAATTTTATGTTATTGTGTTTTATTGTTCAATGCACTACAACTTCTGGTAAATACTCATTAAGTTGTTGATGAGGTCAGGTTATGATCTATTGTTGGATAATTAGGTATGTTTCTTAGAACGGTGAATGTAAATATTTTAGGGGGGGGGGGGGAAGTGTCATCTGTGTGTCTGCAAATGGCAATATTAATTATTGGTAAAAGCCGGGGTTCATAGGATATGTTGTGGGTTGTTATATGTTGTAATATGGCCAATTATCTATGTGTTCATTTTTTGTACTGGGATTGTGTAATTAGAGGTTTTGTTAATATCCAGTATAGTTTTTCATTTTGTTATACCTCTTATACATTCTTGTTATGTTCTATGTTTTAAATAAAAAATATAAAAAAAAAAACTTCTCTTGCATTCTGGATTATTTCAGTGACTGTTTTGTTGTACAAATTTTACTGTTTCCTTACGAAATACATTGTAAGGATACCTCATTATCAGACCAATATTTACAGTTGTCATTAATATTTATCTCCTGCAAATTTATTTCTTTATATAATTATCTAATTGACACCTAATAAGGCTGTAATTCCAACTGAAGTAATGTACATAATTTATATTGGAGACAATTTAGCCTTAGACATAAAAAGATAAATAACACTGTTAAATTGAAGAAAGCAACTGCTCCAACGCCAATTTGAAGCATCGCAAAAAAAATGTTGGAGTATTTTTTCCCATCTGGATTGGCCACCTGGCGTGGGAACTCCAATTTGATTTTTTCATAATCACCAATTAATTCATACCAACTGTTATGGAATTCCTCAGGGTAGAATTTCATCCAAGCACATTAAGTTTCCATGCTTCTTGTATTAACAATTTCCATCTTTATAGTAAGAGGGTGACCCTAAACCTAGTGGTCCAACATTGGAATCTTCAGCAAGCAAAACTCTCTTAGTTAAATTTATTGGGGCATAACTGTAATATTGGTTTTAATATTAACAAATCTCTTCCAGTTCCAAGTTAATTCCAATAAATTACTACATTTTGGTACTTCATCTCCGGGTAATCTTTACCTTATTGTCCTTTAATTGGGCGCAATTACTATTCATTCCCTCGAAGGCATATTTGACCTTTTGCATTATTTTATTAGCCTCTCCATAAGTCATTAAAAGTTCCTCTTAGTGACGTCACACCCAGGAAATTGTCCACATAATATTGTTTTGCTCATTAACTTTACGCATTGATCTTCCCATACGCTTAAGGTGTGCATTTATAGTTCGCATAGAAGTTAGGAACGGGACTGGATGCTAGCACCACATAATACACTCCTAAAACGAAAAGGTTTTCAGAGGGCCTAAGTGGTCATTAGGATTCTAGGCCATAAGAAGCAGGTACAAATCCGCGTCAGCCTCTTGTAAACCACTCTTAGGAAAGCTTTACTTATGTTCAGCCAGTAAAGGCATAAATTTTAACCCTGAAAATTTAATGGGATGATATCTCCTAATTTTTCCGTCAATGACGGACCTGTCTCAACAGTCATTTAAACTAGGTACATTTTTGTATTTGCTCCTGGCACTACAATTTTTTAAACACAGTACTCGGAGAGGAAGTGGGTCTTTAGAATCCTTCTTCACTCCGTGAATGTGGCAAATAGTGACCATAAATTTTCGGCATTGACTCTGGAAAGGTACCTCTTCTATAAACTTTATTAATTAATTGGTTCAGTATTATATCTTTATAGGGTGTCAACAATTCTGGTGTCTTACTCGGTTCGTTGGAGTAGTTGAGCCTTTAATTGTCCATATGCCATTCTGTAATTAGTGGGCATATTTCTGGATGGTTTAGCCTCCCTGGGAAGTCGCACCAGTATTGTTCAGATTCAAATTTTACATCTCTCTGGTACTGTTCTGAGTAAAGAATCGTTCTGGGACTTTCTTCATTTACATTTATTCCAATTTCTGTCTAGTTACCCACAATTTATGCACTGGCTCAACCCATCTCCAATGGAGGAAATTTACTGGGGCACTATTTCATGAGTAGACACACAATGGGATAAGTATTCACAGTTTCCTCCAGTCATGCATTATTTAGAGGAATCCTACATACATTACATGGCTCTGCATTCTTCAAAAGGAGTGACCACCCATTTCTTTACCTACCCTATACAAATGGGGGCATAATTGTCACTACTATCAAAATATTTATTGGGCCTACAGAATCATCATTTACACCAGGAAGGTGCTAAATTTACATTATGTTTAAGACTTTCTGTAGCTTTCTAAGCCATACTGTAGATATTTCTCTGGGAGCCTAATCTACAACTACTTACTGCATTAATACATTTTTTCTCATTGGCCAAACTGACAGTTGCCATATACGTGTCATACAATTGAGCCTTTTATCTGAGAGAAAACCAGATAATTTTAGCGTTGTAAAGATCTCCCATTTGTCCCTGTTTCATCCCATTAATACCTTTTCGTTTTATGAAGTTACGCTGTGATCCCTAGTCTTATAATGCAGTTACATTTTTTGATTTATGCCTTTTATCATAATTTTACCTGTAACCAGGTGAGGCTACTTCGTAAAATCATCATTATTAACATTAGCAGCAATTTTTACATTAGTATCTGGTGTCAGGATTGTCAACATTATTTATTATTGTCAACATTGTCATACAGACCCTTACACATAACTTATGGTGTCTTCCTTGTGAATTTGATAACAGTTGTTTAATTAGGATGACATCCTTTATATTGTGATTACCTAGACATCTAAATACGTCTGTCATGTTATTCCAATATTTCAACTTATCATTCCATGAATTGCATTACACTGCAATCTTAGAAAAATGAGTAAACTGCAGAAGAGACAATCTCTCTTTTCTTGAAATGTTTCTTATTAAATGTGCTTACGCTTAGGAGTGGTACTTTATTTTCTTACCTTTGATTAGTAATATTGGGATTTTTTAATTTTCCCATTGTGAACCTTGACAGTTACCTCAGAGTTATTATGTGTTGTATCTGTAAAATGAGTGGTTGGCTGGTCTGCAACTAAAACAATTAATTCTTGTAGCCCTATCTTTTTTCCTCCAGACCAAAAAAACCCTTTGTGATCTTTTTTGGGGGTCTTTAACTGTTTTACAGCTTATTTTTTTGTACAATGGCACTCTGACCCCGGGTTATATTTTTACTTAAATTTTTAGATGCTCCCCAGTTTAATTTAAACGCTGAAACCTTTTAAGTTGACGGGGTTTTTAATTTAACAATGTGTCACTAATCCAACCTACTTTGTTCAAAATTTCCCCATAAGGACCTTCAAAAGTCAACTGCTTCTCTGTAAATCTTTTCTTTGGGGAAAGGCTTGTATGACTTTTGGCTCCCCTCTTACCTGTCCTTAGGAAACTAATTTAATTAACACTGCTAGGTCACTCCTATTTTGCAACTGCTTTAAAAATTGACCAAAACTCCCCCAATTTTCCCCAGGATTAAATCGGGGAAAAACATAATCGGGGAAGTTTTGACAAAGACATCTTATTTTTTAAATAGTTTAAATTAACTCCTGGTTTACACCTTAATTTATTCAAAAACCTGTTTTTAAAAGAAAAAATTTTTTTTTAAATTATAATACTGGTTAATCTAAATCCATTTCTTTTCATCTGCCAATTTACTAAAAAATTCCTTCGTTTTTTTTACAATATAATTTGTATAATCATATTATTCCAAAACATCTAAATACAATTTAAATCATAGTATTCACAGTTTCCCCGATTCATTAATTCCAAAAATTTTTTTGTAGCCATTGTTACATGGCCTTTCTAGCCCCTAAAGACCTTTCTTTTTCTCCAAATTCATGGGCTTGTCCCTACATTTTTTTCTCTTTTCACCCATTGTGCAAATATAAATTCAACTTAATTAATAACCCTGTTATGTACTTAATTATACACTTTAAAAAGGTGAAAATTACAAATTACCTTTTAAAAAAATCCTAGCTACACTTGAGCCTAGCAATATTTTATTTGTAATTAAAATCCCCTACACATTAAATAAAATTTGTACTTTCATCCCCCCCTTTCTGTCATTTTTACTTCAATTTTTAAAATAATTTTTTCCTTTAATTAATGACTTCACTAAAATTTATCCGTTCGAAGGGCCAAAGGGGAACTATGTGGAAATTAAATTACCTAATGAATCTCATTAGGTACTACCATAATTTAATAAAATAAAAAAATAACTATACTTTTTAAGGTTTTCAGAATTAGGAATTTTAGGACTCCTAGGGCGCAAAAAATTTCCCCCTTCGATACCTACTATGTCATATTCCCCAATCACTTGGACCTATAATAATTTCAAATGAAAAAACATCACCAGGAATTTGGTAAAACACTAATATAAATTGTGGG
>NC_069493.1:8118956-8134751 GCF_026875155.1 Cherax quadricarinatus
CAAAATACAGCCACAACAGGGTTAACCTAGGTTCCCTTTACTGCTAAGATGAACAACGGTTAACGTTCCACTTGTGCTGGGATCGAGCCAATGGTCTTCAGATATGAGACGAGAGTAGGATCACCTAATCCATAAACATATGAATTCACGACAGAAGCAAGTTTTATTAAGTAAAGTCTAAATATAATGACAGGTACGTGTCATAGAGGAAATATTGGATACAAATTATATGGTTATGGTTTATCAGAAAAAAGACAAAATATTTGCTTTAATGCCATAACTTAATTGTTCATAACGTGAAACCGCACTCCTATACGAACGTCATGGAATGTATTAAGAGGCACCTAAGTTCCCCCGTCTTCTAATAATATGTTCATTTTTCCATTCCATTTTTTATTTGCAGAGATGTGAGCGCAGATCAGAATGCAATATAGTTGTCCTCAAAGATTTGTTAATTTAAACATGAATTAAAGAAAGATCCTAGACTTCACCTTACGAAACAGACAAGTTGAAGAATGAGACACCTGTGCAACATATGGAAATCTTTATTAAGGAAACGTTTCGCCACACAGTGGCTTCATCAGTCCAATACAAAGTAGAAATGGGTTAGGAGAGGAGGAGTTTGAGGTAATCATTCCCTCTGCCTGGAATCGATGTGTTCAGTCCATCACTCTTGTAGAAAGTGCAGCATAGGGCCGGAGAAGTTGCTTATATACTGAAATCAAGTGAATCAAAGCAGGATGAGGCGGGATCATAGTGGAACCATCCACTAATCTAAGTAGGTCCTCGTCCAAAGCCATTTATCACATCTGTCAGACACTGCAACATCATGGGATCTTGATACAAGAAATTCTTCAATACTTGTCCAACCTTAGGACGAGGACCTACTTAGATTAGTGGATGGTTCCACTATGATCCAGCCTCATCCGTTTCGATTCACTTGATTACAGTATATAAGCAACTGTGACCCGGTGGCCTGGTGGCTAAAGCTCCCCCTTCACACACGGAGGGCCCGGGTTCGATTCCCGGCGGTGGAAATTCCGAAACGTTCCTTACACCTATTGTCCTGTTCACCTAGCAGCAAATAGGTACCTGGGTGTTAGTCGACTGGTGTGGGTCGCATCCTGGGGGACAAGATTTAAGGACCCCAATGGAAATAAGTTAGACAGTCCTCGATGACGCACTGACTTTCTTGGGTTATCCTGGGTGGCTAACCCTCCGGGGTTAAAAATCCGAACGAAATCTTATCTTATCTCTCTTATCTCCGGCCATATGCTGCACTTTCTACAAGAGTGATGGACTGAACACATAGATTCCAGGCTGAGGGAATGATTATCTCAAACTTCTCCTCTCCTAACCCATTTGTACTTTGTATTGGACTGATGAAGCCACTGTGTGGGGAAACGTTTCCTTAATAAGGATTCCCATATATTGCATAGGTATCTCAGTCTTAACTTGTCGGTTTTCAAAACCATTTATCACACGAAACAGACAAAGCAAATGCATTAGTAATTGTGGAATATTAAAATTACCTGAATGAATCTCATTAGACACATACCAGTAATTTAATAAAAGTAACAAAGATAACTATACTTTATCAAGGTTACAGACATGTAGGAATTTTTTAGGACATCCAGGTCGCAAAAAATGTCCTCCCTTCGATACCTACTACTGTCATATCTCCACAAGTCACTCTGGACCTATATTAATTTCAAATGAAATATACATCACCAGGAATTCTGGTAAAACACTAATATAAATATGTGGACTGTATATTAAATTTAAAAAATGAATACATATACATTGAAAGAGAATTTATAATAACACTCACCAATTTGTCTGGAGATTACTTGGGGGTGTCATACACAAACCCCTGCCTAAAATGTGAAGAAAATACTGGCCAGAATTTAAATAAATAGACATCACCTGGGTTAATTATCTATTCCATCTAATTATGGAGTCTGTTCAATCGCCTAATTCTTCACATTCTGCAGGACTGCAAACCCAAACAATTTCGGCTTCTATTTGGGAGGTTTCAACCACAATTTAACTTCCAGAGTGACGAAATTTATACACATTTCACTAGTGCGTCTTTGCGAACTTAAAACAATGGCATCTCTCCCAAGCGACGTTTAACCCATCTCGCTGGTTCTTTATTTTTTTTTACAATTAATTTTTATTAAACTACAATATATTTCATCAATTTAGATACAAAATACACCATATTTTTGGAAAATATACAGTATTTTCCACACTGCGGCCGGGCGGAGTTTCATTCTAAATGACTCAAATATACTCCTTCCTCTAGGAGACGATTCCAGTCAGTTCTGGTTTGAGTGGCTGTTTTCCTAGTAGGTCTTACTACAATTTCATCTTCCTGCACCCCTTGGTCAGCGTTATCTTCAATATGAACTTGTATCACTTTCCCTTAGATTTTCATTTACATTTGATTGAGTACCATTTAATTCCAAGGGAATCAAATTTATTAAACTTGCGTAAATTTTCCCGGCCACTATACAACACTTTAACATTCCCGGGCAACACCTTGTGCATCTGGGTACAATGTCAATTACTTTGCCCCGAGGCCACAATGTTCGATGTGTTCAGTATCAATTAACACAATGTCACCTGGTTGAATTTTCTGTTTTATTTACTGCCTCTGTCGCACCATAAAAATGTTCATGTAGTGTAAGAAGATATTCCTTACACCACACATTAGACCAATGATCAATTACTTTATTTAACATTTTAAATTTATCACACAACACTGCCGCATCATTGTAATCTTCATCACTTTTCTTCATGATTATCTCTATAGACAGGGGGAGCTTCCAATTTTCCCTTCCACATATTAGGGGAGAAGGGGTTAATACATCTGTTCAGGTGTATCACTCATGTACGAGAGAGGCCGATTATTTAAACCAATTCTCCTCCTCCACTAACACTGCACGAAATTCCTCCAAATTAATTCTCCCTTTCCCGTGTAGTATTTACGGGGAAAACCTCTTCACTGTGCCTATCAGTCTTTCATGCAGCCCTCCCTGCCAAGGGGCTCTAGGAGGCAATAAATTTCCAGGTACAAACCCTTTGCTGGGTTAACAGGACTGAACATCTTTACACTTATTTAATTCCATCAAAATTAGTGGCATTATCCGAAATCATCAGCCTCGGACAGGTCTCCTAGCTGCAAATTTTCGAAACAGCTGTATAAACTGTTAGCAGAAAAGTCCTGGGCTACTTCTAAATGAACTGCCCCATTAGCAGTACAAGTGAACAAACGCACATACACTTTCAGTGGAACAACATATGAAGCACCCGTTAAAACAATTGGACCACTATAGTCCACACCTGTTACATCAAATGGTTTCACTAATTGTACACGCCCTTGGGAATGGTGGAGGACCTGGGTACATATAGAAAAATCTGGCATCCCCACGGCGACATATTACACAAGATCTAATAAACCCCTTTTTACACTTTGCCGTCCTTGTGGAATCCAGAAAATTTCCCTAATACAATTTAAAGTATCTTGTACCCCACCATGCATTACATTTTTATGGGCATTTAAAACAATCGAAATTGTTAGATGATGAGTTTTGGGTAGTAAGATAGGGTGTTTAACATATTTACCCAATTCATCATTTTGTAACCTACCTCTGCACCTAACTACATTATTCTCTAAATACAGCCCCAATTTCTCTATTATGGAACCTTTAAACAATTTTTCTTTCCATCATAAATTTTAATCTCATTTCTGTAGATTTCTTTCTGTACCCTCTGTATCCAATATTCCAGAGGATGTGAAAACTTTTATGAGATATTCATCTTGTTTAGAAATTTAAACACCAACTTAGTTACATTGATTAGTTTGGGTAAAGAAGAATACCTATTTATATCAATGGCTAAGGAAGGACAAACTATTGGAACGGTGGTCACAGTAATTTCAACAGGAGCAATATACACCTTTTGTACAGGCCAGTTAACTTTATTTACCAACCAGCTCGGTCCTTTAAATCATGATACAGCATTTACGAATTTAGCATAAGATAAACCTCGAGACAAGAAACTAGCTGGATTCTCCTCACCAGGTATATGATTAAATGTTAACATATGCTGACCTAAACTATTATACTTCTCTTGCATTGATTCGCTGCCTGGATGAGGTAGAGTGCGGTCGTGCTTTGCACCCCTCTACTGTTTACCCAGACGAGCTACTCAGAAAACAATATGGCGCTAGGTGTGCGCCGGAGAGTGAATACTGTGGCACTGAACTCATTGATGGGGTTTAATGCCTACGTCAGTCGAGGTACTATTGCCCAAAATTATAAGAGAAACATACGGCATCAGAGACGAGGATTTATATGGAGTGGCACTAAATGGTGTTTACAGAATGTTCATAAAAGTGCTAACAGCTCAAGTGTATGAGGCATTGGTGGATCGTTATCAAGATGTCAGAATTAACGTAACACCCGCAGTGAGGGTCAGGTTGACGGATGTATCAAGACATTATTCGTGGGTCAAGCTCCGCAACGTGCCTTTTGAGGCTGATGAAGCAGATATCAGAGATGTTTTCGAAAGATATGGGACTGTACATCTAGCCCAACCTGGAAAATGGGTAAAAGGAGCATGCGCTAGATTTCCTGAGGGTACTTTCAATCTCAAGATGACGCTGAGACATCCTATACCCTCGTATGTATATCTAGAGGAGTTTAAAACCCAGGTAATGGTGGCGTATGCTGGGCAGAGGCGTACGTGCAGACTGTGTGGCAAATATGATCATATGGTGGCAGATTGTGGCAAGCGGAATATGGCTCCTGGGCTGGTAAGAGGCGGAGCACCTACGCATGAGAAAACGATGCCTGAGGAAGAATGGAGGCAAGGAGGAGGGCATGGTTGCATGAGGAGTGAAGAGGTGGTGGCTCCTCCTGTGGAATCGGAAGGGGACGTGGTGATTCATGAATCACCTAGCCCATTGACAGTACAGATGTCGAGTGAGGAGGTGCAAGTAGGCGTAGAAGTGAAAGCTATCGAGGAGGAGTTGGAGACAGTGTTACAGGCTATGTTACAGTCTACGGAGGTGGAGAGTTGCAGCGAGCAGGAACCTGGGATCCTGGTGGAAGGAGGTGTGTGTGGGAGGAGGGAGGACCAGGTGGCACCTGTGATGGACAGTGCGAGTACCATGGAAGGACCAATGGAGGCAACTTCAGGGTGTAGAGGTGGAAGTCCATTGTGAGGACTCTCAGGACACAGATATGGAGATGGAGAGAGCAACGAGGAAAAGGGCGGCGGTGTCAGATTCAGATGATGTTCTGACACTGGCTCAAAGGCCTGGGAAAAAGGCATGGGGTTATGGTACCCAGAGTGACTCTAAGAGAGGGCCGCAACAGAATGGGGGGGAATGGTTTGGAAGGAGGGTGGAGTACGTGGCAAAGGCAATGCACAGGGGAATGGTCAGAAAGGGAAGAGTCTTGAAATGAGGCAGGGAGGAAAACTTTAAACCAGCCTCAGGTGTGTAACTATAAATATTAATGGTCTGTGTGATGGTGTAAAACGTGAGTTCTACTGGAAGTTTTTGAATAGATACAAGGTTGATGTGGCTTTTGTACAGGAACATAATTTTAAACTTGGTCGTGAATTAGTGGTGCCTGGGTACAAGGCTTATGTGTTGCCGTCTGAGCGTTTAAAAGGAGGAGTGAGTGTGTTGATCAGGGAGGCGAGCCCGTTTGTATTGCACAGGAAAGAGGGGGGAGGAGGGGGAAGAGTATTACGTGTGGAAGGATGGTGGATGGGAGAGAGAGTGGCGTTTGTGTGTGTGTATGCCCCAGCAGAAAGTGAAGTGAAAGTGAAGACGGATTTTGCGCGGGAGGAACATGTGTACTTCCTACGCACGTTACCGTCTGTGGCGATTGTGGGGGGGGGGGATTGGAACTGTGTAGTTAAGAGGGCAGATGTGGACCCCAGAGGAGCGGGATATTTTTCCTCAGTCTTAGGGGGCCTGCTTGGAGATCTTCAGTTACATGATGCTTTTGGGGGAGGTCTGTGGGAGGTGGAACATACTTTTATAAGGCGGGGATATGCGGCTCATTTGGACAGGATATATTTATCTCAGAGGGTTTTGGTAGAGTCTTTTAAAACTGTTGAGATGGTGTCTTCCGATCATAGGGCGGTAATAGTGGAGGTGGGGTGGGAAGCTTTGGCTCGTAGGCAGGGAAGCTATTGGAAACTGAATACGATGGTTTTGGGGGATGGGGAGGGAGTGGAAGATTTTGCAGTATTTTGGGAACAGCTCTGTGCAGAGGGAGGGACTGAGGAGGATGTGGTAGGATGGTGGGATAGTGTGGCTAAGGTAAGAATACGTCAGTTCTCTGTGAGGGAGTGCAAACAGATTAATCGATTGCGGTATGGTTTGTCAAATTATTTAGAATCTAGATTACAGGAATGTTATGCGGGGGGGGGGGGGATTTACCCAGTGGAGGATATACAAATGTTGAAGGACAGGATAAGGAATTTGCATGAAGAGCATTTTGCAGCAGTATGGGTGCAAGCGGGGTTGGACGAAGTACTCTGGGGCAACAAGCCATCGGCTTGTGTGCTGTATGTTGCGAGGGCAGAAGGTATGACAGCAGACGACTACAATACCAGGATTGCAAGTCATTTCTTCGGTGGGGTTTTTTTAGAGAGGGTCAGGCATTATGGGAAGCAATGGGGATGAGTGCGTATGCAGATAGATGGTTTGAGAAATACAGGAAAAGTAGTAGGGTGGATGGCGAGGTTCTTGGGCAGGTATGTGAGTATGTGCCGTGCAAACTGGGGAGGAGTGATTGGGAGGCACTGGGTGGGGTCATTGAGGAGGAGGAAATATGGAGAGCCCTTATGGACATGATGAAGGAAAGGCACCCGGGATAGATGGTTTACCAAGCGAATTTTATGCACAACACTGGGGTCTGCTAAGGGGTTTCCTAGTAAGGTTAATGAATGCCATGAAAGACAGAGGTAAGATGGGAGAATCACAGGCAACAGCGATGGTGGTGTTGGTCCCGAAGGGTAAAAAGCAGAGTACCCTTTGGGATTACAGAGCCATTTCGTTGCTTTGTGCTGATTATAAACTGTTCACGAAAATTCTTGGGAATAGGCTTAAATGTGTTGTGGGGAGGGTCGTGTTTGAGTCTCAGTTTGGGTTGCCAGGTAGGTTAATGGTCGAGGGCCACGGGATCATAAAGGGGTTCCTGGAGGACATGGAAAGGGGAAGAGGGGCATTGTTGGCATTGGATTGGCAAGGGGCTTATGACAGGGTGGAAAGAAGGGCTTTGAGGGATATTCTCCTCAAACAGGGGTTTGGCAAAGAAATAGTGGGGTGGATGGATATGTTGTACTCAGGAGCGAAGGTAAGGGTGCAAATCAATGGGTGTGTGGGGGAGGGAGTCAACATGGAGTGGGGTCTTCAGCAGGGATGTCCATTATCACAACTATTGTTTGCATGTGTTCAGGATCCTTTTTATAGGATGGTGGAGGATCGTCTAAGGACTGGGGGGGGATGGTGAGTAGAAGCCTTGGCCTGGTTTGGTGGGCTATGTTGATAAGGAGACACAGTTAGGACTTTTGGGGGAAGTTGTACACATGTTTGGGAGAGCTACTGTGATGAAGGTAAATCTGGAGAAGTCAATGATAATGGGGCTGGGAGAATGGGCAGGGAGATTAGAATGGGGATGTGATGTCGTGCAGCGGCAGACTGGGAGTCTGAAAATCTGTGGTGTCATATATGAGGCTGACCTGAGTGCTGCAAGGGTCAACAATTCGAATAGGATAGTGGAACAGGTGCAGCGATGTTTGGGAATGTTGCGACCTCACCATTTAACCCTTAGGCAACGAGCAATTGTCATCAATGTATTACTATATAGTAAAGTCTGGTTTGTTTCAGCAGTGTTGCCGTAAACAGGAACGGCAATCACGAGTATTCTTAGAATGGTGTTCAAATGCTTGTGGGGTTCAGGGTGCAACTGGTTGCAAAGGGAGGTAGTGACATTGCCGGTATGTAAGGGAGGGTTGGGTTTGTTGTATTTGAGAAAGCACATGAAATGTGTGTTCATTAAGAGGGAAGTGATGCGTGCAGTTGGATGGAAAGGGGGGGGGGTAGGCAGCTAGATAAGGTACATGACCACCTATGGAAATGGTATGGAGGAGCAGAAATGAAGGAATATGAAAAAGTGTTACGTGCCTTAGTGTTAGCCAGGGAACTGGGAAAAGTAAAGGTGGGAACTTTGTGTAAATTGTTAGAGGGACATGTAGTG
The DNA here is from genome assembly GCF_026875155.1 of Cherax quadricarinatus. Lineage (NCBI taxonomy): Eukaryota > Metazoa > Arthropoda > Malacostraca > Decapoda > Parastacidae > Cherax > Cherax quadricarinatus. The sequence continues at coordinate 8,127,245 of NC_069493.1, forward strand.
GCATCGGTTGAAGGGATCTACCCCATGTATGCATGGGATGTAATATGAAGGTCATCGAGGGTGGGAGTGTAGCAGATGCAGTGGGGAAGAGAGTGTGTATCATGTTGTCTATTTTTGTGAAGGTCTGGATGAGTAAGGGTGGGGGGTCATGGTGTGTCGGTGTTACTAATTTTACTTACTAAAATTAATAATTAATTACCATTTTTACTATCAGTACAATTTACTCTTAACATTTTTGACATCATTTAATTACCATTACTTGTCTAATTACCTTAACCTGTTTTAATACCACATTTACTATCTTAGAGTACTCCTAATTACCTTGTACTGCCAAATAACCTCAAGTATAACTACCAGTGCAATATTGAATGAAATAAACATTACTTTTTCACTTTTTTTGTAATCATTATTACTAACTAAAATTTTATTAAAGACCATATTTACTACCAGTCAATTTTACTTTTTACATTAACATTATTTTATTTTTCTAACATTTTGTTGCCAAATTTTCAAGTTTGTATATTCAACTCCAACCTTTATATTATCCTTTGTACCTGTGTACCTGTGTACCTTTGTACCTTTGTACCTGTGTACCGTGTACCTGTACTTGTACCTGGTACCTGTGTACTTTGTACCTTTGTACCTGTGTCCGTTACCTTTGTACTTTGTACCTGTGTACCGTCTACCATCTACTATCAATATAACCAAGACATTGCCATTGTTATTTTTTACTTATTATTCTTTTGGTACTTTAATTTGTGAATTTTATTTTGTCAATTTAAATCTAGTTAAACTCTTGATCTTGTCAACAACCTATACCAGACCCTAGTGTAATTGCAAGTACCATTTTAATTTGTATTTTTATATTATAAGTTTATATTATAAGTCCTACTCTAAGATTGTTGTCATATCTTAGTGACTATATTGTGTGTGCAATTAGTGTATATTTCAATTATATTATTGTTCAAGGTCCTTAACTATCTTTTGCTAACTAGTACCAACTACCTCATATATATACATATTTTTTTTCTACTTTTTCTATTCTTTTGCTACCTTAACTTGTATATTTTATCTTGTTAATTTAAATCTAGTTATACTCTAATTCTTGTATACAACTTATATAACACCTTAGTGCAATTACAATTGAGAGTCTTGTGCCTTTTTTATATCATTAGATTAAACTCAGTTGTACTATAGCTCATTCTAGCTCAATACATAGTCAATACCAAAGTCATTATATTAGACCATAGTGTAATTACTAGTGAGAGTCTGGTGCTATTTTTAATTTGTATTTTTATATTATTCTGATTAAACCTAGTTGTACTATAACTCATTCTAGCTCAATACATAGACTATACCAAAGACCTTAGTGCAATTACAAGTGAGAGTCTTGTGCTATTTTTAATTAGTATTTTTACATTATTAGTTTATACCTAGTTGTACTTTAGCTCATTCCAGCACAACACATAGACAACACCAACTTCATTATGTGTATTAGTGACTATACTCTATATGACCAAAATGCTTTAGCTATATACTTGTCCAAACCTCCCACCACTACAGATATCAGTACTAGAATTCAACACACAACTCAGGATATAAATAACCATAATTTAAATCTAGAAGATGATTGATCACGTTGACCCTGATCTAAACCTCCATAATCTGACACCCAATCAAAACCTATTGGAAAGTAACTGCCTTTATTACACAGCAACACAAGCCAGCACTATCCTAAACAATGCTAAAAGTCTATCAGTTCTTAACTACAACATCAGGTCCTTAAGCAAACACTATGATGACCTCCTGGCACTCCTTGAATCACTAAAAACACCCTTCTCCTGCATTATTCTTACTGAGACCTGGCTTAAGCAGGACACAATAGATATCTAAACCCCCTACCAGGATACACAGCAATTCACAACTGCAGACCAAACCAAGTTGGGGGTGGTATTGCAATCTATTACTCTAACCAGTTATCTTGTATTAGCACCACTTGCTTTAGTGATGAATATGGGGAATACATTTTTGCTAATTTTGCTGTAAAAAACCTTAAGACGCCTATAACAATCGGTGCCATTTACCGGATACCCCACACAAACATCCCAAATTTTGGTGAGAAATTAAAGGCACTAATAACAAACAGACAAATGAATAAGCACCACCTTCTCTTAGATGGAAACTTCAACATCAACCTTGGCCTACTAGATGATCAGCCTGTAACTGATTTCATCAACAATATGAACAACACACTTCTCATACCAACAATAACTAAACCAACCAGGCTCACTGAGACAAGTGCAGCCATAATAGACCACATGTGGACCAATATACTAGCCTCCCTTAAATCAGGGATAATCACAGATAGCACTACAGACCACTACCCTACCTTCCTCTTGACAAACATTAGTAAACCACCACTCGAATACAACAAAGTTTCATTTAGACTCCATGACGAGGCCTCAATAAGGAAGTTCATAGCTGACCTAGAGACTGTTGACTGGCCTACAGAATTCTCCAAGGCCAATGGTATTGATGACTGGACAGACATTTTTCTTAACAAATTACTTAGACTATACAACAAACATTGTCCTATAAAAACGAAACAGATCACAAACAAACGGCTTGGTTGCCCATGGCTAACCAGCACCATTCTGAAATCCATTGATAAGAAACACCAATATGAAAACAATATAGACAGGGCTTAATACACAAAGATATTCTTAAACACTATTCATCAGTTCTCACCAAAGTAATAAAGAAAGCCAAACAACTATACTACTCCAGTAGATTTACTGACACAAGAGGAGATATAAAAAAGACCTGGAAAACACTCTCTCGGATTCTGGGGACCCACAGACTGAAAAAAACCAAGAATATTGTCCTAACTAAACCTAATGAAACACCACTGCATCCCACTGACACAGCTACCAAGATAAACAACTTCTTCTCAACCATAGGATCTAATATCACCAATAAAATCCTATGTACAATGCCCATGCTGAGGAGTACCTAGATGGGAATTTCCCAAATTCCTTCTATCTTGCCCCAACGAGCCCCGGAATCCCCAAATTTAAAAAGGGCACTTAAAAATAATCAGGGAACTGTCTCATTCCCCTTATTGTACAAGGGGGCCCATGCCCTTTTGCATGTATTCATTATTTTTTAAACAAGTCACTGAAACAGCCCCTTCCCAAACCACTCAAGAGGGCGGGGGTTACACCAATACAAAAAAGTGGTGACCCTACATTTTTAAAAAACTTGGGCCAATATAAAACTTACCATTCCTACCAAAATCTTTGAGAAACTCGGCAAAAGGGAGTAATTCTTTTATACGGCAAAAAAAAACAACTCAACCCCTGCCAAATTTGGTTCAGAAAAAAAAAGCACAAAACATCAATCATAAAAATGCTAGATCTGTTTTAAAACACAGCATTGGAAAAAAAGGAATATCCACTGGGAATTTTTATTGACCTAAAAAAGCTTTTAACAGTAGACCACGGCATCCTACCCACAAACTTGACCATTAGGTAAAAGGGGGCCATGCGATTGCATATTTCAAATCTTCCTTACTAATAGGTATCATTGTCACCATTAAAGACACAGCATCAACAACACGGCCACTTGATACTGAAGTTTCGCAGGGAAGTGTCCTTGGGTCCCCTGCTTTTTTCCTCAAATACATCAATGATCTTCCAAACATATCTCAACACCTGAACCCATTCTCTTTGCTAACGACACGACTTATGTCATCTTTCACCCTAATCTTGCCACCCTCAACACCATTGTTAACGGGGAAAACTGATCAAAATATCGACTTGGATGACAGCCAATAACTTACGCTTAACACTGACAAAACCTACTACATTGTGTTTGGTAGCAGAGCAGGAGTTGTGCAAATTAACATTAAGATCGACAACACTCTAATTACCAGACATAATGAGGGCAAATTCCTAGGCCTATACCTTGAAAACAACCTGAATTTCAGCACCCATATCCAACACATAACCAAAAAAGTATCCAAAACGGTTGGGATCCTCTCCAAGATACGATACTATGTGCCGCAAAACTGCCCTTCTCACACTATACCATTCACTTATATATCCATACCTCACCTATGCTATCTGTGCTTGGGGTTCAACTGCAGCAACACACCTAAAGCCAATAATAACCCAACAAAGAGCTGCAGTAAGAATAATCACTAAATCCCATCCCTGGCAACACACCTCCCCACTCTTCATAGATCTAAACTTACTCCCTGTTCAGTACATCCACACTTACTACTGTGCAATCTACATCTACAGGACCTTAAATTCTAATATTAACCTTGGCCTAAAACGCTTTCTTGATAGTTGTGACAGAACCCACAGGCACAAACATCTCTATGATATTCCCCGTGTCCGACTAAACCTTTACAAAAATTCAATGTATGTCAAAAGCCCTAAAATCTGGAACACCCTACCTGAAAACTCTAGAACTGCAGACACATTCATCACCTTCAAAACTACCATTAGAAAACATCTTATCTCCCTGATACACCCTGTCAACTAATTACACGAATACCACCTGGTGGTTCACACTTATACTCACTCACCCATTTGACCATAAACAGAAATATCAATCTCAATCTTAAAATAATGAATCCTAACTAGTCATAAGTTGGCCTGTGATACTCCAATACTGAAACTATGTATTGTGCCAAAACAAAAGCATTCACATTGCTAAACTCACAAACTAGTATTTAGTCACTTAGCCATAATACCAATTTACCTCATACTTTGTAATATTTTGAATTTAAGATTTAATCTAAGTCTGCCCGAAATGCCTAGCCATGCTAGGTGTTCTAGTGGTACACCCTGTAATTATCATTTTACTATATGTAAACCATACAATAACCAAATTCTGTGAACTCAGCATTGTAATCCTTACAGAGAATAAGCTTTGAATTGAATTTAAATTTGAATTTGATGTGAGTGGCGTGGATGAGGGTGTGGCAAGGGGTTTAGCATATATAATTGTGGACTACATATATGTTTTGTGGGGTATGAGCGGGAAGGAGGGTGGGGATGTGCTGAGAAGGATTTTGGCGGCGGCGTTTTATCGTACTTTGTGTCGCAATAGAGACATATATGGGAAAAGGTGGGATGAGGTTTTTTCTGAAGGTTATAGAGGACTAACAATAGGGAATTTATTGGCGTTATAACGGGGTTTTAACTGCTGGGGTGAGTGTGTTGGTAAAGGGGGAGTCAGGGGTTTTCAACGGGCTGACCTCCTCGGGTGTGAAGTGATGGGTGGATGGGTGTGACTGGAGGTACAGGTGTGGAACTGGATGTGATGGTGTGAAAGATCTATTTTGTTTAGTTCTCTTGTTGGGGTAGGTATAAATGACAATTTAAATATATAACATTTATTAATATATAACATATAAAATATACAACATGAATATTTTCCTTGGTAGTGAATTATGTCCCACTTGTACTGGTCTTGCAAGTGAATTTTAACTTTTCTTGAAAAAGCATTCCTTTCACTATGATCCTTGAAGCATTGAGGTTTTGTAATTTTTGTAGCGTGTTCCTGCATCAGTTTTGAAGTAATTACTTATTATGTACTCATGTGTGAATAACGATTAGTAACCTAAATTAATATTCGTTGTATATTTATTTGTATGTAATACTAGTTAGGCACGTGCTAGAAGGCACAGAGAAAGTCTAGTCTCATGGCATGTGTTAAGTTTTGTTATGTTTGTATGTGGCGTGTTAGATGTTATAAGGAGTTTGGTATGGTGTTGTTATCTTACTAAAATCAAGTTCAACCACTTGGATAATCTTATTCATGTCCTAGTCTTGGATTCTTTTAAAATATTTACATATCCTAGTATTTTACCGATAATGTAGCATGTGGTGTATATTACTGCATTTTAAACGTGAACTTCACGTTATGCAATGTTGTAAAAATTTTGTTTTTCATGGTTGTTACATTAATATTGATATTATATATTGTTGGTGTATATTCTTCTGCTTATAAAGGTGTATGTGTATAGGAATGTAATGTTCATATCTGTTTAGTCTGTAATTTTATGTTATTGTGTTTTATTGTTCATGCACCACCAACTTCTGGTAAATACTCATTAAGTTTTTGATGAGGTCAGGTTATGATCCTAAATGTTAGGATAATTAAGGTATGTTTCTTAGAACGGTGAATGTAAATATTTTAGGGGGGGGGGGGGAAGTGTCATCTGTGTGTCTGCACTGGCAATAATAATTATTGTAAAAGCCGGGGTTCATAGGATATGTTGTCGGTTGTGTATATGGTTGTAATATGGCCATTATCTATAGTGTTCATTTTTTTGTACTGGGATTGTGTAATAGAGGTTTTGTTAATATCCAGTATAGTTTTTCATTTTGTTATACTCTTATACATTCTTGTATATGTTCTATGTTTTAAATAAAAATATAAAAAAAAACTTCTCTTGCATCTGATTAATTTCAGTGACTGTTTTGTATGTACAAAATTTTACTGTTTCCATTACGAATCCATTGTAAGGATACCTCATTATCAGACCAAATTACAGTGTCATTAATATTTATCTCCTGCAATTTATTTCTTATATAATTATCTAATTTGACACCTACATAAATGGCTGTTAATTCCAACTGAAGTAATGTACATAATTTAATTGGAGACACTTTAGCCTTAGACATAAAAAGATAAATAACACTGTTAAATTGAAGATAAGCAACTGCTCCATACGCCAATTTTGAAGCATCGCAAAAAAATGTTGGGTATATTTTTCCCATCTGGATTGGCCACCTGGCGTGGGAACTCCAACATTGGATTTTTTTCATAATCACCAATTAATTCATCCCACCTGTTAATGAATTCCTCAGGTAGAATTTCATCCCAAGCACATTTAAGTTTCCATGCTTCTTGTATTAACAATTTCCCTCTTATAGTAAGAGGTGACCCTAAACCTAGTGGATCAAACATTTGGAAACTTCAGCAAGCAAAACTCTCTTAGTTAATTTATTGGGCATACTGTAATTATTAGGTTTTAATATTAACAAATCTCTCTCAGTATCCCAAGTTAATCCCAATACATTACTACATTTTGGTACTTCATCTCCAGGGTAATCTTTACTTATTTTGTCCTTTAATTTGGGCGAATTACTATTCCATTCCCTCAGAGGCATATTTGAACTTGCATTATTTTATTAGCCTCTCCATAAGTCATTAACAGTTCCTCTTCAGTTGACGTCACACCCAGGAAATTGTCCACATAAAATTGTTTGCTCATTACTTTACTCAATGAACTTCCCATATGCTTAAGGTGTGCATTTATCGTCGCTAGAAGTAGGAACGGACTGGATGTAGCACCAAATAATACACTCCTAAAACGAAAGGTTTTCAGAGGGCTAAGTGGGTCATTAGGATTCTCAGGCCATAAGAAGCAGGTACAATCCCGGTCAGCCTCTTGTAAAAACCCCCTCTTAGGAAAGCTTTTTCTTTT
>NC_069493.1:8135251-8163683 GCF_026875155.1 Cherax quadricarinatus
TATTTTATGACTACTGGTGAGAGTGGTTCAAGTGTCTTCAGAACTCAAGACTGATGCCTGCCTGGCCTGCCTGGCCTGCCTGGCCTGCCTGCCTGCCTGGCCTGCCTGGCCTGCTGGCCTGCTGCCTGGCCTGCCTGGCCTGCCTGGCCTGCCTGCCTGGCCTGCCTGGCCTGCCTGCCCTGCCTGCCTGGCCTGCCTGGCCTGCCTGGCCTGCCTGCCTGGCCTGCCTGGCCTGCCTGGCCTGCCTGGCCTGCCTGCCTGGCCTGCCTGCCTGGCCTGCCTGCCTGCCTGGCCTGCCTGCCTGGCCTGCCTGCCTGGCCTGCCTGCCTGGCCTGCTTGCCTGCCTGGCCTGCCTGCCTGGCCTGCTTGCCTGCCTGGCCTGCCTGGCCTGCCTGCCTGCCTGCCTGGCCTGCCTGGCCTGCCTGCCTGCCTGCCTGGCCTCCCTGGCCTCCCTGGTCTGCCTGCCTTGCCTGCCTGCCTTGCCTGCCTGCCTTGCCTGCCTGCCTGCCTGCCTGTCTGGCCTGCCTGCCTGCCTGTCTGGCCTGCCTGCCTGGCCTGCCTGGCCTGCCTGCCTGGCCTGCCTGCCTGGCCTTCCTGGCCTGCCTGCCCTGCCTGCCTGCCTGGCCTGCCTGCCTGGCCTGCCTGGCCTGCCTGCCTGGCCTGCCTGGCCTGCCTGCCTGGCCTGCCTGCCTGGCCTGCCTGCCTGGCCTGCCTGCCTGCTTGCCTGGCCTGCCTGCCTGCTTGCCTGGCCTGCCTGCCTGCTTGCCTGGCCTGCCTGCCTGCTTGCCTGGCCTGCCTGCCTGCTTGCCTGGCCTGCCTGGCCTGCCTGCCTGGCCTGCCTGCCTGCTTGCCTGGCCTGCCTGCCTGCTTGCCTGGCCTGCCTGCCTGCTTGCCTGGCCTGCCTGCCTGCTTGCCTGGCCTGCCTGCCTGGCCTGCCTGCCTGCTTGCCTGGCCTGCCTGCCTGCTTGCCTGGCCTGCCTGCCTGCCTGCCTGGCCTGCCTGCCTGCTTGCTTGCCTGGCCTGCCTGGCCTGCCTGCCTGGCCTGCTTGCCTGGCCTGCCTGCCTGCTTGCCTGGCCTGCCTGCCTGCCTGCCTGGCCTGCCTGCCTGCTTGCCTGGCCTGCCTGCCTGCTTGCCTGGCCTGCCTGGCCTGCCTGCCTGGCCTGCCTGCCTGCTTGCCTGGCCTGCCTGCCTGCTTGCCTGGCCTGCCTGGCCTGCCTGGCCTGCCTGCCTGGCCTGCCTGCCTGGCCTGCCTGCCTGGCCTGCCTGGCCTGCCTGCCTGGCCTGCCTGGCCTGCGTGCCTAGCCTGCCTGGCCTGCCTGGCCTGCCTGCCTGGCCTGCCTGCCTGGCCTGCCTGCCTGTCTGGCCTGCCTTGCCTGCCTGCCTGCCTGCCTTGCCTGCCTGGCCTGCCTGCCTGCCTGCCTGGCCTGCCTGCCTGCCTGGCCTGCCTGCCTGCCTGGCCTGCCTGCCTGTCTGGCCTGCCTACCTGCCTGGCCTGCCTAGCCTGCCTGGCCTGCCTGCCACTGAAGAGCATTTAGTGATGGTGACTACATTCCAAATGTCTTTGGTTGTGTTGCTGTGCCTGGCGCCACAGAGACAAAGGTTGAGCATGCAACTGACACCATTCCAACCAGACTTCTCCAGAAGCAACTACTGAACCCGTCAACTGCAACACAAAGGGTCATTTTTGCAAGTGTTGAATATAACTGCAACACAGAACCAGTTGCTACCGTTGATGACCTTCCAGAGTTTACTCCCGGAGCCCGGCCATGGGCCAGGCTCGTCTGGCGCTAGCCTGGTTAACCAGGCTGTTGCTACTGGTGGCCTGCTGACCCACATATCCATCACAACCTGATTGATCTAGCACCTGGTGAAGATACTTGTCCAGTTCTCTCCTGAAGACATCTAGACTTGCTCCAGTAATGTTTCTGATGTCTTCTGGTAAGATGTAAAATCTGATGCCACCAATATTGATACATAATAGACAAAAGCACTGGTACATAAGCTGCACCTTGTCTACACCAAGGACAAGTTTGTCTGGAATGTCTTCATGTCCTGGAATCTGTATTGATAAAGCCACTGGAGGGCGAAACGTCTACAATAAAGATACCCAGATGTTGCACATGTCTTAATTTGCAAAGTCAGGATAGTTGAGAATGCTTTAGAGAAGCCATTTAAGGACTAACGCCACTCTGTCCGCTATTTATTGATTGCCGTTTAACGTTTCAAACGGTCAGGTTACGCTCGTTTAAAAATTTCTTTCTGCGGCCACCGCCATTTAACCGGGATCCAGTCAGAACTGCTTCCCTAGTGACTAGTAACATACCTATTTTTCCACACAGTGTCCTCCCCTATAATGACCAATATTGAAGAGTTAATTAAGGTCTTTGTATTCGTGGAACAATGTTATATCAAGGTCGTAACTAATTATGTTAAAATGAAGTCCTTAGGAAAGTGTTAAGGAGCCACCATGTAATGAACACCCGTGTCAGGTGTTGGTTAGTTGTTGACGAGACAGGTGTTAGGTACAGATGAGGTGAGGATGACTTAGACGGAGGAAGTTGAAGATGGGTTCGATTGGTGCTGAATGCGGTTGGGTTAGGTAAGGTAAGGTTAGTCCCTTGAATGGTACTCTTCCAGTCCCTTGAATGGTACTCTTCCAGTCCCCTGAACTGTACTCCTGCAGTCCCTTGAATAGAACTCCTGCAGTCCCAGGAATGGTACTCTTGCAGTCCCAGGAATGGTACTCTTGCAGTCCCAGGAATGGTACTCTTGCAGTCCCAGGAATGGTACTCTTGCAGTCCCAGGAATGGTACTCTTGCAGTCCCAGGAATGGTACTCTTGCAGTCCCATGAATGGTACTCTTGCAGTCCCTTGAATAGAACTCCTGCAGTCCCATGAATGGTACTCTTGCAGTCCCAGGAATGGTACTCTTGCAGTCCCAGGAATGGTACTCTTGCAGTCCCAGGAATGGTACCTCTTGCAGTCCAGGAATGGTACTCTTGCAGTCCCAGGAATGGTACTCTTGCAGTCCCATGAATGGTACTCTTGCAGTCCCATGAATGGTACTCTTCCAGTCCCTTGAATGGTACTCTTCCAGTCCCTTGAATGGTACTCTTCCAGTCCCTTGAATGGTACTCTTCCAGTCCCTTGAATGGTACTCTTCCAGTCCCTTGAATGGTACTCTTCAGTCCCTTGAATGGTACTCTTCCAGTCCCTTGGAATGGTACTCTTCCAGTCCCTTGAATGGTACTCTTCCAGTCCCTTGAATGGTACTCTTCCAGTCCCTTGAATGGTACTCTTCCAGTCCCTTGAATGGTACTCTTCCAGTCCCTTGAATGGTACTCTTCCAGTCCCTTGAATGGTACTCTTCCAGTCCATTGAATGGTACTCTTCCAGTCCCTTGAATGGTACTCTTCCAGTCCCTTGAATGGTACTCTTCCAGTCCCTTGAATGGTACTCTTCCAGTCCCTGAATGGTACTCTTCCAGTCCCTTGAATGGTACTCTTCCAGTCCCTTGAATGGTACTCTTCCAGTCCCTTGAATGGTACTCTTCCAGTCCCTTGAATGGTACTCTTCCAGTCTCTTGAATGGTACTCTTCCAGTCCCCTGAACTGTACTCCTGCAGTCCTTTGAATAGTACTCCTGCAGTCCCATGAATGGTACTCTTGCAGTCCCCGGAACTGTACTCTTGCAGTCCCTTGAATGGTACTCTTGCAGTCCCAGGAATGGTACTCTTGCAGTCCCATGAATGGTACTCTTGCAGTCCCATGAATGGTACTCTTGCAGTCCCATGAATGGTACTCTTGCAGTCCCGTGAATGGTACTCTTGCAGTCCCGTGAATGGTACTCTAGCAGTCCCGTGAATGGTACTCTTGCAGTCCCATGAATGGTACTCTTGCAGTCCCATGAATGGTACTCTTGCAGTCCCGTGAGTGGTACTCTTGCAGTCCCGTGAATGGTACTCTTGCAGTCCCGTGAATGGTACTCTTGCAGTCCCATGAATGGTACTCTTGCAGTCCCATGAATGGTACTCTTGCAGTCCTAGGAATGGTACTCTTGCAGTCCCTTGAATGGTACTCTTGCAGTCCCATGAATGGTACTCTTGCAGTCCCATGAATGGTACTCTTGCAGTCCCATGAATGGTACTCTTGCAGTCCCATGAATGGTACTCTTGCAGTCCCATGAATGGTACTCTTGCAGTCCTAGGAATGGTACTCTTGCAGTCCTAGGAATGGTACTCTTGCAGTCCCTTGAATGGTACTCTTGCAGTCCCTTGAATGCTACTCTTGCAGTCCCTTGAATGGTACTCTTGCAGTCCCTTGAATGGTACTCTTGCAACGTAGGCAAGGAATGAGCATCATAATTTACTCCTGGAAGATCCTGGAAGATCCTGGAAGGGACTGGTCCCAAACCTGCACACTGAAATCACTCCATACAAAAACAAGAAACTTGGCAGACGGTGCAAAAGGGGGGGAGGCCTCATGGTGGATCAGGGTCTGATCAATCAGGCTGTTACTGCTGGCCACCAAGAACTCAAAAAAGTGTAAGATGTCCTCGACTTTTCAACGTCCTTCCTTCGTGCATAAGAGGGATTACCATCAAATGTGTGTCTTCAAGAACACCTTTTAGCACACCGTACCCTGCAGCGGTGTATGACCCTTACGGGTTTAGCGTTTGGTTATTATTATAATCCATCCAAGGGAGGTTCCTTGACGCTGGTGAGGGGCTCTTGATCTAGGGAATTGGATCTATGCTCCAGTTCCCTGAATTAAGCCTGCATACCTTCCGTCCCCCCCCACACAGGAGCTGTATAATCCTACGGGTTTAGCGCTCCCCATGATTATAATGTTCACTTATTTAAATCACTTCCTGGTCAGCCGTGCTGTGTGCGACTAGCACCACAGCCTGGTCGATCAGACCAGCTATCAGGTCTAGTCTGGGACCGGGCCGCGGGGGCGATGACCCCCAGGAAACATCGTAAGATTGCCCCCCTCCTTTCATTATGTGCCATTCTCTCGCCCTCAGATAACATAATTATCTTAATGTAATGTTCACTCTGCTGTTATATCATCGATGTATCATACTGATGGGTTGATGAATAACAGTGTAACATCTGGGTTATCATCAGTGGAGAGATGAATAACACAGTGTAACATCTGGGTTATCATCAGTGGAGAGATGAATAACACAGTGTAACATCTGGGTTATCATCAGTGGAGAGATGAATAACACAGTGTAACATCTGGGTTATCATCAGTGGAGAGATGAATAACACAGTGTAACATCTGGGATATCATCAGTGGAGAGATGAATAACACAGTGTAACATCTGGGATATCATCAGTGGAGAGATGAACAACACAGTGTAACATCTGGGATATCATCAGTGGAGAGATGAATAACACAGTGTAACATCTGGGATATCATCAGTGGAGAGATGAATAACAGTGTAACATCTGGGTTATCATCAGTGGAGAGATGAATAACACAGTGTAACATCTGGGTTATCATCAGTGGAGAGATGAATAAACAGTGTAACATCTGGGTTATCATCAGTGGAGAGATGAATAACAGTGTAACATCTGGGTTATTTATCAGTGGAGAGATGAATAACACAGTGTAAACATCTGGGTTATCATCAGTGGAGAGATGAATAACACAGTTTTAACATCTGGGATATCATCAGTGGAGAGATGAATAACACAGTTGTAACATCTGGGATATCATCAGTGGAGAGATGAATAACAGTGTAACATCTGGGATTATCATCAGTGGAGAGATGAATAACAGTGTAACATCTGGGTTATCATCATGGAGAGATGAATAACACAGTGTAACATCTGGGATATCATCAGTGGAGAGATGAATAACACAGTGTAACATCTGGGTTATCATCAGTGGAGAGATGAATAACACAGTGTAACATCTGGGATATCATCAGTGGAGAGATGAATAACAGTGTAACATCTGGGATATCATCAGTGGAGAGATGAATAACACAGTGTAACATCTGGGATATCATCAGTGGAGAGATGAATAACAGTGTAACATCTGGGTTATCATCAGTGGAGAGATGAATAACACAGTGTAACATCTGGGATATCATCAGTGGAGAGATGAATAACACAGTGTAACATCTGGGTTATCATCAGTGGAGAGATGAATAACACAGTGTAACATCTGGGATATCATCAGTGGAGAGATGAATTTAAAAGTGTAACATCTGGGATATCATCAGTGGAGAGATGAATAACAGTGTAACATCTGGGTTATCATCAGTGGAGAGATGAATAACAGTGTAACATCTGGGGTATCATCAGTGGAGAGATGAATAACAGTGTAACATCTGGGATATCATCAGTGGAGAGATGAATAACACAGTGTAACATCTGGGATATCATCAGTGGAGAGATGAATAACAGTGTAACATCTGGGATATCATCAGTGGAGAGATGAATAACAGTGTAACATCTGGGATATCATCAGTGGAGAGATGAATAACAGTGTAACATCTGGGATATCATCAGTGGAGAGATGAATAAAAACAGTGTAACATCTGGGATATCATCAGTGGAGAGATGAATAACAGTGTAACATCTGGGATATCATCAGTGGAGAGATGAATAACACAGTGTAACATCTGGGATATCATCAGTGGAGAGATGAATAACAGTGTAACATCTGGGATATCATCAGTGGAGGATGAATAACAGTGTAACATCTGGGATATCATCAGTGGAGAGATGAATAACAGTGTAACATCTGGGATATCATCAGTGGAGAGATGAATAACACAGTGTAACATCTGGGATATCATCAGTGGAGAGATGAATAACAGTGTAACATCTGGGATATCATCAGTGGAGAGATGAATAACAGTGTAACATCTGGGTTATCATCAGTGGAGAGATGAATAACAGTGTAACATCTGGGTTATCATCAGTGGGAGAGATGAATAACAGTGTAACATCTGGGATATCATCAGTGGAGAGATGAACAACACAGTGTAACATCTGGGATATCATCAGTGGAGAGATGAATAACAGTGTAACATCTGGGTTATCATCAGTGGAGAGATGAATAACAGTGTAACATCTGGGATATCATCAGTGGAGAGATGAATAACAGTGTAACATCTGGGTTATCATCAGTGGAGAGATGAATAACAGTGTAACATCTGGGATATCATCAGTGGAGAGATGAATAACACAGTGTAACATCTGGGATATCATCAGTGGAGAGATGAATAACACAGTGTAACATCTGGGTTATCATCAGTGGAGAGATGAATAACACAGTGTAACATCTGGGATATCATCAGTGGAGAGATGAATAACACAGTGTAACATCTGGGATATCATCAGTGGAGAGATGAATAACACAGTGTAACATCTGGGATATCATCAGTGGAGAGATGAATAACAGTGTAACATCTGGGTTATCATCAGTGGAGAGATGAATAACACAGTGTAACATCTGGGTTATCATCAGTGGAGAGATGAATAACACAGTGTAACATCTGGGTTATCATCAGTGGAGAGATGAATAACAGTGTAACATCTGGGATATCATCAGTGGAGAGATGAATAACAGTTTTAACATCTGGGTTTATCATCAGTGGAGAGATGAACAACACAGTGTAACATCTGGGATATCATCAGTGGGGAGATGAATAACACAGTGTAACATCTGGGATATCATCAGTGGAGAGATGAACAACACAGTGTAACATCTGGGATATCATCAGTGGAGAGATGAATAACAGTGTAACATCTGGGTTAAACATCAGTGAGAGATGAATAACACAGTGTAACATCTGGGATATCATCAGTGGGGAGATGAATAACAGTGTAACATCTGGGTTATCATCAGTGGAGAGATGAATAACACAGTGTAACATCTGGGATATCATCAGTGGAGAGATGAATAACACAGTGTAACATCTGGGATATCATCAGTGGAGAGATGAACAACACAGTGTAACATCTGGGATATCATCAGTGGGGAGATGAATAACACAGTGTAACATCTGGGTTATCATCAGTGGAGAGATGAATAACACAGTGTAACATCTGGGATATCATCAGTGGAGAGATGAATAACAGTGTAACATCTGGGATATCATCAGTGGAGAGATGAATAACAGTGTAACATCTGGGTTATCATCAGTGGAGAGATGAATAACAGTGTAACATCTGGGATATCATCAGTGGAGAGATGAATAACAGTGTAACATCTGGGATATCATCAGTGGAGAGAGTGAATAAACACAGTGTAACATCTGGGATATCATCAGTGGAGAGATGAATAACAGTGTAACATCTGGGATATCATCAGTGGAGAGATGAATAACAGTGTAACATCTGGGTTATCATCAGTGGAGAGATGAATAACAGTGTAACATCTGGGTTATCATCAGTGGAGAGATGAATAACAGTGTAACATCTGGGTTATCATCAGTGGAGAGATGAATAACACAGTGTAACATCTGGGATATCATCAGTGGAGAGATGAATAACAGTGTAACATCTGGGATATCATCAGTGGAGAGATGAATAACACAGTGTAACATCTGGGATATCATCAGTGGAGAGATGAATAACAGTGTAACATCTGGGATATCATCAGTGGAGAGATGAATAACAGTGTAACATCTGGGTTATTCATCAGTGGAGAGATGAATAAAAACAGTGTAACATCTGGGATATCATCAGTGGAGAGATGAACAACACAGTGTAACATCTGGGATATCATCAGTGGAGAGATGAATAACACAGTGTAACATCTGGGTTATCATCAGTGGAGAGATGAATAACACAGTGTAACATCTGGGATATCATCAGTGGAGAGATGAACAACACAGTGTAACATCTGGGTTATCATCAGTGGAGAGATGAATAACACAGGAAGACCGCTGTGTTACTGAAGCTTCTCTAAGTTACCTAGGTGTTGCACAAGTGTTTTATGTATCAAGTATCGTACATGTTCTGCCTGGGTTTGTTTGTGTTTGCACTCTTCTCTTGTTCCTGTTTAGTCCTCATACTTCGTGTAAATTCTTCGTTCTCCCTACCACCTCAGTCATCACCTTTCTTGTGTTAAGAACTTCAATATATGTGTGTGTGTGTGTGTGTGTGTGTGTGTACGTGTGTGTGTGTGTGTACGTACTTACCTAGTTGTGGTTGCAGGGCCGAGTCATAGCTCCTGGCCCCGCCTCTTCACTGGTCGCTACTAGGGCACTCTCCCTGAACCGTGAGCTTTATCATACCTCTGCTTAAAGCTATGTATGGATCCTGCCTCCACTACATCGCTTCCCAAACTATTCCACTTCCTGACTACTCTGTGGCTGAAGAAATACTTCCTAACATCCCTGTGATTCATCTGTGTCTTCAACTTCCAACTGTGTCCCCTTGTTGCTGTGTCCCATCTCTGGAAACTCCCTGTCTTTGTCCCCTTGTTAATTTCCCTCAGTATTTTGATGTCGTTATCATGTCCCCCCTATCTCTCCTGTCCTCCCGTGTCGTCAGGTTGATTTCCCTTAAACCCTCCTCGTAGGACATACCTCTTAGTCTGGGATTAGTCTTGTTGCAAACCTTTGCATTTTCTCTAGTTTCTTTACGTGCTTGGCTAGGTGTGGGTTCCAAACGGGTGTTGGGGTTGTGTGTGTGGTGTGTGTGTTGTGTTTGCCCCCTATATTGGTTGGGGGGGGGGGGGGGGGGGGCCCTATCCCCGCCTGTTCACGGTCGCTAGGGGTTTTCTCCCTGAAACCATGAGCTTTACATCCTCTGCTTAAAGCTAGTTGGTTTCTGCCTCCACCCCACTTGTGTGTGGTTGTGTTTTTGTTTGTGTGTGTGTGTGTGTGTGTGTGTGTGTGTGTGGGTTGGGTGTGTGTACTCCCCTATTTGAGGTTGCGGGGGTCGGTTTTTTCAAAGATACTTCGTTCACGAGGAACAAAAGGGGGCTCCAAAAAGACGGAGAGGTGAGGCACCCCACCAGTGCTAGACACATACACACAACCGAAAAAGTTGAAGAATGAACACTTGTACAGATGCACTAATGTTGCACAAGTGTGTAAAACACACTTGTGAAAAATGGAAGCTGTCGTTTGCTCTAATTGTTCTTTTTCATTGTAATTTTAGAAGAGGGGAATTAAACATCACCGCTGCATCTTTTGGGTTCCCACTTTTTCTGTGGTGGACACTAGCACACTGGGGCCCGGGGACGACCCCGGACGGCGGGAAACACGACGTTTTCCCAAAGAAGACACATATTGTTAAATTATCAGTAAAATGGGACCGGGTGTTTGGACTGGGGGGGGTCACATCCTGGGTTTAGTGACTGGGTGGGCACACCCTGGGTTTTGGGGACTGGGGGGGGTCAATCCGGGGTGTTAGTGGACTGGTGTGGGTCACATCCGGGGTTTTTTAGTGGCTGGTTGGGTCCACCCTGGGTGTTAGGGATGGTGTGGGTCACATCCTGGGTGTTAGGGGGACGGTGTGGGTCCATCCGGGGTTTTTAGTGGATGGGTTGTCCCCCGGGTGTTAGTGGACTGGGTGGGGGCATCCTTTGGTGTTAGGGGCGGTGTGGGTCACATCCTGGGTGTTAGTGGACTGGGTGGGTGGCATCCTTGGTGTTAGTGCACTGGTGGGGTCACATCCTGGGGTTATGACTGGTGTGGGTCACATCCGGGGTTTTGTGGACTGGGTGGGTACTCCTGGGGTTAGTCTGGGGGGGGCACATCCGGGGGGTTTTAGGGCTGGTGGGGTCACTCCTGGGGTTAGTGGAGGGTTTGGGGGGATCCTTGGGTTGGGGACGGTGGGGTCACATCCTGGGTTTTAGGGGATGGTGTGGGTGGCATCCTTGGTGTTAGTGGACTGGGTGGGTCACATCCGGGTGTTAGGGACTGGGTGGGTACACCCGGGTTTTTTGGGAGGGGGGGGTCACACCCTGGGTGTTAGGGGGACTGGTGTGGGTCACATCCTGGTGTTAGTGGACTGGTGGGGGTCACACCGGGGTGTTAGTGGACTGGTGTGTGTCCACCCGGGGTTTTAGTGGACTGGTGGGGGTGGCATCCTTGGTGTTAGTGGACGGGTGGGGGTCAATCCGGGTGTTAGGGGATGGGGTGGGGGGCTCCTTGGTTTTAGTGGCTGGTTGGGTGCACCTGGGTGTTAGGGTGGTGTGGGTGGCACCTTTGGGTGTTAGTGGACGGTGTGGTGGCATCCTGGTTTAGGGACTGGTGTGGGTGGCACCTTTGGTGTTATGGACTGGTGGGGGTGGACCCTTGGGGTTTTAGTGGACTGGTGTGGGTCGCATCCTGGGTGTTTAGTGGACTGGTGTGGGTGGCATCCTTGGTGTTAGTGGACTGGTGTGGTGGCCCCTTTGGGTTTTTAGTGGAGGGTGTGGGCAAACCGGGTGTTAGTGGACTGGTGTGGGGGATCCTGGGTTTTATGGCGGGTGGGGGTACATCCGGGTGTTAGGGGACGGGTGTGGGTCACATCCTGGGTGTTAGGGGAAAGGTGGGGTGGCACCTTTGGTGTTAGTGGACGGTGGGGTCACATCCGGGTGTTAGTGGACTGGTGTGGGTGGACCCGGGGTGTTAGGGACTGGTGTGGGGGGCTCCTTGGGGTTAGGGGACGGGTGGGGGTCACACCGGGGTGTTAGTGGACTGGTGTGGGCACATCCTTGGTGTTAGTGGAGGGTGGGGCCACATCCTGGGTGTTAGTGGCTGGTGTGGGCCACCCGGTGTTAGTGGACTGGTGTGGGTCACATCCTGGGTTAGGGGCTGGTGGGGGTCGCATCCTTGGGTTAGGGGACTGGTGGGGGTCCACCGGGGTGTTAGTGGACTGGTGTGGGTCACCCTTTGGGTGTTGGGGGACGGGTGGGGCACATCCGGGGTGTGGGGACTGGTGTGGGTCGCATCCTTTGTTGTGGACTGGTGGGTCACACCCGGGGGGTTTTTAGTGGACTGGTGTGGGTCCAACCTTGGTGTTAGTGGACGGTTTGGGGGTCACACCCGGGGGTTTTTAGTGGACTGGTTGGGTCACATCCTTGGTGTTAGTGGATGGTGTGGGTGCATCCTTGGTTTAGGGGGACTGGTGTGGGCACATCCTGGGTTTGTACGGGTGTGGGTCACATCCTTGGGGGTTTAGTGGATGGTGGGGGTCACTCCTGGTGTTAGGGGACGGGGGGTCACATCCTTGGTGTTAGGGACGGGTGTGGGGGGCATCCTTGGTGTTAGGGGACTGGTGGGGGTACACCCGGGGGTGTTAGGGATGTGTGGGGGGCATCCTTTGTTGTGGACGGTGGGGGTCAATCCTGGGTTTGTGACTGGTGGGGTGGCACCTTGGTGTTATGGTGGTGGGGGTCACACCTGGGTTTTAGGGGACTGGTGTGGGTCACACCTTTGGGTGTTATGGACGGGTTGGGTCACATCCGGGGTGTTAGTGGACGGGTTGTGGGGGCATCCTGGTGTTAGGGGACTGGTGGGGCACATCCTGGTGTTAGTGGCTGGGTGGGGGTCACATCCGGGGTGTTAGGGACTGTGGGGGTCACATCCGGGGTTTTAGTGGACGGGTGGGGGGTCAATTTGGGGTGTTAGGGACTGTGGGGTCACATCCGGGGTGTTAGTGGACGGTGTGGGCGCACCCTGGGTGTTGTGGACTAGTGTGGGTCGCACCCTGGGTTTAGTGGACTGGTGTGGGTCACATCCTGGTGTTAGTGGACTGTGTGTGGGTCACATCCGGGTGTTAGGGGACGGTGGGGGGCGCATCCGGGTGTTAGTGGACTGTTGTGGGTCAAACCGGGGGTTTTAGGGGACTTGGTGGGTCACACCTGGGTGTTAGGACTGGCGGGGGCCAATCCTGGGTGTTAGGGACTTGTGTGGGTCAAAACCGGGTGTTAGTAACGGGTGGGGGGGTTTACCTGGAGGTTTTTGGGGGAAATAACGCCCCCGCGGGGCCCGGGTCCATGCCGGGCCTCTCGATGGACAGGGCCTGTCAACTAGGCTGTTATGCGGCCGCACGCATCCAACGTACGACCACAGCCCGGCGTCCGGCACTGACTTTTAGGATCGTCCCGCTCTCTCTTGAAGGCACCCGGGTTTTTTATTGGGCCTTTCCCCAATGCTTGATGGGGGGGCTGTTGAACAGTCTTGGGCCCTGGACACTTATGGTGTTTTCCCTTAGTGTACCGATGGCGGCTCTACTTTTTATTGGGGGCATTTTGCATCGCCTGCCCAGTCTTTTACTTTCGTAGGGAGTGATTTCTGTGTGCAGATTTGGGACCATTCCTTCCAAGATTTTCTAAGTGTAGATTATGATATATCTCTCCCTCCTGCGTTCCAACGAGTACAAGTCAAGTGCTTCCAAGCGTTCCCAGTAGTTAAGGTGCTTGACAGAACTTATACGTGCAGTAAAGGATCTCTGTACACTCTCTAGATCTGCGATTTCACCTGCTTTGTATGGAGATGTTAATGTACAGCAGTATTCCAGCCTAGAGAGAACAAGTGATTTGAAAAGGATCATCATTGGCTTGGCATCTCTCGTTTTGAACGTTCTCATTATCCATCCTATCATTTTCTTTGCACGTGCGATCGTGGCACTGTTGTGATCCTTGAAAGTGAGATACTCAGACATTACTACTCCCAGGTCCCTTACATTATTTTTCCGCTCTATTGTATGGCCGGAGTCAGTAGTATACTCTGTTCTAGTTATTATCTCCTCCAGTTTTCCATAACGGAGTAGTTGGAATTTGTCCTCATTGAACATCATATTGTTTACCGTTGCCCACTGGAAAACTTTGTTTATATCTTCTTGGAGGTTAACCGCGTCCTCAGCAGATGACAGCCTCATGCAGATCCTAGTATCATCCGCAAAGGATGATACGGTGCTGTGGTGTATATCTCTGTTTATGTCTGATATGAGGATGAGGAATAAGATGGGGGCGAGTACTGTGCCTTGTGGAACAGATCTCTTCACTATGGCAGCCTCCGATTTAACTCTGTTGACCACTACTCTTTGTGTTCGATTTGTTAGGAAGTTGAAGATCCATCTCCCCACTTTCCCAGTTATTCCTTTAGCACGTATTTTATGGGCTATTACACCATGATCGCATTTGTCAAATGCTTTTGCAAAGTCTGTGTATATTACATCTGCATTCTGATTTTCTTCCAGTGCATCCAAGGCCATGTCATAGTGATCCAGTAGTTGTGAGAGGCAGGAGCGACCTGCCCTGAACCCATGTTGCCCTGGATTGTGCATATTTTGGGAATCCAGGTGATTTGCAATCCTGCTTCTTAGCACTCTTTCAAAGATTTTTATGATGTGGGACGTCAGAGCTATTGGTCTATAGTTCTTAGCTAATGCTTTGCTGCCACCTTTATGGAGTGGGGCTATATCCGTTGTTTTAAGTGACTGTGGAATTTCACCCATGTCCAAGCTCCTCCTCCATAGTGTACTTAGGGCACGCGAGAGGGGTTTCTTGCAGTCCTTAATGAACACAGAGTTCCACGAGTCTGGGCCCGGGGCTTAGTGCATGGGCATGTTGTCAATGGTTTTTTCGAAATCTATCGGAGTTAGGCCGCTGTATAGCCCTTGTGGCTTAGCGCTTCTTTTTGATTATAATAATAATATCGGAGTTAGGGTAATGTCGGAAATCTGGCATACATTTATGGAGTTTTGAGGCTCATTCATGAAGAAATCATTTGGGTCGTCGATCCTCAGACCGGTTAGTGGTTCACTAAACACAGAGTCGTACTGGGATTTCAATATTTCACTCATTTCCTTGTTGTCATCTGTGTAAGTCCCATCCTGTCTGAGTAAGGGCCCGATACTAGATGTGGTATTTGCCTTGTTTTTGGCATATGAAAAGAAATATTTTGAATTTCTTTCAATTTCACTAATAACTTTAAGCTCCTCCTGTCTCTCCTGGTTCCTGTAAGAGTCATTTAACTTAAGTTCGATAGTTTCCACTTCCCTGGTCAGCGCCTCCTTTCGTGTATCAGATATTCTAGCACTCCTGAGGAGCTCAGTGACTCTTCGTCGTCTTCTGTAGAGGGAGCGTCTTTCTCCAGTTTACTCTTGCTCTTTTTCTTTCTTAGGGGAATATGCCTAGAACATGCTTCGGCTGCCAGGAAGTTGATCCTTTCAAGGCACTGGTTTGGATCCATGTCATTTAAGACATCTTCCCAACATGTTTCGTTTAGGACATGTTTACCTGGTCCCAGTTGATGCTCTTGTTGTTGAAGTTGTATTTTGTGAAGACACCTTCACAAGTACATGCATTCTGCTGATCAGGACCCCTATGCATGTACGTCTGGACTTCGATTAGGTTGTGATCGGAATTAGTTGTTTTTGATATTCTTATGTCTCTTACCAGGTCCTCATTATTTGTGAAGATAAGGTCAAGTGTGTTTTCTAGTCTTGTTGGCTCCACTATCTGCTGGCTTAAGGTGTGTTTTTCGCAGAGACTTAGTAGCTCATGTGTGTGTGACCTTTCATCTGTGCTACCTCCGGGGATTGTTTCAGCTATAACATTATTTGCTACATTCTTCCATTTTGTATGCCTTAGGTTGAAATCACCAAGCAGTAAGATGTTTGGGGATGGAGCTGGAAGGTTTTCCAAACAGCAATCAATTTTCAGTAGCTGTTCCTTGAACTGTTGTGAGGTTGCATCTGGTGGTTTATATACAACCACAATGACTAGGTTTTGGTTCTCGATCTTTATTGATAGAACTTCAACTACCTCATTTGTGGTGTTCAGCAACTCCGTGCAGATGAGGGACTCTTTGACATGCAGGTCAACCCCCCCCCTTGTTGCCTGTTCATTCTGTCGCATCTAAAAAGGTTGTAACCACTTATCCATATTTCACTGTCAAAGTAATCTTTTGTGTGAGTCTCTGTGAAGGCTGCAAACATTGCATTAGACTCCTCTAGAAGTCCACTGATAGAAGGTATTTTGTTGTTGGTGGATGGCTTAAGGCCCTGTATATTAGCAAATATGAACGAGGTTGTATTCTGTGTTTGTTGGGGGGATTTTGTTATTGGCATCAGTAGTTGTAATTCTGGAGGGCCATGGGTGGCCACTGGCTGCGCCTCCAGTCCAACAAGGCTCCAAGGTGGTGGACTATTTTTGTTATTTCCTTCCATTTTCTTTTCCCGTTTCCTGCCACTAAAAAATCACCTGGAGTTGGGTTGTCGTAGCTACCATTGTTTGTCTTGTGGGGTCTGTGCCTCCTGGTCCCTTTTAAATGGTATGCAGGGCAGTCGATGTTGTAACACTGCTTCTGGAGGTCCGAGGAGTGACACATTTTTGGGTGAAAGAAAGTACAGGAAGAAGAACGACACACTCCTTTAAACAGGAGGTCGCTACATTTTTTTGGGATGCTCAAAGTTGCATATCGGGTATCTTTATTGCTGAAACATTTCGCCAAGACAGTAGGCTTCTTCAGTCAGATACAGATGTGCAAGAAAGGTATAAAATACCGACACTATTTGTATTGTATAATATTGTACAATAATTATATCCAGATTTTTCACACGTGTCTCAACTTTCAGATACAGATGCAACAGGTGTAGTAATGAAGAGGTTAGGACACTGTACGTACGTCACAGTTTACATTCACCACTACTAGATAGTTCCACTATTGTCCTTGTGGTGCGGTGTTGGGTTAGAGTACACACGTTGTGGTGTGGTGTTGGGTTAGAGTACACACGTTGTGGTGTGGTGTTGGGTTAGAGTACACACGTTGTGGTGTGGTGTTGGGTTAGAGTACACACGTTGTGGTGTGGTGTTGGGTTTTGAGTACACACGTTGTGGTGTGGTGTTGGGTTAGAGTACACACGTTGTGGTGTGGTGTTGGGTTAGAGTACACACGTTGTGGTGTTGGGTTAGAGTACACACGTTGTGGTGCGGTGTTGGGTTAGAGTACACACGTTGTGGTGTGGTGTTGGGTTAGAGTACACACGTTGTGGTGTGGTGTTGGGTTAGAGTACACACGTTGTGGTGTTGGGTTAGAGTACACACGTTGTGGTGCGGTGTTGGGTTAGAGTACACACGTTGTGGTGTGGTGTTGGGTTAGAGTACACACGTTGTGGTGTTGGGTTAGAGTACACACGTTGTGGTGTGGTGTTGGGTTAGAGTACACACGTTGTGGTGTGGTGTTGGGTTAGAGTACACACGTTGTGGTGTTGGGTTAGAGTACACACGTTGTGGGTGCGGTGTTGGGTTAGAGTACACACGTTGTGGTGTGGTGTTGGGTTAGAGTACACACGTTGTGGTGTTGGGTTAGAGTACACACGTTGTGGTGTTGGGTTAGAGTACACACGTTGTGGTGTTGGGTTAGAGTACACACGTTGTGGTGTTGGGTTAGAGTACACACGTTGTGGTGTTGGGTTAGAGTACACACGTTGTGGTGTGGTGTTGGGTTAGAGTACACACGTTGTGGTGTGGTGTTGGGTTTAGAGTACACACGTTGTGGTGTGGTGTTGGGTTAGAGTACACACGTTGTGGTGCGGTGTTGGGTTAGAGTACACACGTTGTGGTGTTGGGTTAGAGTACACACGTTGTGGTGCGGTGTTGGGTTAGAGTACACACGTTGTGGTGTGGTGTTGGGTTAGAGTACACACGTTGTGGTGTGGTGTTGGGTTAGAGTACACACGTTGTGGTGTGGTGTTGGGTTAGAGTACACACGTTGTGGTGCGGTGTTGGGTTAGAGTACACACGTTGTGGTGTGGTGTTGGGTTAGAGTACACACGTTGTGGTGTGGTGTTGGGTTAGAGTACACACGTTGTGGTGTGGTGTTGGGTTAGAGTACACACGTTGTGGTGTGGTGTTGGGTTAGAGTACACACGTTGTGGTGTGGTGTTGGGTTAGAGTACACACGTTGTGGTGCGGTGTTGGGTTAGAGTACACACGTTGTGGTGTGGTGTTGGGTTAGAGTACACACGTTGTGGTGTGGTGTTGGGTTAGAGTACACACGTTGTGGTGCGGTGTTGGGTTAGAGTACACACGTTGTGGTGTTGGGTTAGAGTACACACGTTGTGGTGCGGTGTTGGGTTAGAGTACACACGTTGTGGTGTGGTGTTGGGTTAGAGTACACACGTTGTGGTGTGGTGTTGGGTTAGAGTACACACGTTGTGGTGTGGTGTTGGGTTAGAGTACACACGTTGTGGTGCGGTGTTGGGTTAGAGTACACACGTTGTGGTGTGGTGTTGGGTTAGAGTACACACGTTGTGGTGTGGTGTTGGGTTAGAGTACACACGTTGTGGTGTGGTGTTGGGTTAGAGTACACACGTTGTGGTGTGGTGTTGGGTTAGAGTACACACGTTGTGGTGTGGTGTTGGGTTAGAGTACACACGTTGTGGTGCGGTGTTGGGTTAGAGTACACACGTTGTGGTGTGGTGTTGGGTTAGAGTACACACGTTGTGGTGTGGTGTTGGGTTTGAGTACACACGTTGTGGTGCCGTGTTGGGTTAGAGTACACACGTTGTGGTGTGGTGTTGGGTTAGAGTACACACGTTGTGGGGTGTGTGTTGGGTTAGAGTACACACGTTGTGGTGACGTGTTGGGTTAGAGTACACACGTTGTGGTGTTGGGTTAGAGTACACACGTTGTGGTGTTGGGTTAGAGTACACACGTTGTGGTGTGGTGTTGGGTTAGAGTACACACGTTGTGGTGCGGTGTTGGGTTAGAGTACACACGTTGTGGTGTTGGGTTAGAGTACACACGTTGTGGTGTTGGGTTAGAGTACACACGTTGTGGTGTTGGGTTAGAGTACACACGTTGTGGTGTGGTGTTGGGTTAGAGTACACACGTTGTGTGTGGTGTTGGGGGGTGTTGGGTTAGGTTACACACGTTGTGGTGTTGGGTTAGAGTACACACGTTGTGGTGTTGGGTTAGAGTACACACGTTGTGGTGTTGGGTTAGAGTACACACGTTGTGGTGTTGGGTTAGAGTACACACGTTGTGGTGTTGGGTTAGAGTACACACGTTGTGGTGTTGGGTTAGAGTACACACGTTGTGGTGTGGTGTTGGGTTAGAGTACACACGTTGTGGTGTGGTGTTGGGTTAGAGTACACACGTTGTGGTGTGGTGTTGGGTTAGAGTACAAGTACACACGTTAGTAGTTGTCAAAGGCATTTGTCGATAGACACTCGGCCTGTGTGTGTGTGCTGTGTGTGTGTAGTGTGTGTTGTGTGTGTGTGTAGTGTGTGTGTTGTGTGTGTTGTGTGTGTGTGTGTGTGTTGTGTGTGTTGTGTGTGTGTAGTGTGTGTGTTGTGTGTGTAGTGTGTGTTGTGTGTGCTTGTGTGTGTGTGTGTGTGTTGTGTGTGTTGTGTGTGCTTGTGTGTGTGTTTGTGTGTTGTGTGTGTTTGTGTGTTGTGTGTGTTGTGTGTGTTGTGTTGTGTGTGTGTGTGTGTTGTGTGTGTGTGTGTTGTGTGTGTGTTGTGTGTGTAGTGTGTGTGTGTGTGTTGTGTGTGCTTGTGTGTGTGTTTGTGTGTTGTGTGTGTTGTGTTGTGTGTGTGTGTGTGTTGTGTGTTGTGTGTGTTGTGTGTTGTGTGTGTTGTGTGTGTGTGTGTGTTTGTGTGTTGTGTGTGTTGTGTGTGTGTTGTGTTGTGTGTGTGTTGTGTGTTGTGTGTGTGTGTGTTGTGTGTGTGTTGTGTGTTGTGTGTTGTGTGTGTGTGTGTGTTGTGTGTGTGTTGTGTTGTGTAGTGTGTGTGTGTGTGTTGTGTGTGTTGTGTTGTGTTGTGTGTGTTGTGTGTGTTGTGTTGTGTGTGTGTGTGTGTTGTGTTGTGTGTTGTGTGTGTTTGTGTGTGTTTTTTGTGTGTGTGTGTGTGTGTTGTGTGTGTGTGTGTGTGTGTGTGTGTGTGTGTGTGTGTGTGTTGTGTATGTGTGTGTGCACGCGCGCGCACCCACCTAGTTGTACTCAGCTGTGATTGCAGGGGTCGAGACTCAGCTCCTGGCCCCCTCTCCACTAACCGCTACTGGGTCCTCTCCCTGCTCCAAGAGCTTTATCATACCTCCTCTTAAACTACATTCATGGTATGTGTGGGGGGGGTGGATCAGCTGGTAATAATAGGAAAACATTGTATTATATCAGTTGGTCACCACATGACTGCCAACCAATCACAGCCAAGATCACTCATGACAGCTGCTGACGTCACAAGCAGTTGCCACATACTGCCACCAAAAACGTTTTCTTCTCCACACAATTCTTCAATAATTAAACTCGTACTCTGTTATACACTAAATAACTTTGTAAATAACTTTGTAAATAGTAAATCATAATATTAACGAACCTTATTTATTTATTTATTACAATAACAACGTAAATAAATGGCAGAAAATGTGTTAATTATTAAGTTAAACGTTGAGAATTATCACTGTTAATATTTTCCTCGAATCTTCGTTAAATATTATTTTAATTTTTTCTGTACAAATTTACGAATTTATTTTTAAAATTTAAATTTAACGTTGTGGTGTTTTAAGTTATTTTTAATTTATAAGGAGTTTCAGAGCTAGTTTAAGAGAGATTTATGTCTTTATTGGCCGGATGTCAGGGTTGGGATAATGGGGATAAATGAGAGATAATGGGAGATTTTGTCTTTTATTGGCCGGATGTCAGGGTGGGAGATAATGGGAGTGAGAGTTAATGGGAGAGGGGAGATAATGAGAGATAATGGGAGAGGGGAGATAATGAGAGAAAATGGGAGATGAGAGATAATGGGAGTTTGGGAGATAATGAGAGTTTAATGGGAGATGAGAGATAATGGGAGATGGGAGATAATGAGAGATAAGGGGAGATGAGAGATAATGGGAGATAATGAGAAAAGGGGAGATAATGAGAGATGGGAGATAATGAGAGATAATGGGAGATGGGAGATAATGGGGAAATAATGGGAGATAAAAAGGAGAGATAATGGGAGATGAGAGTAATAAGAATATAAACATTCGAGAACATTTGGACTCTGGCAAAAACCATACCCCGGCGGGGATAGAACCCACGGCCAGAGTCTCAAAACTCCAGACCGTCGTGTTAGCCACTGGACCAGCTAGCCACAATAAGATTAGTCCAACTAGAGTTTTGAGACTCTCTGACCGCGGGTTCAATCCCTGCCGTGGTATGGTTTGTTTGCAATCGTGTCATTACGATTTCGTGAGGCACTCTGGCACTCTGGCACTCTTGTTTAAGATAAATATTTCCTGGAGAAGGGATCGTTCTTGTGATATATTTTGTAACATCGTAGCCTGGAGGGCCCGGGTTCGATTCCCGGCGGGGTGGAAATATTTAGACGGGTTTCCTGACACCTGTTGTCCTGTTCACCTAGCAGTAAATAGTTACCTGCGTGTTAGGTGACTGGTGTGGGTGGCATCCTGGGTGTTAGTGGACTGGTGTGGGTGGCATCCTGAGTGTTAGTGGACTGGTGTGGGTGGCATCCTGAGTGTTAGGGGGGCTGGTTTTGGGTGGCATTTCCCGGGTGTTAGTGGACTGGTGTGGGTGGCTCCTGGGTGTTAGTGGATGGTGTGGGTGGCATCCTGGGTGTTTAGTGGACTGGTTGTGAGTGGCATCATTTAGTGTTTGTTGACTGGTGTGGTGGCATCCTGGGTGTTAGTGGACTGGTGTGGGTGGCATCCTGAGTGTTAGTGGACTGGTGTGGGTGGCATCCTGGGTGTTAGGGGACTGGTGTGGGTGGCATCCTGGGTGTTAGTGGACTGGTGTGGGTGGCATCCTGGGTGTTAGTGGACTGGTGTGGGTGGCATCCTGGGTGTTAGTGGACTGGTGTGGGTGGCACCTGGGTGTTAGTGGACTGGTGTGGGTGGCATCCTGGGGGTTAGTGGACTGGTGTGGGTGGAAACCTGGGTGTTAGTGGATGGTGTGGGTGGCATCTGGGTGTTAGTGGATGGGTGGGTGGCATCCTGGGTGTTAGTGGACTGTTTTGGGGGGGCATCCTGGGTGTTAGTGGACTGGTGTGAGTGGCTCATGAGTGTTAGTTGATGGTGTGGGTGGCATCCTGGGTGTTAGTGGACTGGTGTGGGTGGCATCCTGAGGGGTTAGTGGACTGGTGTGGGTGGCATCCTGGGTGTTAGGGGACTGGTGTGGGTGGCATCCTGGGTGTTAGTGGACTGGTGTGGGTGGCATCCTGGGTGTTAGTGGACTGGGGTGGGGTGGCATTTCCCGGGTGTTAGTGGATGGTGGGGTGGCATCCTGGGTGTTAGTGGACTGGTGTGGGTGGCATCCTGGGGTTTTTTAGGGTGGCTGGGTGGGTGCATCCCCGGGTGTTAGTGGACTGGTGTGGGTGGCATCCTGGGGGTTAGTGGGCTGGTGTGGGGGGCATCCTGGGTGTTAGTGGGCTGGTGTGGGTGGCATCCCGGGTGTTAGTGGACTGTGTGGGTGGCATCCCCCGGGTGTTAGTGGACTGGTGTTGGTGGCATCCTGGGTGTTAGTGGACTGGTGTGGGTGGCATCCTGGGTGTTAGTGGACTGGTGTTGGTGGCATCCTGGGTGTTAGTGGACTGGTGTTGGTGGCATCCTGGGTGTTAGTGGACTGGTGTTGGTGGCATCCTGGGTGTTAGTGGACTGGTGTTGGTGGCATCCTGGGTGTTAGTGGACTGGTGTTGGTGGCATCCTGGGTGTTAGTGGACTGGTGTTGGTGGCATCCTGGGTGTTAGTGGACTGTGTTGGTGGCATCCTGGGTGTTAGTGGACTGGTGTGGGTGGCATCCTGGGTGTTAGTGGACTGGTGTGGGTGGCATCCTGGGGGACAAGATTGAGGACAACAATGGAAATAAGACACAGTCCTAGATGACCCACTGGCTTTTCTGGGTTATCCTGGGTGACTAACCCTCCCCTGGGTTATCCTGGGTGACTAACCCTCCCCTAGGTTATCCTGGGTGACTAACCCTCCCCTGGGTTATCCTGGGTGACTAACCCTCCCTGGGTTATCCTGGGTGACTAAACCCTCCCCTGGTTATCCTGGGTGACTAACCCTCCCAGGGTTATCCTGGGTGACTAACCCTCCCCAGGTTATCCTGGGTGACTAACCCTCCCCTAGGTTATCCTGGGTGACTAACCCTCCCCTAGGTTATCCTGGGTGACTAACCCTCCCCTGGGTTATCCTGGGTGACTAACCCTCCCCTAGGTTATCCTGGATGACTAACCCTCCCCTGGGTTATCCTGGGTGACTAACCCTCCCCTGGGTTATCCTGGGTGACTAACCCTCCCCTGGGTTATCCTGGGTGACTAACCCTCCCCTGAGGTTATCCTGGGTGACTAACCCTCCCCTAGGTTATCCTGGGTGACTAACCCTCCCCTAGGTTATCCTGGGTGACTAACCCTCCCCTGGGTTATCCTGGGTGACTAACCCTCCCCTGGGTTATCCTGGAGTGACAACCCTCCCTAGGTTATCCTGGGGTGACTAACCCTCCCCTAGGTTATCCTGGGTGACTAACCCTCCCCTAGGTTATCCTGGGTGACTAACCCTCCCCTAGGTTATCCTGGGTGACTAGCCCTCCCCTAGGTTATCCTGGGTGACTAACCCTCCCCTAGGTTATCCTGGGTGACTAACCCTCCCCTGGGTTATCCTGGGTGACTAACCCTCCCCTGGGTTATCCTGGGTGACTAACCCTCCCCTGGGTTATCCTGGATGACTAACCCTCCCCTAGGTTATCCTGGGTGACTAACCCTCCCCTGGGTTATCCTGGGTGACTAACCCTCCCCTAGGTTATCCTGGGTGACTAACCCTCCCTGGGTTATCCTGGGTTGACTAACCCTCCCCTGGGTTATCCTGGGTGACTAACCCTCCCCTGGGTTATCCTGGGTGACTAACCCTCCCCTGGGTTATCCTGGTTTACTAACCCTCCCCTAGGTTATCCTGGGTGCCTAACCCTCCCCTGGGTTATCCTGGGTGACTAACCCTCCCCTGGGTTATCCTGGGTGACTAACCCTCCCCTAGGTTATCCTGGGTGACTAACCCTCCCCTGGGTTATCCTGGGTGACTAACCCTCCCCTGGGTTATCCTGGGTGACTAACCCTCCCCTGGGTTATCCTGGGTGACTAACCCTCCCCTAGGTTATCCTGGGTGACTAACCCTCCCTAGGTTATCCTGGGTGACTAACCCTCCCCTAGGTTATCCTGGGTGACTAACCCTCCCCTGGGTTATCCTGGGTGACTAACCCTCCCTAGGTTATCCTGGATGACTAACCCTCCCCTGGGTTATCCTGGGTGACTAACCCTCCCCTGGGTTATCCTGGGTGACTAACCCTCCCCTGGGTTATCCTGGGTGTGACTAACCTCCCCTAGGTTATCCTGGGTGACTAACCCTCCCCTAGGTTATCCTGGGTGACTAACCTCCCCTAGGTTATCCTGGGTGACTAACCCTCCCCTGGGTTATCCTGGGTGACTAACCCTCCCCTGGGTTATCCTGGGTGACTAACCCTCCCCTAGGTTATCCTGGGTGACTAACCCTCCCCTAGGTTATCCTGGGTGACTAACCCTCCCCTAGGTTATCCTGGGTGACTAACCCTCCCCTAGGTTATCCTGGGTGACTAGCCTCCCTAGGTTATCCTGGGTGACATAACCCTCCCCTAGGTTATCCTGGGTGACTAACCCTCCCCTGGGTTATCCTGGGTGACTAACCCTCCCCTGGGTTATCCTGGGTGACTAACCCTCCCCTGGGTTATCCTGGGTGACTAACCCTCCCCTTGGTTATCCTGGGTGACTAACCCTCCCCTGGGTTATCCTGGGTGACTAACCCTCCCCTAGGTTATCCTGGGTGACTAACCCTCCCCTGGGTTATCCTGGGTGACTAACCCTCCCCTGGGTTATCCTGGGTGACTAACCCTCCCCTGGGTTATCCTGGGTGACTAACCCTCCCCTGGGTTATCCTGGTTTACTAACCCTCCCCTAGGTTATCCTGGGTGCCTAACCCTCCCCTGGGTTATCCTGGGTGACTAACCCTCCCCTAGGTTATCCTGGGTGACTAACCCTCCCCTGGGTTATCCTGGGTGACTAACCCTCCCCTGGGTTATCCTGGGTGACTAACCCTCCCCTAGGTTATCCTGGGTGACAACCCTCCCCTAGGTTATCCTGGGTGACTAACCCTCCCCTAGGTTATCCTGGGTGACTAACCCTCCCCTGGGTTATCCTGGGTGACTAACCCTCCCCTAGGTTATCCTGGGTGACTAACCCTCCCCTGGGTTATCCTGGGTGACTAAGCCTCCCCTGGGTTATCCTGGGTGACTAACCCTCCCCTGGGTTATCCTGGGTTACTAACCCTCCCCTGGGTTATCCTGGGTGACTAACCCTCCCCTGGGTTATCCTGGGTGACTAAACCCTCCCTGGGTTATCCTGGGTGACTAACCCTCCCCTGGGTTATCCTGGGTTACTAACCCTCCCCTAGGTTATCCTGGGTGCCTAACCCTCCCCTGGTTATCCTGGGTGACTAACCCTCCCCTGGGTTATCCTGGGTGACTAACCCTCCCCTAGGTTATCCTGGGTGACTAACCCTCCCCTAGGTTATCCTGGGTGACTAACCCTCCCCTAGGTTATCCTGGGTGACTAACCCTCCCCTAGGTTATCCTGGGTGACTAACCCTCCCCTGGGTTATCCTGGGTGACTAACCCTCCCCTAGGTTATCCTGGGTGACTAACCCTCCCCAGGTTATCCTGGGTGACTAACCCTCCCCTGGGTTATCCTGGGTGACTAACCCTCCCCTAGGTTATCCTGGGTGACTAACTCTCCCCTGGGTTATCCTGGGTGACTAACCCTCCCCTAGGTTATCCTGGGTGACTAACCCTCCCCTAGGTTATCCTGGGTGACTAACCCTCCCCTGGGTTATCCTGGGTGACTAACCCTCCCCTGGGTTATCCTGGGTGACTAACCCTCCCCTAGGTTATCCTGGGTGACTAACCCTCCCCTGGGTTATCCTGGGTGACTAACCCTCCCCTGGGTTATCCTGGGTGACTAACCCTCCCCTGGGTTATCCTGGGTGACTAACCCTCCCCTGGGTTATCCTGGGTTACTAACCCTTCCCTAGGTTATCCTGGGTGACTAACCCTCCCCTGGGTTATCCTGGGTGACTAACCCTCCCCTGGGTTATCCTGGGTTACTAACCCTCCCCTAGGTTATCCTGGGTGCCTAACCCTCCCCTGGGTTATCCTGGGTGACTAACCCTCCCTAGGTTATCCTGGGTGATAACCCTCCCCTGGGTTATCCTGGGTGACTAACCCTCCCCTGGGTTATCCTGGGTGACTAACCCTCCCCTAGGTTATCCTGGGTGACTAACCCTCCCCTAGGTTATCCTGGGTGACTAACCCTCCCTAGGTTTACCTGGGTGACTAACCCTCCCCTGGGTTATCCTGGTGACTAACCCTCCCCTAGGTTATCCTGGGTGACTAACCCTCCCCTAGGTTATCCTGGGTTGACTAACCCTCCCCTGGGTTATCCTGGGTGACTAACCCTCCCCTGGGTTATCCTGTGGTGACTAACCCTCCCTGGGTTTATCCTGGGTTACTAACCCTCCCCTAGGTTATCCTGGGTGACTAACCCTCCCTGGGTTATCCTGGGTGACTAACCCTCCCCTGGGTTATCCTGGGTTACTAAACCCTCCCCTAGGTTTATCCTGGGTGCCTAACCCTCCCCTGGGTTATCCTGGGTGACTAACCCTCCCCTGGGTTATCCTGGGTGACTAACCCTCCCTGGGTTATCCTGGGTGACTAACCTCCCCTGGGTTATCCTGGGTGACTAACCCTTCCCCTGGGTTATTCCTGGGTGACTAACCCTCCCCTAGGTTATCCTGGGTGACTAACCCTCCCCTAGGTTATCCTGGGTGACTAACCCTCCCCTGGGTTATCCTGGGTGACTAACCCTCCCCTAGGTTATCCTGGGTGACTAACCCTCCCCTGGGTTATCCTGGATGACTAACCCTCCCCTGGGTTATCCTGGGTGACTAACCTTCCCCTGGGTTATCCTGGGTGACTAACACTCCCCTGGGTTATCCTGGGTGACTAACCCTCCCCTGGGTTATCCTGGGTGACTAACCCTACCCCTGGGTTATCCTGGGTGACTAACCCTCCCCCTGGGTTATCCTGGGTGACTAACCCTCCCCCTGGGTTATCCTGGGTGACTAACACTCCCCTGGGTTATCCTGGGTGACTAACCCTCCCCCTGGGTTATCCTGGGTGACTAACCCTCCCCCTGGGTTATCCTGGGTGACTAACCCTCCCCCTGGGTTATCCTGGGTGACTAACCCTCCCCCTGGGTTATCCTGGGTGACTAACCCTCCTGGGTTAAAAATCCGAAGGAAATCTTCTCATTAATAATTAGTGTTTCTTTGTACTCACCCAGTTGTGTTTTGTAGGGGTCGAGGCACTGGTCCTGACCTCCACTTATCATAGGTATACTTGACCGACATTCCTTTGATATACCTGTAATGAGTTTCGAGAGTCAGGAAACAGGATAAGTGTTTCTTGGTCTGGGTTAAATGATGACCCTCTGTTGTAGCTTTGGGTCATTTGACCGAGGCCTTCCGCTGGCTTACCTGTCCATCCCTTTAAACATATCTCATTATTTACTGTGTGTCTTATTAACTTGTTGGTGGCCTGGTGAATGTAGCTCTCGCATCACACGGTCAGGGTCCGGGTTCGATTCAAAGCGAGGGTAGAAGCATTGGGCTTGTTTCTTTACACCGGTTGTCCATGTTCACCCATCAGTAAAATGGGTACCTGGGTGTTAGTGGACTGGTGTGGGTCATATCCTGGGTGTTAGTGGACTGGTGTGGGTCACATCCTGGGTGTTAGTGGACTGGTGTGGGTCACATCCTGGGTGTTAGTGGACTGGTGTGGGTCACATCCTGGGTGTTAGTGGACTGGTGTGGGTCACATCCTGGGTGTTAGTGGACTGGTGTGGGTCACATCCTGGGTGTTAGTGGACTGGTGTGGGTCACATCCTGGGTATTAGTGAACTGGTGTGGGTCACATCCTGGGTGTTAGTGGACTGGTGTGGGTCACATCCTGGGTATTAGTGAACTGGTGTGGGTCACATCCTGGGTGTTAGTGGACGGTTGTGGGTCACATCCTGGGTGTTAGTGGACTGGTGTGGGTCACATCCTGGGTGTTAGTGGACTGGTGTGGGTCACATCCTGGGTGTTAGTGGACTGGTGTGGGTCACATCCTGGGTGTTAGGGGGATGGTGGGGGTCACATCCTGGGTGTTAGTGGACTGGTGTGGGTCACATCCTGGGTATTAGTGGACTGGTGTGGGTCACATCATGGGTGTTAGTGGACTGGTGTGGGTCACATCATGGGTGTTAGTGGACTGGTGTGGGTCACATCATGGGTGTTAGTGGACTGGTGTGGGTCACATCCTGGGTGTTAATGGACTGGTGTGGGTCGATCCTGGTGTTATTTGGACTGGTGGGGGGTCACATCCTGGGTATTAGTGGGG
>NC_069493.1:8169183-8182863 GCF_026875155.1 Cherax quadricarinatus
ACATCCTTATTTACACATCCTTATTTACACACCCTTTTTTACAACCCTTATTTACACACCTTTTTTACACCCCCTTATTTAACACCCCTTTTTTACACACCCCTTTTTTACACATCCTTATTTACAACCTTATTTACACATCCTATTTACACATCCTTATTTTAACACATCCTTATTTACACACCCCTTTTTTTACACATCCTTATTTATACATCCTTATTTACACATCCTTATTTACACATCCTTTTTTACACATCCTTATTACACATCCTTATTACCATCCTTATTTACACATCCCTTAATTCACACATCCTTATTTACACATCCTTATCACACATCCTTATTTACACATCCTTATTCACACATCCTTATTCACACATCCTTATTTACACATCCTTATTTACACATCCTTATTACACACCTTATTCCCTCCTATTACAATCCTTATTTAAACATCCTTATTCACACATCCCATTATTTACATCCATTTCACATCCTTATTTACAAAATCCTTATTTTTCATCCTTATTAAATCCTATTAACATCCTTATTCACACATTTTCCTTAATTTACACATCCTATTAACATCCTTATTTACACATCCTTTTTCACATCCTTATTTATACATCCTTATTTACACAACTTATTTACACATCCTTATTCACACATCTTTTACCATCCTTATTATACATCTTATTTACACATTCTTTTTTACCATCCTATTCCCCATCCTATTTTCACATTTCCTTATTATACATCCTTATTCACATCCTTATTTAACATCTTTTTACAAATCCTTATTTACACATCCTTTTTACACATCTTATTTACACATCCTTATTACACATCCTTATTATAAAATCCTTATTTACACATCCTTAATTACACATCCTTTTTTACACATCTTATTACAATTTATTTTCACATTTCCTATTTATAACCTTTTTTACACATCCTTATTTGCACTATTTACACATCCTTATTTACACATCCTTTTTTACAAATCCTTTTTTAACACCTTATTACACATACCTTATTTCACAACCCTTATTTACAATCCTTATTTCACACCCTTATTTACACACCCTTTTTTAACATCCTTATTTACAACCCTATTTTCACACCCCCTTTTTTACACACCCCTTTTTTACACCCATTTCCCCCATTTACACCCCCTTTTTACAATCCTTTTTTAACTCCTAATTACAATCCTTATTTTACCACCTTTTTTTTACACATCCCTTTTTTAACATCCCTTTTTACCAAACATTTTTACACACCTTATTTCCATCCTTATTTAAAATCCTTATTACAAAATCCTTTTTTACCACCCTTTTTCCCAAAACCCTTTTTTACACACCTTTTTCCACATCCTTATTAACTCCTTATTCACACATCCCTTTTTCACACTTTATTTACAATCCTATTCACACATCCTTTTTACACTCCTTTTTTACACACCTTATTTTCACACCTTAAATTTTCACATCCTTATTTACACTCCCTTTTTTACACATCCCCTTTTTTACACTCCCTTTTTTTCACACCTTATTAACATCCTTTTTACACATCCTTATTACACACCTTATTCCCTCCTTTTTTAAAATCCTTATTTAACATCCTTATTTACCATCCTTATTTTTCACACCTTATTTAACATCCTTTTTTACACTCCTTTTTACACACCTTTTTTCAATCCTTATTTACAATCCTTATTTAAACATCCTTATTTACACATCCTTATTTTTAAAATCCTTATTTATACATTTATTTATACACTTATTTACCATCCTTATTTACACATCCCTTTTTACACATCCTTTTTTTACATCCTTTTTTTACACATCCCTTTTTTACCAACCTTTTACACTCCTTATTTTTTAAAATCCCTTTTTTTAACATCCTTTTTAACATTTTTTAAAAAATCCTATTTAAAAAAAATTTATTTACAAAATCCTTTTTTCACACACCATTAACATCCTTTTTCACAATTTTTTTCCTCCCTTTTTTTCCTCCTTATTTACCCCCCTTTTTTACACACCTTATTTAAATTTTTTAATGATAAAAAGGGAAAGTGTGGACAGAGACCAGGTAATTTCTGCCTACATCAGTAAACAAAGTTTGAATTTTATTCGCTAAACTTGTATAAGGGTAGTCAATTTTGTCTTGACGAGAGAGCAGATACAAAGGAAAGCAGACAGCTTGTTACCTGAAAGTTGGTGGGTAGTTTCCTGCTTTCTTTCTGCTGTCTTCTCTGCTGCTTCTGCTGTCCTGCTGCTGCCTATACTCCTTATCTCCGGACACCTGGAATTTAATAATAATAATAATGATAATAATAATGATAATGATGATTTATGTAAGTACAAGGTATATAGACCAAAGGTGACATTAATGACGTACTACATCGAAAGTACCTGGTTATGCAGAGCATTTGGGACAAATTAGGTAAATTTTCTCCCAGGATGCGACTCACACCAGTCGGCTAACACCCAGGTACCTGTTTCCTACTAGGTGAACAGGGACAACAGGTGACTTAAGGAAATACGCCCCCATACAGAGAGGATCTAGATTCGATGTCCAGATCAGACAATGAATGCCATAAACATATGTTATTATATATTCTGAGGAATTAAACTGGGGGTCTAAGAAATTAGGAGCTCTGTCCTCTACTAAGGTACCGGCTGCCAGGCTCAGGTACTATCTGGAGCCTACCTGGAGGGCGTTCCGGGGTCAACGCCCCCACTGTTCGATCCACTACCAGGCCTCGCGGTGGATCAGGTCCTGATTAACCAGGCTGTTACTGCTAGCCAAACGCAGACCAACGTACGAACCACAGCCTGGCTGGTCAGGTACGACTTTAGGTATCTGTTCAAAAACCCTCTTGAAGAAAAGCCGGGGGGTCTATTGGCAATCCCCTTTATGTATGCTGAGAGGCAGTTGAACAGTCTTAATTAAGCTGATAGAGTTGAAGTTCTAACAATAAAGATCGAGAACCAAAACCTAGTCATTGTGGTTGTATACAAGCCACCAGATGCAACCTCACAACAGTTCAAGGAACAGCTACTGAAATTGATTACTTTTTTGGAAAAACCTTCCAGCTCCATCCCCAAACATCTTACTGCTTGGTGATTTCAACCAAAGGGCATACAAAATGGAAGAATGTAGAAAATTTAATGTTATAGCTGAAACAATCCCGGGGGTAGCGCAGATGAAAGGTCACACACACATAGCAAACTAAGTCTCTGCGAAAAACACACCTTAAGCCAGCAGATAGTGGAGCCAACAAGACTAGAAAACCACACTTGACCTTATCTTCACAAATAATGAGGACCTGGTAAAAAAGAAAACAATATAAGAAGCAACTTTTTTCCGATCACATCTAATCAAATTTCAGACTTACCACGCACGGGGTCCTGATCAGCAGAATGCATTACCTGTGAAGGTGTCTTCACAAAATACAACTTAAACAACAAGAGCATCAACTGGGACCAGTAAACATGTCCTAAACGAAACATTGGGAAAATGTCTTAAAATGACATAGCCCAAACTGCCTTGAAAGGGTCAACTTCCTGGCAGCCGAAGCAAGTTCAAGGCATATTCCCCTAAGACAGAAGAAGAGAAAAGTAAACTGGAGAGAAAGACGCTCCCTCTAAGAAGACGACGAAGATCACTGAGCTCCTCAAAACCTAGAATATCTGGTACAATGGAAGGGCGCTGGGGCAAGGAAGTGGAAAGTATCAAACTTAAGTTAAAGGACTCTTACAGGAACCAGGAGAGACAGGAGGAGCTGAAAGCGATTAGTGAAATTGAAAGAAATTCGAAATATTTCTTTTCACATGCCAAAAACAAGGCAAATACCACATCTAGTATCGGGCCCTTACTCAGACAAGATGGGACTTACACAGATGACAACAAGGAAAAGACTCTGAAATCCAAATAAGACTTTGTTTAGCGAGCCACTAATCAGTCTAAAGATCGATATTCCAAATTATTTTTTCATGGATGAGCCTCAATATTCCATTAATGTATGCCAGAAATCCGACTAAACCCTAATTCCAATATAATTGAGAAAGCCAAATTTACAACACCCATGCACTCACCCGGTCGCTGACTCGTTCATTAAAAAAATGCAAGAAACCCCTTTCGCGTGCCCCAAGTACACTATGGAGGGGGAGCTTGGATATAGCCCCACTCCATAAAGGTGGGGAGCAAAGCATTAGCTAAGAACTATAAAACCAATAGCTCTGACGCCCACATCATAAAAATCTTTGAAAGAGTGCTAAGAAGCAGGATTGCAAATCACCTGGATTCCCAAATATGCACAATCCAGGGCAACATGGGTTTAGGGCAGGTCGCTCCCGCCTCTCACAACTACTGGATCACTAGATATGGCCTTGGATGCACTGGAAGAAAATCAAAAATGCAGATGTAATAT
The DNA here is from genome assembly GCF_026875155.1 of Cherax quadricarinatus. NCBI lineage: Eukaryota > Metazoa > Arthropoda > Malacostraca > Decapoda > Parastacidae > Cherax > Cherax quadricarinatus. Next base: position 8,173,619 of record NC_069493.1, read on the forward strand.
ACACAGAAATTTGCAAAAGCATTTGACAAAGCGATCATCGCGTAATAGCCCATAAAATACGTGCTAAAGGAATAACTGGGAAAGTGGGGAAATGGGCTTCAACTTCCTAACAAATTTGAACACAATGATAGTGGTCAAAAAGAGTTAAATCGGAGGCTGCCATAGTGAAGAGCTCTGTTCCCCAGAGGCACAGTACTCGCCCCCATCTTATTCCTTATCCTCATATCAGACATAGACAGAGATATTTCACCACAGCACCGTATCATCCTTTGCGGATGATACTAGGATCTGCATGAGGCTGTCATCTGCTGAGGACGCGGTTAACCTCCAAGAAGATATAAACAAAGTTTTTTCCCGTGGCAACGGTAAACAATATGATGTTCAATGAGGACAAATTCCAAAATACTTTCCCTTATGGAAAACTGGAGGAGATAATAACTAGAAAAGAGTACACTACTGACTCCGGCCATACCCAAAAGAGCGGAAAAATAATGTAAGGGGCCTGGGAGTAGTAATGTCTGAGGATCTCACTTTTTAAGGATCACAACAGTGCCACGATCGCACGTGCAAAGAAAAGGGTAGGATGGATAATGAGAACGTTCAAAACGAGAGATGCCAAGCCAGATGATCCTTTTCAAATCACTTGTCTCTCTAGGCTGGAATACTGCTGTACATTAACATCCCCTAACCAAGGCATGTGAAATTGATTGTACAGATAACCTTACTGCATGTATAAGTTCCATCAAACACCTTAACTACTGGGGAAAATTTTTGGAAACACTTGACTTGTACTCGTTGGAACGCAGGCGAGAGAGATACATCATAATTTACACTTGGAAAATCTTGGAAGGAATGATCCCTAATCTGCACACAGAAAACACTCCCCCAAAAAAGTAAAAGACTGGCAGGCGATGCAAATACTCCTAGTTAAAAGTAGGGGCGCCATTGGTACACAAAGAGAAAACACCATAAGTGCCGGGCCCAAGACTGTTCAACAGCCTCCCACCAAGCATAAGGGAATTGCCAATGGGCCCCGGGCTGCCTTCAAGAGAGAGCTGGACAGATAATTATATAATAATAATAATAACAATAATAATTATTATTATTATCATTATCATTATATTATTATTATTATTGTCATGGATAGTTACTGTTACAACTGACAGTCGAGATAAATATAAACAAATGTAAAGATTGAATATTAAATCATAAATACAAACGTTTTTTTTTTCACATTATTGATGTTTAATGTTAATTAAACGTATAAGGTTTTATATCATATAAGACAGTCCTGATATATCATATAAGACAGTCCCTGATATATCATATAAGACAGTCCTGATATATCATATAAGACAGTCCTGATATATCATATAAGACAGTCCTGATATATCATATAAGACAGTCCTGATATATCGTATAAGACAGTCCCTGATATATCATATAAGACAGTCCTGATATATCATATAAGACAGTCCTGATATATCGTATAAGACAGTCCTGATATATCATATAAGACAGTCCTGATATATCATATAAGACAGTCCTGATATATCATATAAGACAGTCCTGATATACATATAAGACAGTCATGATATATCATATAAGACAGTCATGATATATCATATAAGACAGTCCTGATATATCGTATAAGACAGTCCTGATATATCATATAAGACAGTCCTGATATATCATATAAGACAGTCCTGATATATCATATAAGACAGTCATGATATATCATATAAGACAGTCCTGATATATCATATAAGACAGTCCTGATATATCGTATAAGACAGTCCTGATATATCATATAAGACAGTCCTGATATATCATAAAGACATCCTGATATATCGTATAAGACAGTCCTGATATATCATATAAGACAGTCCTGATATATCATATAAGACAGTCCTGATATATCATATAAGACAGTCATGATATATCATATAAGACAGTCCTGATATATCATATAAGACAGTCCTGATATATCATATAAGACAGTCCTGATATATCATATAACACAGTCCTGATAATATCATATAAGACAGTCCTGATATATCATATAAGACAGTCATGATATATCATATAAGACAGTCCTGATATGTCATATAAGACAGTCCTGATAAAATCGTATAAGACAGTCCTGATATATCAAAATAAGACAGTCCTGATATATCATATAAGACAGTCCTGATATATCATATAAGACAGTCCTGATATATCATATAAGACAGTCCTGATATATCATATAAGACAGTCCTGATATATCATATAAGACAGTCCTGATATATCATATAAGACAGTCCTGATATATCATATAAGACAGTCCTGATATATCATATAAGACAGTCCTGATATATCATATAAGACGGGTCCTGATATATCGTATAAGACAGTCCTGATATATCATATAAGACAGTCCTGATATATCATATAAGACAGTCCTGATATATCATATAAGACAGTCCTGATATATCATATAAGACAGTCCTGATATATCATATAAGACAGTCCTGATATATCATATAAGACAGTCCTGATATATCATATAAGACAGTCCTGATATATCGTATAAGACAGTCCTGATATATCATATAAGACAGTCCTGATATATCATATAAGACAGTCCTGATATATCATATTAGACAGTCCTGATGTATCATAAAGACAGTACTGATATATCATATAAGACAGTCCTGATATAATCATATAAGACAGTCCTGATATATCACATAAGACAGTCCTGTTATAATCACATAAGACAGTCCTGATATATCATATAAGACAGTCCTGATATATCATATAAGACAGTCCTGATATATCATATAAGACAGTCCTGATATATCATATAAGACAGTCCTGATATATCATATAAGACAGTCCTGATATATCATATAAGACAGTCCTGATATATCATATAAGACAGTCCTGATATATCATATAAGACAGTCCTGATATATCATATAAGACAGTCCTGATATATCATATAAGACAGTCCTGATATATCATATAAGACAGTCCTGATATATCATATAAGACAGTCCTGATATATCATATAAGACAGTCCTGATATATCACATAAGACAGTCCTGATATATCACATAAGACAGTCCTGATATATCATATAAAGACAGTCCTGATATATCATATAAGACAGTCCTGATATATCACATAAGACAGTCCTGATATATCACATAAGACAGTTCTGATATATCATATAAGACAGTCCTGATATATCACATAAGACAGTCCTGATATATCATATAAGACAGTCCTGATATATCATATAAGACAGTCCTGATATATCATATAAGACAGTCCTGATATATCATATAAGACAGTCCTGATATATCATATAAGACAGTCCTGATATATCAATAAGACAGTCCTGATATATCATATAAGACAGTCCTGATATATCACATAAGACAGTCCTGATATATCATATAAGACAGTCCTGATATATCATATAAGACAGTCCTGATATATCACATAAGACAGTCCTGATATATCATATAAGACAGTCCTGATATATCATATAAGACAGTCCTGATATATCACATAAGACAGTCCTGATATATCACATAAGACAGTTCTGATAAAATCATATAAGACAGTCCTGATATATCACATAAGACAGTCCTGATATATCATATAAGACAGTCCTGATATATCATATAAGACAGTCCTGATATATCATATAAGACAGTCCTGATATATCATATAAGACAGTCCTGATATATCATATAAGACAGTCCTGATATATCATATAAGACAGTCCTGATATATCACATAAGACAGTCCTGATATATCACATAAGACAGTCCTGATAATCATATAAGACAGTCCTGATATATCATATAAGACAGTCCTGATATATCACATAAGACAGTCCTGATATATCACATAAGACAGTCCTGATATATCATATAAGACAGTCCTGATATATCACATAAGACATCCTGATATATCATATAAGACAGTCCTGATATATCATATAAGACAGTCCTGATATATCGTATAAGACAGTCCTGATATATCATATAAGACAGTCCTGATATATCATATAAGACAGTCCTGATATATCGTATAAGACAGTCCTGATATATCATATAAGACAGTCCTGATATATCTTATAAGACATCCTGATATATCCATAAGACAGTCCTGATATATCAAAAAGACAGTCCTGATATATCATATAAGACAGTCCTGATATATCATATAAGACAGTCCTGACATATCATATAAGACAGTCCTGATATATCATATAAGACAGTCCTGATATAATCATATAAGACACTCCTGATATATCATATAAGACAGTCATGATATATCATATAAGACAGTCCTGATATATCATATAAGACAGTCCTGATATATCATATAAGACAGTCCTGATATATCATATAAGACAGTCCTGATATATCATATAAGACAGTCCTGATATATCATATAAGACAGTCCTGATATATCATATAAGACAGTCCTGATATATCATATAAGACAGTCCTGATATATCATATAAGACAGTCCTGATATATCATATAAGACAGTCCTGATATATCATATAAGACAGTCCTGATATATCATATAAGACAGTCCTGATATATCATATAAGACAGTCCTGATATATCATATAAGACAGTCCTGATATATCATATAAGACAGTCCTGATAATATCAATATAAGACAGTCCTGATATATCATATAAGACAGTTCTGATATATCATATAAGACAGTCCTGATATATCATATAAGACAGTCCTGATATATCATATAAGACAGTCCTGATAAAATCATATAAGACAGTCCTGATATATCACATAAGACAGTCCTGATATATCATATAAGACAGTCCTGATATATCATATAAGACAGTCCTGATATATCATATAAGACAGTCCTGATATACCCATATAAGACAGTCCTGATATATCATATAAGACATCCTGATATATCATATAAGACAGTCCTGATATATCATATAAGACAGTGCTGATATATCATATAAGACAGTCTGATATATCATATAAGACAGCCCTGATATATCATATAAGACAGTCCTGATATATCATATAAGACAGTCCTGATATATCATATAAGACAGTCCTGATATATCATATAAGACAGTCCTGATATATCATATAAGACAGTCCTGATATATCATATAAGACAGTCCTGATATATCATATAAGACAGTCCTGATATATCATATAAGACAGTCCTGATATATCATATACGACAGCCCTGAAAAATCATATAAGACAGTCCTGATATATCATATAAGACAGTCCTGATATATCACATAAGACAGTCCTGACATATCATATAAGACAGTCCTGATATATCATATAAGACAGTCCTGATAATCATAAAGACAGTCCTGATATATCATATAAGACAGTCCTGATATATCATATAAGACAGTCCTGATATATCATATAAGACAGTCCTGATGTATCATATAAGACAGTCCTGATATATCATAAAAAGACAGTCCTGATATATCATATAAGACAGTCCTGATATATCATATAAGACAGTCCTGATATATCATATAAGACAGTCCTGATGTATCATATAGACAGTCCTGAAATATCATATAAGACAGTCCTGATATATCATATAAGACAGTCCTGATAAAATCATATAAGACAGTCCTGATATATCACATAAGACAGTCCTGATATATCATATAAGACAGTCCTGATATATCATATAAGACAGTCCTGATATATCATATAAGACAGTCCTGATATATCATATAAGACAGTCCTGATATATCATATAAGACAGTCCTGATATATCATATAAGACAGTCCTGATATATCATATAAGACAGTCCTGATATATCATATAAGACAGTCCTGATATATCATATAAGACAGTCCTGATATATCATATAAGACAGCCCTGATATATCATATAAGACAGTCCTGATATATCATATAAGACAGTCCTGATATATCATATAAGACAGCCCTGATATATCATATAAGCCCAGTCCTGATATATCATATAAGACAGTCCTGATATATCATATAAGACAGTCCTGATATATCATATAAGACAGTCCTGATATATCATATAAGACAGTCCTGATATATCATATAAGACAGTCCTGATATATCATAAAGACAGTCCTGATATATCATATAAGACAGTCCTGATATATCATATAAGACAGTCCTGATATATCATATAAGACAGTCCTGATATTTTCATATAAGACAGTCCTGATATATCATATAAGACAGTCCTGATATATCATATAAGACAGTCCTGATATATCATATAAGACAGTCCTGATATATCATATAAGACAGTTCTGATATATCATATAAGACAGTCCTGATATATCATATAAGACAGTCCTGATATATCATGTAAGACAGTCCTGATATATCATATAAGACAGTCCTGATATATCATATAAGACAGTCCTGATATATCATATAAGACAGTCCTGATATATCATATAAGACAGTCCTGATATATCATATAAGACAGTCCTGATATATCATGTAAGACAGTCCTGATATATCATATAAGACAGTCCTGATATATCATATAAGACAGTCCTGATATATCATATAAGACAGCCCTGATATATCATATAAGACAGTCCTGATATATCATATAATACAGTCCTGATATATCATATAAGACAGTCCTGATATATCATATAAGACAGTCCTGATATAGGCACTGACACTCAGGTAATTCATCTTGTAAACACGCGACGTAAACTTACTGTATCGATAAATACAGTAATACAGTAATACAGTAATACAGTAATACAGTAATACAGTAATACAGTAATACAGTAATGCAGTAATACAGTAATACAGTAATATAGTAATACAGTAATACAGTAATACAGTAATACAGTAATACAGTAATGCAGTAATACAGTAATACAGTAATACAGTAATGCAGTAATACAGTAAATACAGTAATACAGTAATACAGTAATACAGTAATACAGTAATGCAGTAATACAGTAATACAGTAATACAGTAATACAGTAATACAGTAATGCAGTAATACAGTAATACAGTAATGCAGTAATACAGTAATACAGTAATACAGTAATACAGTAAGACAGTAATGCAGTAATACAGTAATACAGTAATACAGTAATACAGTAATACAGTAATACAGTAATACAGTAATACAGTAATACAGTAATACAGTAATGAAGTAATTCAGTAATACAGTAATACAGTAATACAGTAATGCAGTAATACAGTAATACAGTAATACAGTAATACAGTAATACAGTAATATAGTAAATACAGTAATACAGTAATACAGTAATACAGTAATACAGTAATACAGTAATACAGTAATACAGTAATGCAGTAATTCAGTAATACAGTAATACAGTAATACAGTAATGCAGTAATACAGTAATACAGTAAAACAGTAATACAGTAATACAGTAATATAGTAATACAGTAATACAGTAATACAGTAATACAGTAATACAGTAATACAGTATTACAGTAATACAGTAATACAGTAATACAGTAATACAGTACTCTAAATGTATTTTCTCTTCTTTATGATATTCAAAAATAATTGTTTCTCTCTGGCTAACTTTATCTTAGGAATAAAGTATATAATACACAAAGTATACAAAGTATATAATACATATACAAAGTATACAAAGTATATAATATATATACAAAGTATACAAAGTATATAATACATATACAAAGTATACAAAGTATATAATACATACACAAAGTATACAAAGTGTATAATACATATACAAAGTATACAAAGTATATAATACATATACAAAGTATATAATATACAAAGTATACAAAGTATATAATACATACACAAAGTATACAAAGTGTATAATACATATACAAAGTATACAAAGTATATAATAAAATATACAAAGTACACAAAGTATATAATATAAAAAATATTCAAAGTATATAATACATATACAAAGTATACAAAGTATATAATACATACACAAAGTATACAAAGTATATAATACATATACAAAGTATACAATACATATACAAAGTATACAAAGTATATAATACATACACAAAGTATACAATACATATACAAAGTATACAAAGTATATAATATACAAAATATTCAAAGTATATAATACATACACAAAGTATACAAAGTGTATAATACATATACAAAGTATACAAAGTATATAATACATATACAAAGTATACAAAGTATATAATACATACACAAAGTATACAAAGTATATAATACATATACAAAGTATACAAAGTATATAATACATACACAAAACATGTATATGATACTTGCTTCAGTGTTTCTTCTATCTTATCTTCTTATTCCAGACTGAGGGACTGATTACCTCAAACTCCAACTCTCTTTAACCCTCTCTGCTTTGTACTGGACTGATGAAGTCACTGTGTGGCGAAACGTTTCCTTAATAAAAATTCCCATATTTTGCACAAGTGTCTCAGTCTTCAAGATTTCCGGCCAACAGTAGACAACAGTAGACAACAGTAGACAACAGTAGACAACAGTAGACAAGCTAGACTCACGAAATCGTAATGACACGATTGCAAACAAACCATACCACGAGTGGGGTTAGAACCCTAGGTATGGCTAGTAGTAAAATTTATGATGAGTCAAAAATTATACGTGGTTTCTTGACTGGACGGGGGGGGGGGCAGCGCCCCTAACCCCTGCATTTTTCAAGGATCAACTGTTCATTATTTGTCGTGTTTAGTAATTCCGAGCAAATGACTCACTGTGACACACTATCAGTAGCAGCATCAGTGCCAGCATCAGTACCAGCATCAGTACCAGCATCAGTACCAGCATCAGTACCAGCATCAGTACCAGCATCAGTACCAGCATCATCAGTACCAGCATCATCAGTACCAGCATCAGTACCAGCATCATCAGTACCAGCATCAGTACCAGCATCATCAGTACCAGCATCATCAGTACCAGCATCAGTACCAGCATCAGTACCAGCATCAGTACCAGCATCAGTACCAGCATCATCAGTACCAGCAGCATCAGTACCAGCATCAGTACCAGCATCAGTACCAGCATCAGTACCAGCATCAGTACCAGCATCAGTACCAGCATCAGTGACAGCATCAGTACCAGCATCAGTACCAGCATCAGTGACAGCATCAGTACCAGCATCAGTGACAGCATCAGTACCAGCATCAGTACCAGCATCAGTACCAGCATCAGTACCACCCCCATCATCA
>NC_069493.1:8183363-8248363 GCF_026875155.1 Cherax quadricarinatus
ATATATATTTTTATATATATATATTATTATATATATATATATATTTTATTATATTTTTATATATATATATATGCAAAACAACCACTCTGAAAGAATAGAGAAATTCCAAGCGCTTTCGTGACTACTCATTGTCATAGTTCCTTGATAATGTGAGTAGTCGCGAAAGCGCTTGGAATTTCTCTATTCTTTCAGTGTGGTTGTTTTGCATATTCTGAAATGACCTTTTTTACTGTGATCTTATTGCATATATATATGTATATATATATATATATATATTTTATATATATATATATATATATATATATATATATATATATATATATATATATATATATATATATATATATATATATATATATATTTATATATATATATATATATATATATTATATATATATATATATATATATATTATATATATATATATATATATATATATATATATATATATATATATATGAGACAGCCAGACAGGCAATGCCTGTCTTGCTGATTTGCCAATGTGTACCTGTCTGGTGGTGTCCCTGAGACGTAAGTAGGCTCCTCCTCTTTGGTTTATCAATATATATCCTACGGAAAGATGACGGGGCAATAAAACCCAGTTGGCGGAGCTATAGTGAGAATTGCGAGTCACGAGGCTGCCACAGTGCTGAAACCTACACAGTACAGATTTGGGATTCAACAAGGCTGTGAGGCAACACTCCACGTAGTAAGAATTCAGATCAAAAAGCTCTGATTAAATTGAACTTTGCCAATGTTTTTAACTTAGTCAAAAGGGGTTGTTACTCTTGTGCAGTTTCTAAATATTTTCGTCCCCTCTATCATATCATCCAATCATGTGATAGTGAGACTTCAAAACTCCTATTTGGTAAACACGAGACTGATTATTGTAAAGGTGTGCAACAAGTGGACCTTCTCGCCCTTCGTCTTTTCTGTCTGGTGATCAAGCAAGCTACAGAAACACTGTCCAGTGGGCTCATCGTCTGGTTCTTGGTTGATGGCAGCCTGGTTGCCATTACTGAATTTCTCCTAGAGAACATCAGGAAAAAAATTAAAGAGAGAATCTGGGCCTATCTTTAAGCCTTACTAAATGTGAACTAGCTTCCTAAAACCATTATATCACTGAGCATATAAGTGCCCCTTTCCTAGAAGTAAGAGTTATTGATCCGGCCAAAAGTACTCTCTTTGGCACTCCTCTCGGGAACAGTGTCATTCATCTGATTCCGACAAAATATCTGGGACCTCAGGATGATGGCAGAATGAGAGACATAGATACATATTATGACTTCTACCTACTAGCAGATATCTGTCCCTTCCAAAGCTCACCTACTTCTTGAAATGCTCCCCAGCCTTCGACAGTCCAGAACTGAAGAAATATTACTCCCTTCAATAATCCATGTTAAAGGGTGAGCTAAATCTTTCCCTTGAAGATGTACAGTAGATGTAAGCCTTATTTCCAGTCAGGCTTGGTGGCCTGGGAATAAGAAAAGCCTCTCAAATTGCTTTACCAGCCTTATTTCCAGTCAGGCTTGGTGGCCTGGGAATAAGAAAAGCCTCTCAAATTGCTTTACCAGCCTTATTCCAGTCAGGCTTGGTGGCCTGGGAATAAGAAAAGCCTCTCAAATGCTTTACAGCCTTATTCCCAGTCAGGCTTGGTGGCCTGGGAATAAGAAAAGCCTCTCAAATTGCTTTACCAGCCTTATTCCCAGTCAGGCTTGGTGGCCTGGGAATAAGAAAAGCCTCTCAAATTGCTTTACCAGCCTTATTCCCAGTCAGGCTTGGTGGCCTGGGAATAAGAAAAGCCTCTCAAATTGCTTTACCAGCCTTATTTCCAGCCAGGCTTGGTGGCCTGGGAATAAGAAAAGACCTCTCAAATTGCTTTATCAGCCTTATTTCCAGTCAGGCTTGGTGGCCTGGGAATAAGAAAAGCCTCTCAAATTGCTTTACCAGCCTTATTTCCAGCCAGGCTTGGTGGCCTGGGAATAAGAAAAGCCTCTCAAATTGCTTTATCAGCCTTATTTCCAGTCAGGCTTGGTGGCCTGGGAATAAGAAAAGCCTCTCAAATTGCTTTACCAGCCTTATTCCCAGTCAGGCTTGGTGGCCTGGGAATAAGAAAAGCCTCTCAAATTGCTTTACCAGCCTTATTTCCAGCCAGGCTTGGTGGCCTGGGAATAAGAAAAGCCTCTCAAATTGCTTTATCAGCCTTATTTCCAGTCAGGCTTGGTGGCCTGGGAATAAGAAAAGCCTCTCAAATTGCTTTACCAGCCTTATTTCCAGCCAGGCTTGGTGGCCTGGGAATAAGAAAAGCCTCTCAAATTGCTTTACCAGCCTTATTTCCAGTCAGGCTTGATGGCCTGGAAATAAAAACCTCTCAAATTGCTTTACCAGCTATCTTCTCCTCCTCCAAGTTAATAAAAAAAGTTCTTTTCGTATTCCTGGTGTAGCAGGAATACGGCATTCAAGCTGCACCAGGGCCATTACCGAGTGAGAGAGTCTCTGCTCAAGCACCAAAACCCATTGCAATTCTGCCCTACATACAGTCCAGATGAGACATATAAAAACATGCTGGTTGCTGTAACATCCAACAAGAAGACTGCTTGTCTCCAAGATCACCTTACTCTGCGACTTACTCCTATGGGCACGCGCCTCGACCCATAGATCCTCCGCAGTGGCTCTTCGCCTCACTTCCCCAGTTAACATGGAATATGTGAATATTTGCGACGATGTAAAAGTCATACAATACGGTTCACATGATCCATATTGTTCCAAAACCAAGACTTGGTACACGAGACACAGTGAAGTCAAGGACATCATAAACAAGAGTCTTGTCTCAGCCGGGTGCCCGGCTGAGACAGAGCCCAGATTCCTAGCATCCAGAAATTCTCACTGACCGGCAAACTCCCCTGGGGTAATCACCATCTATCCAAGAAATTCGGAAGGTGCCTCACGCAAGCCATTCATTTCTTCTCTGTGGTATATTTCATATAAATAAATACATATATATATATATATATATAATATATATATTATATATATATATATATATATATATATATATATATATATATATATATATATATATATATATATATATATATATATATATATATATATTATATATATATATATATATATATATATATATATATATATATGTCGTGCCGAATATGTAAAATGGTCAATTAGCAAAAACTCATTTAAAATTAAGTCTTTTTTAAAATTTTCTCTTATACGTTTAAAGATATATTTTTTTCATTAATGTTAATGTAAAAATTTACAATTTGGCATCAAAAGAATCTTAGAAAACTTACCTAACCTTATTATAACAAGTACAATTTATTTTAGCTTAACTCAACTAAATATATTTTAGATTTGCTTAAAATAATTTAATGCTAAACAAACACAGTGAAATATATTTTTTTCGTTAGGTTCAGAATGATTTTGGTGAAATTATTGCATACACAAATTTTCACTTGTCTTATATGGCAAGATGAGCGTTGGTATTTAAGCCAAGATCGCAAGTTCTGCCTATTCGGCACGACATTATATATATATATATATATATATATATATATATATATATTATATATATATATATATATATATATATATATTATATATATTATATATATTATATATATATATATATATATATATAACACAACACAACCAGGGAATCCAGTCAGACCAATTATTAGCTCCATAGGATCAGTTTCATATAAATTATCCAAATGGCTTGTTGATATTTTGAGCCCTATTGTTGGCAAAATTTTTAACTTTAATGTTAAAAACAACATAGACTTGGTTGATAAATTAAGCTCCTTGACTGACTTAAATGATTTTAACTTGGTTAGTTTTGATGTTACTTCCTTGTTTACGAAAGTTCCTATTGATGATTTATTAAGTTTCTTATCTGAAGAACTTGCTAATTATGATTTACCATTGCCAGTTCCTACTATCATTAAACTTACTAAACTTTGCATTGTTGATGCAAAATTTGTATTTAATGATAAGTTTTACACTCAGAAGTTTGGTATGGCAATGGGAAATCCTCTTTCACCTGTTCTTAGTAACCTATACATGGAATTTTTTGAAACAAGGTTGCTTAACACAATCCTCTCTAATAGAGCTAAATGGTTCAGATATGTTGATGATATTTTGTGTCTTATGCCCAAAAATGTAGATATACACCATTTTCTTGGAAAATTAAATAGCTTAGCCCATTCTATAAACTTTACTGTTGAGTTTGAAGAAAATAACTCAATGCCTTTTCTGGATGTTTTAATTATTAAGGGTAATAATGAATTCAAGTTTAAAATTTACAGAAAACCTACAAATAACTGTTCCTATGTCCACTATTATTCCTCGCATCAAGATAGAGTCAAACTGTCTGTTTTCTCATCAATGTTTTTGAGAGCTTTACGAATTTGTAGTCCTGAGTTCATAGATGAGGAAATATCCAAAATTTATGAAATAGGTAATGATTTAAAATACCCAAGAAATGTAATTGATAAATCTTTTAAAGTTGCTAGAAATACTTTTTACAATCCAAAAAGGGACAGCCAGCCTTATTCAACTAAAAATATGTTGGTTCTCCCTTACCATGAAAACTTTGTTGATATGCCTTCTCTTCTTAAGACTTTTAATATTAAAGTTGAAGATTGAGACACTTATGCAGCATATGGGAATCTTTATTCAGGAAACGTTTCGCCAGACAGTGGCTTCATCAGTCCAATACATAAGAACATAAGAACATAAGAACGAAGGAACACTGCAGAAGGCCTACTGGCCCATGCGAGGCAGGTCCAAGTCTCCTACCGGCTTAAGCCAATGCACCCAACCTAGTCGGGTCAGGTCACATTGACTTAAGGGAGGAACACGGCAACCGACCTGTTAGCACAAGCTATCAGGTCTAACTCACACCCACCCACATCTACTCATGTATTTATCCAACCTATTTTTAAAGCTACACAACGTTCTGGCCTCTATAACGGTACTTGGGAGTCTGTTCCACTCATCCACAACTCTATTACCAAACCAGTACTTTCCTATATCCTTCCTGAATCTGAATTTTTCCAACTTAAAACCATTGCTGGGGAGTCCTGTCTAGGCTAGATATTTTCAGCACACTATTTACATCCCCTTTATTTATTCCTGTCTTCCATTTATACACCTCAATCATATCCCCCCTAATTCTACGTCTTTCTAGAGAGTGCAGTTTCAGGGCCCTTAGTCTATCCTCATAGGGAAGGTTTCTGATACATGGGATCATCTTTGTCATCCTCCTTTGTACATTTTCCAGAGAATTTATATTTCCCTTCTGTAATACGGTGACCAAAACTGTGCAGCATAATCTAAATGAGGCCTAACCAAGGATGTTAGAGTTGAAGACAACCTGAGGACTCCTATTATTTATGCTTCTTGATATGAAGCCAAGGATTCTATTAGCTTTATTGCGAACACTTATGCACTGTTGTCTTGGTTTCAGATTACTGCTAACCAGAACTCCTAAATCTTTTTCGCAATCCGTAATATTAAGATCTACATTATTTAGTTTATATGTGGCATGGTTATTGTCCTGTCCAACATTTAGAACTTTGCATTTGTCTATATTAAACTGCATCTGCCACTTCTCGACCACTGCATCAGTCTATTCAAATCTTCCTGGAGTGCTCGAATGTCCTCGTCAGAATGAATTCGACGGCCTATTTTGGTGTCATCGGCAAACTGCCGATGTCGCTCTTTATGCCCTCATCTATGTCGTTTATGTAGATTGTGAACAGCAGGGGGCCCAACACTGACCCCTGTGGAACACCGCTCGTGACGCTTCCCCACTCTGATTTCTCCCCATTTATGCAACTCTCTGCTGCCTATTTGTCAACCATGCCTTATCCAGGAAAAAATTTCTCCTCCTATTCCATGTCTTTAATTTTCCTCAATAGTCTCTGATTTTGGGACCTGTCAAAAGCCCTTTCTGAAAATCCCTATACACAATATCATATTCATTACCATGATCTACCTCCTCAAATACCTTAGTAAAAAAAAGTTAATAAATTCGTAAGGAAAGGAACGCCCCTTTGTAAAACCATGCTGAGATTCGTTGATTAATTTATGCTTTTCAAGGGGGCCCAAACGAACTGCCTCGGCAATTATTGATTCCATAAATTTTCCCACTATGGAGGTTAGGCTTATTGGTCTATAGTTCGAAGCTAAGGACCTGTCCCCTGTTTTGAAAATAGGTATCACATTTGCCATTTTCCACTTATCTGGCACCATGCCATTTGTAGTGATATGTTGAAAAGATTAGCCAAAGGTGTGCAAAAGCTCCTCTTTACATTCCTTTAGACCCTTGCATACAGTTCATCAGGGCCTGGGATTTGTTAGGTTTCAATTTATCTATTTGCCAAAGGGACCATGTCACTTGTGACCAATAGTGCACAGTTTATTAAACGTCCTGTTCTACATAATTTATCATTATGGTATACGCTGGTATTCCTCCTGTGAAAAAAAATGAGAGGAAGTATGTGTTAAAAATTCTACACTTTTCCTTTATCACGTCATGACTGACCCGAGAACTTTTGAGGGCCTATTTTTGTCCCGACTTATTTTATACCTGAAAGAACCCTTTTGGGTTAGTTTTTCATTCTCTTGCAATTTTAACCCATAAGCTTTTTTTTGCTTTTCTAATTCCCTTTTTATTTTTTCTTTAACTGAATTTCGATTTCTTAATTGCCCCTCTCCTCTTTTGATTTGCCTATAATGCCCTCTTTTGCCCAATCAGATATTTTAATCTATTGTTCATCCATTTGGGATCATTTTATTTGATCTGATTTCCCATTTGGAACAAAATTTGACTGGGGCAGCTAGAACTATCCCCGGAAAGCATCAAAGGGAACCACACCACCACCTCCCCTTTAGCAGGTCTTTTCCATTCCCCCACCTAAGAATTTTTCAGTCCTATGAAATCAGCCAAGCGAAAGTCGGGGACGGATTTGTTTTGCCATTATTAGGGGTTTCCCCATGAAATTAAATGAGTGATTTGTGACCCCTTCCCCAAGCTCATCTTAACCCAAATTTTTAATTTGTGCCCTCTAAGACAAGTCAAGGGGGTTTTTTTTTCCCTAGTTGGCTCTGTCACAAACTGTTTTTAAAAAAACAATCCTGGGGGTATCAAAAATCCCCCCTTTCTAAATTTCCGTCAAATTGCTCCAGTCAATCTGTCATAGTTGAAATCTCCATTAGCAAAAACTTTTTTCGTTTTAGAGCCTTACGAATTTTGTCCCATAGAATTTACTGCACTCCCTCAGATTTGGGGCCCTGTAAAACCCCCAAAAATTATTTTTTCCCCTCGGCCCCGAAAAGCTGAAACCAAACGTTTCCCGGGCTGACGCTTTAATTTAAATACTTGTCTTAAACAAAAATTTTAAAATTGTCTCTGACAACATGCACTCCACCCCCTTTCCTGTTCCCCTGTCAGTGTGGAAAAATTTTATACCCTTGTATGTGACATTCAGAGGGCATCTCTCTATCTTTCAGATTGACCCGGGTCTTGTTATAGCAAAAATATCTATGTTTCCTGCACTTGCAATTAATCTTAGCTCATCAACTTATTTCTAACACCCCTGCTATTAGTTAGAAACCCTTTAAGGGAGCTGCCCTTGCTGCCCTCTGCTGCCCCCCTTTTTTAGGACCTGTTCTTTTGTTTTTATTTATAACTTGTGCTGAAGCCTTTATACATTTACTGTTTCCCCCCTAGTGTTGCAACCTCTTTTTTCCCCAACCCCAAAACCCTCTATCTTCCTCATTTAAAAATGGCATTTCACCAAGGGCCTTTTCCCAATCGAGTTGCAAGTGCTACCCCCCAGCCCCAGAGAGATGTACCCCACCCCTTTGCATACATATCTGTTTCCCAAAAAAGTTGTTCGTTGTAAATGATGGGATTGAATTTCCCTTGCAGATCTGTCAGCCAGCAATTTCACCAAGCCCTGAAAACCTTCTTTCCACTCCCCTTTAGCAAGATGCTACATATATTGGATCCCCCCCAATTTAATGAAATCTAAGCTGACCTGAAATTATCTAGCACTCTTTCTCCAACCCTTCCCAATATATTTCCACCCCCCAACTGAGACAGATAAGGGTTTTTGTTCCCATTACCTGACATAATTTCCACCGTTGCAAGCCCCCAAAACCCACCCGGGGAAGCCCCCTCTATCTCCATCTCTTTTTCCCTTTTACAAAAAGCCGGTCAATTATCTTTACCTGAGAGTACCAACCACAAGAATGCGTTTACCTTCATTTAGCGGGGGCGTATCCCCTTACCTTCACGGCCACTGAAGACATTCACCCTGGAGAACAAAAAAGCGTTTTCCTCCCTTTCGATCTTCACTCTTAATTTTCCTTTACTCTGATGGCCTCCCATTATGTGAACAACTCGCCACTTTCAGCAGGTGCTGGGTGCACCTCACTGCTGGAGCTGTTGCACTCCCCCAATACAGCCCCCTCACAGCGAGAGACAGACGCCCCACTGCAGAATCCATTCCCACAACTCAGCACCCCCTCTCTCCCAAACCCCTTGAGGTGGGCCTTCACCCCCTAATTCCTCCTGGGAGAAACCCCCTCCTTCAATCTCCCAAACCCCTTTTTTTAAAAACTGCAGAAGCAACCATGCTTTTAACCCCCACCAATCCCCAAACAGCTCGGAAGCGTAAGGAGAGGAGGAATGAGGTAAACAGCCCCCCCAAACCCGGGCGTTGTGTTTGTCCATCAACGTAAAGTACAGCATAGGCCCTAGACGGGCTTATATCTGTGTGAGGTGCTGAAGCAGATGGAGGCGGGGTCATAGTGGGACCATCCCAGTCGAAGAGGTTTTTTCCAAAGGTTGAAAAAGTGTTGAAGAATTCTTTGTAACACTTTTTCAACCTTTGGACAAGACCTACTTCGCTATGGATGGTACCACTATGCCCCCCCTCCCCCTGCTTCACGCACCTCAACAGATATAAGCCGTCTACGGGCCCCAGCTGTACATCACAAGATTGAGGATGAACACAACGACTCCGGTTGGGGGATTGATTCCTCATTCCCCCCTCTCCTTACGCTTCCTCTTTGTATTGGACTGATAAGCCACTGTTGGGGAAACGTTTCCTGAAAAAGATTCCCCAAAATGCTGCATAAGTGTCTCAATCTTCAACTTTTGGTTTTTCAAAAAACCCTTTATACAATATTTAAAATTGTATTCAAAAAACTTGTACAGTAAAAAACTTTTGAAAAGAATTCCCCCCAAAATGCGAGGATTTCTTAAAAAATTCCTTTTAAAATTTGCGAAAAGTTTTTTTCGGTCAAATGGTAAAAATCTCGAACAAAGATTAAAACAACTAAATAACATTAAACTGGGCAAATTCCAAAAACTTATTTATTCTGTAAAAGATTTTAACCATCCAATTGATTTTCAAAAAGTTGAGAAAATATACGCAATCCATGGGACAGGAATATAATTTGAATCTTGTTTTATAAAAAGATTTTTACAATAATATAAAAAATTTCCTTTGGTTTTTATAAATTAGATCCATTTATAATTAATAAAAATTTTGGGGAAGAATTTAATAATACACTGGACAAATAATTTTTAAATTTTCTTGGGTAGAATAGTTTGTGGGTTGAGTTGTGCAAAGGACCTATCCAAGTTGGGTCGGCGCGCGTCAGGTGTTTAACCGTTGTGGGATCTGATAGTGAGGTGCTGGCCTGACCCCTTATATAGCTTCCTTGGATGCTTTACTTTCATAGTTCCTTGATAATGTGAGTAGTCACGAAAGCGCTTGGAATTTCTCTATTTTTTTCAGAGTGGTTGTTTTGCTTATTCCGAAATCACCTGTTTACTGTGATCTTATTGCATATATATATATATTATATATATATATATATATATTATATATATATATATATATATATATATATATATATATATATATATATATAATATATATATATATATATATATATATATATATATATATATATATATATATATATATATATATATTTACACGTAAATAATGTGTATGTGTGTGTATATGTGGTGTGTGTACTCACCTATTTGTACTCATCTATTTGTGGTTGCAGGTGTTGAGTCACAACTCCTGGCCACGCCTGTTCCCTTATCGCTGCTCCATGAGCTTTATCATACCTCGTCTTATAACTATGTATGGTTCCTGCCTCTACTACATCACTTCCCAGACTATTCCACTTCCTGACAACTCTAAGAATGAAGAAATACTTCCTAACATCCCTTTGATTCATCTGATTCTTTACCTTCCAATTGAGACCTTTTGTTTCTGTGTCCCTTTTCTGGAACATCCTGTCTCTATCCAGGTTATCAACACGACTCAAGAAATCGTAATGACACGATTGCAAATAAACCATATCCCCGGCCGGGATTGAACCCGCGGTCATAGAGTCTCAAAACTCCAGCCCGTTGGCTAGCTGGTCTAGTGGCTAACGCGACGGGCTGGAGTTTTGAGACTCTATGACCGCGGGTTCAATCCCGGCCGGGGGTATGGTTTATTTGCAATCGTGTCATTA
Source organism: Cherax quadricarinatus (assembly GCF_026875155.1). Lineage (NCBI taxonomy): Eukaryota > Metazoa > Arthropoda > Malacostraca > Decapoda > Parastacidae > Cherax > Cherax quadricarinatus. Next base: position 8,193,939 of record NC_069493.1, read on the forward strand.
CGATTTCTTGAGTCATGTTGACGGCAGTGAAGGGACTTGAGCTAGAGTTCGTCACGGCCACGCTAGCTGGAGATTCGTCTGTAAAAACTTGCATTTGTGGTCACAGAGGTGCCTGTGCTAACCTTCCTATGGTGTAGAAATATACCTAGTTGGATGAATCTTATTGTGGCTAGCTGGTCTAGTGGCTAACGCGACGGGCTGGAGTTTTGAGACTCTATGACCGCGGGTTCAATCCCGGCCGGGAGTATGGTCAGGTTATCAATACCTCGCAGTATTATATAGGTCGTTATCATGTCTCCCCTGACCCTCCTGTCCTTCAGTGTCGTCAGGCCGATTTCCCTTAACCTTTCTTCATAGTCCCTTAGCTCTGGGACTAGTCTTCTTGCAAATCTTTGCACTTTCTCTGATTTCTCGACGTGCTTGACCAGGTGTGGGTTCCAAACTGGTGCAGCATACTCCAGTATGGGCCTGACGTACGCAGTGTACAGTGTCTTGAACGAATCCTTATTGAGGCACCGGAGCGCTATTCTTAGGTTCGCTAGGCGCCAATATGCTGCAGCAGTTATCTGGTTGATGTGTGCTCTGTATTATACTCGCCCCAAGATTCTTTTCCTTGAGTGAGGTTTGCAGTCTTTGGCCACCTAGCCTATATTCTGTCTGTGGTCTTCTTTGCCCTTCCCCGATCTTCATGACTTAGCATTTGGCAGGGTTAAATACCAGGAGCAAGTTGCTGGACCAGGCTTGCAGCCTGTCCAGGTCTCTTTGTAGTCCTGCCTGATACTCATCCGATTTAATTCTCCTCATTAACTTCACATCATCTCTGAACAAGGACACTTCTGAGTCCATCCCTTCCATCATGTCATTCACATATATAAAAAACAGCACTGGTCCTAGGACTGACCATTGTGGAGCCCCGCTCGTCACAGGCGCCCAGTCTGACACCTCGTCATGTACCATGACACGTTGTTTCCTCCCTGTCTGGTATTCTCTGATCCACTGCGGTCCCTTTCCTGTTATGTGTGAGAGATCCTCTAGCTTTTGCAATAATTTCTTTGAGGAACTGTGTCGAAGGCCTTCTTGCAGTCCAAAAAAATGCAATCTACCCGCCCCTCTCCCTCGTGTCTTATTTCTGTTACCTTGTCATAAAACTCTAGTAGGTTTGTGACACAGGGAGATGAGAGATGCTGAGAAGAAAGAAAAATAAGAGATGCTGGGAGGAACATGAGGGATGCTCAGAGGACAGGAAGATGAGAGATGCTGAGAAGAAAGAAAAATAAGAGATGCTGGGAGGAACATGAGGGATGCTCAGAGGACAGGAAGATGAGAGATGCTGGGAGGAATATTGAAGATGATGAGTGACAAGGAGATGAGAGATGCTATGAGGAACATAACAGATGCTGGGAGGAGTATGAAAGATGCTGAGAAGAATATGATAGATGCTGACAGGTCAGGAGGAACATGATAGATGCTGACAGGTCAGCAGGATGAGAGATACCTCTTTTTCTTCTTCCTCATTATCCTCCTCTTCGTCCTCTTCTCCTTCTCCTCCTCCTGCTCCAGCACCACCACCTCTTCCACTACTTAGGGTTATCGGTTATATATAGCAGAAGTGGTCTGGAAGATATAGTTAATGGGTTATATGTAGCAGGGTTAGTGTGGGTAACATGGGCCATGGGTTATAAACAGCAGGTGAAGTGTGGGTAACATGGGCCATGGGTTATAAACAGCAAGTGAAGTGTGGGTAACATGGGCAATGGGTTATAAACAGCAGGTGAAGTGTGGGTAACATGGGCCATGGGTTATAAACAACAGGTGAAGTGTGGGTAACATGGGCCATGGGTTATAAACAGCAGGTGAAGTGTGGGTAACATGGGCCATGGGTTATAAGCAGCAGGTGAAGTGTGGGTAACATGGGCCATGGGTTATAAACAGCAGGTGAAGTGTGGGTAACATGGGCCATGGGTTATAAACAGCAGGTGAAGTGTGGGTAACATGGGCCATGGGTTATAAGCAGCAGGTGAAGTGTGGGTAACATGGGCCATGGGTTATAAACAGCAGGTGAACTGTGGGTAACATGGGCCATGGGTTATAAACAGCAGGTGAAGTGTGGGTAACATGGGCCATGGGTTATAAACAGCAGGTGAAGTGTGGGTAACATGGGTCATGGGTTATAAACAGCAGGTGAACTGTGGGTAACATGGGCCATGGGTTATAAACAGCAGGTGAAGTGTGGGTAACATGGGCCATGGGTTATAAACAGCAGGTGAAGTGTGGGTAACATGGGCCATGGGTTATAAACAGCAGGTGATCTGTGGGTAACATGGGCCATGGGTTATAAACAGCAGGTGAAGTGTGGGTAACATGGGCCATGGGTTATAAACAGCAGGTGAAGTGTGGGTAACATGGGCCATGGGTTATAAACAGCAGGTGAAGTGTGGGTAACATGCGCCATGGGTTGTAAACAGCAGGTGAAGTGTGGGTAACATGGGCCATGGGTTATAAACAGCAGGTGAAGTGTGGGTAACATGGGCCATGGGTTATAAACAGCAGGTGAAGTGTGGGTAACATGGGCCATGGGTTATAAACAGCAGGTGAAGTGTGGGTAACATGGGTCATGGGTTATAAACAACAGGTGAAGTGTGGGTAACATGGGCCATGGGTTATAAACAGCAGGTGAAGTGTTGGTAACATGGGCCATGGGTTATAAACAGCAGGTGAAGTGTGGGTAACATGCGCCATGGGGTATAAACAGCAGGTGAAGCGTGGGTAGCATGGGCCATGGGGTATAAAAAGCAGGTGAAGCGTGGGTAACATGGGCCATGAGGTATAAACAGCAGGTGAAGTGTGGCCAACATGGGCCATGAGGAATAAACAGCAGGTGAAGTGTGGCCAACATGGATCATGGGGTATAAACAGCTGCTGTTTACAAATGTGGCCAACATGGACCATGGGGTATAAACAGCTGCTGTTTACAAGTGTGGCCAACATGGACCATGGGATATAAACAGCTGTGTTTACAAGTGTGGCCAACATGGACCATGGGATATAAACAGCTGCGTTTACAAGTGTGGCCAACATGGGCCATGGGATATAAACAACTGTGTTTACAAGTGTGGCCAACATGGACCATGGGATATAAACAGCTGTGTTTACAAGTGTGGCCAACATGGACCATGGGATATAAACAGCTGTGTTTACAAGTGAGGCCAACATGGACCATGGGATATAAACAGCTGTGTTTACAAGTGTGGCCAACATGGACCATGGGATATAAACAGCTGTGTTTACAAGTGTGGCCAACATGGACCATGGGATATAAACAGCTGTGTTTACAAGTGTGGCCAACATGGACCATGGGATATAAACAGCTGTGTTTACAAGTGTGGCCAACATGGACCATGGGATATAAACAGCTGTGTTTACAAGTGTGGCCAACATGGACATGGGATATAAACAGCTGTGTTTACAAGTGTGGCCAACATGGACCATGGGATATTAAACAGCTGTGTTTACAAGTGTGGCCAACATGGACCATGGGATATAAACAGCTGTGCTTACAAGTGTGGCCAACATGGACCATGGGATATAAACAGCTGTGTTTACAAGTGTGGCCAACATGGACCATGGGATATAAACAGCTGTGTTTACAAGTGTGGCCAACATGGACCATGGGATATAAACAGCTGTGTTTACAAGTGTGGCCAACATGGACCATGGGATATAAACAGCTGTGTTTACAAGTGTGGCCAACATGGACCATGGGATATAAACAGCTTTGTTTACAAGTGTGGCCAACATGGACCATGGAATATAAACAGCTTTGTTTACAAGTGTGACCAACATGGACCATGGGATATAAACAGCTGTGCTTACAAGTGTGGCCAACATGGACCATGGGATATAAACAGCTTTGTTTACAAGTGTAGCCAACATGGACCATGGGATATAAACAGCTGTGTTTACAAGTGTGGCCAACATGGACCATGGGATATAAACAGCTGTGTTTACAAGTGTGGCCAACATGGACCATGGGATATAAACAGCTGTGTTTACAAGTGTGGCCAACAAGGACCATGGGATACAAACAGCTGTGCTTACAAGTGTGGCCAACATGGACCATGGGATATAAACAGCTGTGTTTACAAGTGAGGCCAACATGGACCATGGGATATAAACAGCTGTGTTTACAAGTGTGGCCAACATGGACCATGGGATATAAACAGCTGTGTTTACAAGTGTGGCCAACATGGACCATGGGATATAAACAGCTGTGTTTACAAGTGTGGCCAACATGGACCATGGGATATAAACAGCTGTGTTTACAAGTGTGGCCAACATGGACCATGGGATATAAACAGCTGTGTTTACAAGTGTGGCCAACATGGACCATGGGATATAAACAGCTGTGTTTACAAGTGTGGCCAACATGGGCCATGGGATATAAACAGCTGTGTTTACAAGTGTGGCCAACAAGGACCATGGGATACAAACAGCTGTGCTTACAAGTGTGGCCAACATGGACCATGGGATATAAACAGCTGTGTTTACAAGTGAGGCCAACATGGACCATGGGATATAAACAGCTGTGTTTACAAGTGTGGCCAACATGGACCATGGGATATAAACAGCTGTGTTTACAAGTGTGGCCAACATGGACCATGGGATATAAACAGCTGTGTTTACAAGTGTGGCCAACATGGACCATGGGATATAAACAGCTGTGTTTACAAGTGTGGCCAACATGGACCATGGGATATAAACAGCTGTGTTTACAAGTGTGGCCAACATGGACCATGGGATATAAACAGCTGAGTTTACAAGTGTGGCCAACATGGACCATGGGATATAAACAGCTTTGTTTACAAGTGTGGCCAACATGGACCATGGGATATAAACAGCTGTGTTTACAAATATGGCCAACATGGACCATGGGATATAAACAGCTGTGTTTACAAGTGTGGCCAACATGGACCATGGGATATAAACAGCTTTGTTTACAAGTGTGGCCAACATGGACCATGGGATATAAAACAGCTGTGTTTACAAATATGGCCAACATGGACCATGGGATATAAACAGCTGTGTTTACAAGTGTGGCCAACATGGACCATGGGATATAAACAGCTGTGTTTACAAATATGGCCAACATGGACCATGGGATATAAACAGCTGTGTTTACAAATATGGCCAACATGGACCATGGGATATAAACAGCTGTGTTTACAAGTGTGGCCAACATGGACCATGGGATATAAACAGCTTTGTTTACAAGTGTGGCCAACATGGACCATGGGATATAAACAGCTGTGTTTACAAATATGGCCAACATGGACCATGGGATATAAACAGCTGTGTTTACAAGTGTGGCCAACATGGACCATGGGATATAAACAGCTTTGTTTACAAGTGTGGCCAACATGGACCATGGGATATAAACAGCTTTGTTTACAAGTGTGGCCAACATGGACCATGGGATATAAACAGCTGTGTTTACAAATATGGCCAACATGGACCATGGGATATAAACAGCTGTGTTTACAAGTGTGGCCAACATGGACCATGGGATATAAACAGCTGTGTTTACAAATATGGCCAACATGGACCATGGGATATAAACAGCTGTGTTTACAAGTGTGGCCAACATGGACCATGGGATATAAACAGCTGTGTTTACAAATGTGGCCAACATGGACCATTGGATATAAACAGCTGTGTTTACAAATGTGGCCAACATGGACCATGGGATATAAACAGCTGTGTTTACAAATGTGGCCAACATGGACCATGGGATATAAACAGCTGTGTTTACAAATATGGCCAACATGGACCATGGGATACAAACAGCTGTGTTTACAAATGTGGCCAACATGGACCATGGGATATAAAAAGCTGTGTTTACAAATATGGCCAACATGGACCATGGGATACAAACAGCTGTGTTTACAAATATGGCCAACATGGACCATGGGATATAAACAGCTGTGTTTACAAATATGGCCAACATGGACCATGGGATATAAACAGCTGTGTTTACAAATATGGCCAACATGGACCATGGGATATAAACAGCTGTGTTTACAAATATGGCCAACATCAACCATGGGATATAAACAGCTGTGTTTACAAATATGGCCAACATGGACCATGGGATATAAACAGCTGTGTTTACAAATATGGCCAACATGGACCATGGGATATAAACAGCTGTGTTTACAAATATGGCCAACATGGACCATGGGATATAAACAGCTGTGTTTACAAATATGGCCAACATGGACCATGGGATATAAACAGCTGTGTTTACAAATATGGCCAACATGGACCATGGGATATAAACAGCTGTGTTTACAAATATGGCCAACATGGACCATGGGATATAAACAGCTGTGTTTACAAATATGGCCAACATGGACCATGGGATATAAACAGCTGTGTTTACAAATATGGCCAACATGGACCATGGGATATAAACAGCTGTGTTTACAAATATGGCCAACATGGACCATGGGATATAAACAGCTGTGTTTACAAATATGGCCAACATGGACCATGGGATATAAACAGCTGTGTTTACAAATATGGCCAACAAAAATCTGTGAGTTAGAAACAGATAAAAATCTCAAGTGAAATACATTTTTTCTTATTGTCCAAGTTATTTATTCCTTTCCCCTTATTCTTTATCCCTCTACTGCTCTTCCTTTTCTATCTCCTTCAACCTCTCCTCCCTCCTCCTTACCTTCCATCACCTTACATCCCTCCCCCAGGATGCCACCTGTACCTAGTGATAATTTCTTGTGGCGAATTTCTGTTTATCTTTGTATTATATTTTATTGATCATGTGGTCGTGAGAGTTTTTGGCCACTCAAGTGGCCCGTGGCCAGGTGGCAGAAGCTCTCGCTTCACACAGTGAGGGTCCGGGTTCGATTCCCGGCGAACGTTGAAACATTTGGCGTGTTTCCTTACACCGGTTGTCCTGGGTGTTAGTGGACTGGTGTGGGTCGCATCCTGGGTTTTAGTTGACTGGTGTGGGTCACATCCTGGGTGTTAGTTGACTGGTGTGGGTCGCATCCTGGGTTTTAGTTGACTGGTGTGGGTCACATCCTGGGTGTTAGTGGACTGGTGTGGGTCACATCCTGGGTGTTAGTGGACTGGTGTGGGTCACACCCTGGGTGTTAGTGGACTGTGTGGGTGGCATCCTGGGTGTTGGGTGGACTGGTGTGGGTCACATCCTGGGTGTTAGTGGACTGGTGTGGGTGGCATCCTGGATGTTAGTGGACTGGTGTGGGTCACATCCTGGGTGTTAGTGGACTGGTGTGGGTCACATCCTGGGTGTTAGTGGACTGGTGTGGGTCGCATCCTGGGTGTTAGTGGACTGGTGTGGGTCACATCCTGGGTGTTAGTGGACTGGTGGGGGGTCACATCCGGGGTGTTAGTGGACTGGTGTGGGTCACATCCGTGTGTTAGTGGACTGGTGTGGGTCACATCCTGGGTGTTAGTGGACTGGTGGGGGTCGAAATCCGGGGTGTTAGTGGACTGGTGTGGATCACACCCTGGGTTTTTAGTGGACTGGTGTGGGTCGCATCCTGGGTGTTAGTGGACTGGTGGGGGTTTCGCATCCTGGGTGTTAGTGGACTGGTGTGGGTTACATCCTGGGTGTTAGTGGACTGGTGTGGGTCACATCCTGGGTGTTAGTGGACCGTTGTGGGTCACATCCTGGGTGTTAGTGGACTGGTGTGGGTCACATCCTGGGACAAAACTGACCTAATTTGCGGGAAATGCTCAGCATAACAAGGGACTTTCTATATAGTAGTATGTCACTGATGTCAGCTATGATCTGTATACCTTGTACATGTACTTGTATACCTTGTACATGTACTTGTATACCTTGTACATGTACTTGTACACCTTGTACATGTACTTGTATACCTTGTACATGTACTTGTTTACCTTGTATATGTACTTGTATACCTTGTACATGTACTTGTATACCTTCTACATGTACTTGTATACCTTGTACATGTACTGGTATACCTTGTGCATGTACTTGTTTACCTTGTACATGTACTTGTATACCTTGTACATGTACTTGTATACCTTGTACGTGTACTTGTATACCTTGTACATGTACTGGTATACCTTGTAACATGTACTTGTTTACCTTGTACATGTACTTGTATCCCTTGTACATGTACTTGTATAACCTTGTACATGTACTTGTATACCTTTTACATGTACTTGTAAAACTTGTACATGTCTGGTATACCTTGTACATGTACTTGTTTACCTTGTACATGTACTTGTATACCTTGTACATGTACTTGTATACCTTGTACGTGTACTTGTATACCTTGTACATGTACTGGTATACCTTGTACATGTACTTGTTTACCTTGTACATGTACTTGTATACCTTGTACATGTACTTGTATACCTTGTACATGTACTTGTATACCTTGCACAGTACTGGTATACCTTGTACATGTACTTGTATACCTTGTACATATACTTGTATACCTTGTACATGTATTTGGTATACCTTGTACATGTACTTGTTTACCTTGTACATGTACTTGTATACCTTGTACATGTACTTGTATACCTTGTACATGTACTTGTATACCTTGCACATGTACTGGTATACCTTGTACATGTACTTGTATACCTTGTACATGTACTTGTATACCTTGTACATGTACTGGTATACCTTGTACATGTACTTGTATACCTTGTACATGTACTGGTATACCTTGTACATGTTTACCTGGAGTTTACCTGGAGAGAGTTCCGGGGGTCAACGCCCCCGCGGCCCGGTCTGTGACCAGGCCTCCTGGTGGATCAGAGCCTGATCAACCAGGCTGTTACTGCTGGCTGCACGCAAACCAACGTACGAGCCACAGCCCGGCTGGTCAGGTACCGACTTTAGGTGCTTGTCCAGTGCCAGCTTGAAGACTGGCAGGGGTCTATTGGTAATCCCCCTTATGTATGCTGGGAGGCAGTTGAACAGTATCGGGCCCCTGACACTTATTGCATGGTCTCTTAACGTGCTAGTGACACCCCTGCTTTTTATTGGGGGGATGTTGCATCGTCTGCCAAGTCTTTTGCTTTCGTAGCGAGTGATTTTCGTGTGCAAGTTCGGTACTAGTCCCCCTAGGATTTTCCAGGTGTATATAATCATGTATCTCTCCCGCCTGCGTTCCAGGGAGTACAGGTTCAGGAACCTCAAGCGCTCCCAGTAACTGAGGTGTTTTATCTCCGTTATGCACGCCGTGAAGGTTCTCTGTACATTTTCTAGGTCGGCAATTTCACCTGCCTTGAAAGGTGCTGTTAGTGTGCAGCAATATTCCAGCCTAGATAGAACAAGTGACCTGAAGAGTGTCATCATGGGCTTGGCATCCCTAGTTTTGAAGGTTCTCATTATCCATCCTGTCATCTTTCTAGCAGCTGCGATTGATACAATGTTATGGTCCTTGAAGGTGAGATCCTCCGACATGATCACTCCCAGGTCTTTGACATTGGTGTTTCGCTCTATTTTGTGGCCAGAATTTGTTTTGTACTCTGATGAAGATTTAATTTCCTCGTGTTTACCATACCTGAGTAATTGAAATTTCTCATCGTTGAACTTCATATTGTTTTCTGCAGCCCACTGAAAGATTTGGTTGATGTCCGCCTGGAGCCTTGCAGTGTCAGCAATGGAAGACACTGTCATGCAAATTCTGGTGTCATCTGCAAAGGAAGACACGGAGGTATGGCTGACATCCTTGTCTATGTCAGACATGAGGATGAGGAACAAGATGGGAGCGAATACTGTGCCTTGTGAAACAGAGCTTTTCACCGTAGTTGCCTCGGACTTTACTCTGTTGACTACTACTCTTTGTGTTCTGTTTGTGAGGAAATTATAGATCCATCTACCAACTTTTCCTGTTATTCCTTTAGCACGCATTTTGTGCGCTATTACGCCATGGTCACACTTGTCGAAGGCTTTTGCAAAGTCTGTATATATTACATCTGCATTCTTTTTGTCTTCTAGTGCATCTAGGACCTTGTCGTAGTGATCCAGTAGTTGAGACAGACAGGAGCGACCTGTTCTAAACCCATGTTGCCCTGGGTTGTGTAACTGATGGGTTTCTAAATGGGTGGCGATCCTGCTTCTTAGGACCATTTCAAAGATTTTTATGATATGGGATGTTAGTGCTATCGGTCTGTAGTTCTTTGCTATTGCTTTACTGCCTCCTTTGTGGAGTGGGGCTATGTCTGTTCTTTATAGTAACTGTGGGACGACCCCAGCGTCCATGCTCCCTCTCCATAGGATGGTAAAAGCTCGTGATAGGGGCTTCTTGCAGTTCTTGATGAACACGGAGTTCCATGAGTCTGGCCCTGGGGCAGAGTGCATGGGCATGTCATTTATCGCCTGTTCGAAGTCATTTGGCGTCAGGATAACATCAGATAGACTTGTATACCTTGTACTTGTATATTTTGTACATGTACTTGTATATCTTGTACATGTACTTGTATACCTTGTACATGTACTTGTATACCTTGTACATGTACTTGTATACCTTGTACATGTACTTGTATACCTTTACATGTACTTGTATACCTTGTACATGTACTTGTATACCTTTACATGTACTTGTATACCTTGTACATGTACTTGTATACCTTTACATGTACTTGTATACCTTTACATGTACTTGTATACCTTTACATGTACTTGTATACCTTGTACATGTACTTGTATACCTTGTACATGTACTTGTATACCTTGTACATGTATTTGTATACCTTGTACATGTACTTGTATACCTTGTACATGTACTTGTATACCTTGTACATGTACTTGTATACCTTTACATGTACTTGTATACCTTTACATGTACTTGTATACCTTTACATGTACTTGTATACCTTGTACATGTATTTGTATACCTTGTACATGTACTTGTATACCTTGTACATGTACTTGTATACCTTGTACATGTACTTGTATACCTTGTACATGTACTTGTATACCTTGTACATGTACTTGTATACCTTTACATGTACTTGTATACCTTGCACATGTACTTGTATACCTTTACATGTACTTGTATACCTTGTACATGTACTTGTATACCTTTACATGTACTTGTATACCTTTACATGTACTTGTATACCTTTACATGTACTTGTATACCTTGTACATGTACTTGTATACCTTGTACATGTACTTGTATACCTTGTACATGTATTTGTATACCTTGTACATGTACTTGTATACCTTGTACATGTACTTGTATACCTTGTACATGTACTTGTATACCTTGTACATGTACTTGTATACCTTGTACATGTACTTGTATACCTTGTATATGTACTTGTATACCTTGTACATGTACTTGTATACCATGTACATGTACTTGTATACCTTGTACATGTACTTGTATACCTTGTACATGTACTTGTATACCTTGTACATGTACTTGTATACCTTGTACATGTACTTGTATACCTTGTACATGTACTTGTATACCTTGTACATGTACTTGTATACCTTGTACATGTACTTGTATACCTTGTACATGTACTTGTATACCTTGTACATGTACTTGTATACCTTGTACACGTACTTGTATACCTTGTACATGTACTTGTATACCTTGTACACGTACTGGTAGAAATAAAGATATTATTATTATTATTATTATTATTATTATTATTATTATTATTATTATTATTATTATTATTATTATTATTATTATTATTACTGTGTGTCATTACTGAAGATAATATATCAGTGTCTCTTGAATTCTGCCATTAAAGAACGGGGTTTCGAGTCTGCACTCATGAGGCAGAAGAAGTTACAGGGACGCAGCATCTAGTCCACACTTCTTATGTGTTCTTGTATTGTTAGTAACGGCTTGATAAACCTCCTGGAGAGCATTAAAATGTCATATCAGTTGCACATATTGTGGAGAAATTTCTCCATCAAGGGGGCTAGGCCCCCTCTTTCAGTATTCTCACACTGACGGTGCAGGTGTTGGTTAAGGGGGTCACGACCTCTCCATCAAAAGGGCTAGGCCCCCTCTTTCAGTATTCTCACACTGACGGTGCAGGTGTTGGTTAAGGGGGTCACGACCTCTCCATCAAGGGGGCTAGGCCCTTTCTTTCAGTGTTCTCACACTGACGGTGCAGGTGTTGGTTAAGGGGGTCACGACCTCTCCATCAAGGGGGCTAGGCCCCCTCTTTCAGTATTCTCACACTGATGGTGCAGGTGTTGGTTAAGGGACCACGACCTCTCCATCAAGGGGGCTAGGCCCCCTCTTTCAGTGTTCTCACACTGACGGTGCAGGTGTTGGCTAAGGGGTCACGACCTCTCCATCAAGGGGGCTAGGCCCCCTCTTTCAGTGTTCTCACACTGACGGTGCAGGTGTTGGCTAAGGGGTCACGACCTCTCCATCAAGGGGGCTAGGCCCCCTCTTTCAGTGTTCTCACACTGATGGTGCAGGTGTTGGTTAAGGGGTCACGACCTCTCCATCAAGGGGGCTAGGCCCCCTCTTTCAGTATTCTCACACTGATGGTGCAGGTGTTGGTTAAGGGGTCACGACCTCTCCATCAAGGGGGCTAGGCCCCCCTCTTTCAGTGTTCTCACACTGACGGTGCAAGTGTTGGTTAAGGGGTCACGACCTCTCCATCAAGGGGGCTAGGCCCCCTCTTTCAGTGTTCTCACACTGACGGTGCAGGTGTTGGTTAAGGGGTCACGACCTCTCCATCAAGGGGGCTAGGCCCCCTCTTTCAGTATTCTCACACTGATGGTGCAGGTGTTGGTTAAGGGACCACGACCTCTCCATCAAGGGGGCTAGGCCCCCTCTTTCAGTGTTCTCACACTGATGGTGCAGGTGTTGGCTAAGGTGTCACGACCTCTCCATCAAGGGGGCTAGGCCCCCTCTTTCAGTGTTCTCACACTGACGGTGCAGGTGTTGGCTAAGGGGTCACGACCTCTCCATTAACAGAGATAAAGCAACACTGTCTTACAATGAATCATCATTAAACCATATCAGAAAGTCTATATATCTCAACATGTGTTTCTTACCATGCAAGATTTAGACTCCTACTAAATTAGATCTAAATCAAAAGTAAATAAACTAGACACATGATCTTTGCCCTTGTACAGCAGCCGAGTCTCTCCTCTCTAGTGGGAGAATCTGCGATATATATTCACATTTTTTGTCTTAGGAAGCTTTTATTTCCTAAATTTAGTAAATTATTATTATTATTATAATCAAAAAGAAGCGCTAAGCCACAAGGGCTATACAGCGCTGACAAATTTAGTAAAAATTTTTAATAATATCACTTAACCTAATAATATCGCTAGTGGCATTATATTCAATGACCCGCACCTTGGAGTCAAGGAATCTACGCTCTTTAATTTAGTTAAGTAGTCAGAGCTGGCATCTATGCCCATAGACATTATATTAGTGGAAATCAACTATACACAGAGGTGGTGGGCACTCCAAGATCTGGATTGCGACTGCAGAAAGAGAAATTGACCAGTTACTATGTAAGGAGTAACAGAGCATCACCGGAGAGGCCACGCCGTGTTTAAATATAGAAATATTCATAGACGTATCCATGAGTACTTTGTGAATCTCGTGTCACGCACTGACAATCTCCATAAAGAATAATGGGCGGGGATAGAACCCGCGGTCAGAGAGTCTCAAAACTCCAGACCGTGAGGAACCAACCCACAAAACCATGGCAGTAACAGTGAGGAACCAACCCACAATACCATGGTAGTAACAGTGAGGAACCAACCCACAATACCATGGTAGTAACAGTGAGGAACCAACCCACAATACCATGGTAGTAACAGTGAGGAACCAACCCACAATACCATGGCAGTAACAGTGAGGAACCAACCCACAATACCATGGCAGTAACAGTGAGGAACCAACCCACAATACCATGGTAGTAACAGTGAGGAACCAACCCACAATACCATGGTAGTAACAGTGAGGAACCAACCCACATAATACATCTAGACACTAACAGTGAAAGGAACCAACCCACAATACCATGGCAGTAACAGTGAGGAACCAACCCACAATACCATGGCAGTAACAGTGAGGAACCAACCCACAATACCATGGCAGTAACAGTGAGGAACCAACCCACAATACCATGGCAGTAACAGTGAGGAACCAACCCACAATACCATGGTAGTAACAGTGAGGAACCAACCCACAATACCATGGTACCCACAATACCATGGTAGTAACAGTGAGGAACCAACCCACAATACCATGGTAGTAACAGTGAAGAACCAACCCACAATACCATGGTAGTAACAGTGAGGAACCAACCCACAATACCATGGTAGTAACAGTGAGGAACCAACCCACAATACCATGGTAGTAACAGTGAGGAACCAACCCACAATACCATGGTAGTAACAGTGAGGAACCAACCCACAATACCATGGTACCCATAGTAACAGTGAGGAACCAACCCACAATACCATGGTAGTAACAGTGAGGAAACCATACCCACAATACCATGGTAGTAACAGTGAGGAACCAACCCACAATACCATGGTAGTAACAGTGAGGAACCAACCCACAATACCATGGTAGTAACAGTGAGGAACCAACTTACAATACCATGGTAGTAACAGTGAGGAACCATCCCACAATACCATGGCAGTAACAGTGAGGAACCAACCACAATACCATGGCAGTAACAGTGAGGAACCATCCCACAATACCATGGCAGTAACAGTGAAGAACCAACCCACAATACCATGGCAGTAACAGTGAGGAACCATCCCACAATACCATGGCAGTAACAGTGAGGAACCAACCCACAATACCATGGCAGTAACAGTGAGGAACCAACCCACAATACCATGGCAGTAACAGTGAGGAACCAACCCACAATACCATGGCAGTAACAGTGAGGAACCAACCCACAATACCATGGTAGTAACAGTGAGGAACCAACCCACAATACCATGGCAGTAACAGTGAGGAACCAACCCACAATACCATGGTAGTAACAGTGAGGAACCAACCCACAATACCATGGTAGTAACAGTGAAGAACCAACCCACAATACCATGGTAGTAACAGTGAGGAACCAACCCACAATACCATGGTAGTAACAGTGAGGAACCAACCCACAATACCATGGTAGTAACAGTGAGGAACCAACCCACAATACCATGGTAGTAACAGTGAGGAACCAACCCACAATACCATGGTAGTAACAGTGAGGAACCAACTTACAATACCATGGTAGTAACAGTGAGGAACCATCCCACAATACCATGGCAGTAACAGTGAGGAACCAACTTACAATACCATGGTAGTAACAGTGAGGAACCATCCCACAATACCATGGCAGTAACAGTGAAGAACCATCCCACAATACCATGGCAGTAACAGTGAGGAACCATCCCACAATACCATGGCAGTAAAAGTGAGGAACCAACCCACAATACCATGGCAGTAACAGTGAGGAACCATCCCACAATACCATGGCAGTAACAGTGAAGAACCATCCCACAATACCATGGCAGTAACAGTGAGGAACCATCCCACAATACCATGGTAGTAACAGTGAAGAACCATCCCACAATACCATGGAAGTAACAGTGAGGAACCATCCCACAATACCATGGCAGTAACAGTGAGGAACCAACCCACAATACCTTGGCAGTAAGAGTGAGGAACCATCCCACAATACCATGGTAGTAACAGTGAGGAACCAACCCACAATACCATGGTAGTAACAGTGAAGAACCAACCCACAATACCATGGTAGTAACAGTGAGGAACCAACCCACAATACCATGGTAGTAACAGTGAGAACCAACCCACAATACCATGGTAGTAACAGTGAGGAACCAACCCACAATACCATGGTAGTAACAGTGAGGAACCAACCCACAATACCATGGTAGTAACAGTGAGGAACCAACCCACAATACCATGGTAGTAACAGTGAGGAACCAACCCACAATACCATGGTAGTAACAGTGAGGAACCAACCCACAATACCATGGTAGTAACAGTGAGGAACCAACCCACAATACCATGGTAGTAACAGTGAAGAGCCAACCCACAATACCATGGTAGTAACAGTGAAGAACCATCCCATAATACCATGGCAGTAACAGTGAGTAACCAACTCACAATACCATGGTAGTAACAGTGAGGAACCAACCCACAATACCATGGTAGTAACAGTGAGGAACCAACCCACAATACCATGGTAGTAACAGTGAAGAACCATCCCATAATACCATGGCAGTAACAGTGAGGAACCAACCCACAATACCATGGCAGTAACAGTGAGGAACCAACCCACAATACCATGGTAGTAACAGTGAGGAACCAACCCACAATACCATGGCAGTAACAGTGAAGAACCAACCCACAATACCATGGCAGTAACAGTGAGGAACCAACCCACAATACCATGGCAGTAACAGTGAGGAACCAACCCACAATACCATGGTAGTAACAGTGAGGAACCAACCCACAATACCATGGTAGTAACAGTGAGGAACCAACCCACAATACCATGGTAGTAACAGTGAGAACCAACCCACAATACCATGGCAGTAACAGTGAGGAACCAACCCACAATACCATGGTAGTAACAGTGAGGAACCAACCCACAATACCATGGCAGTAACAGTGAGGAACCAACCCACAATACCATGGTAGTAACAGTGAGGAACCAACCCACAATACCATGGCAGTAACAGTGAGGAACCAACCCACAATACCATGGTAGTAACAGTGAGGAACCAACCCACAATACCATGGTAGTAACAGTGAGGAACCAACCCACAATACCATGGTAGTAACAGTGAGGAACCAACCCACAATACCATGGCAGTAACAGTGAGGAACCAACCCACAATACCATGGTAGTAACAGTGAGAACCAACCCAAATACCATGGCAGTAACAGTGAGGAACCAACCCACAATACCATGGTAGTAACAGTGAAGAACCAACCCACAATACCATGGCAGTAACAGTGAAGAACCAACCCACAATACCATGGTCAGTAACAGTGAAAGGAACCAACCCACAATACCATGGTAGTAACAGTGAAGAACCAACCCACAATACCATGGCAGTAACAGTGAGGAACCAACCCACAATACCATGGTAGTAACAGTGAAGAACCAACCCACAATACCATGGCAGTAACAGTGAGGAACCAACCCACAATACCATGGCAGTAACAGTGAGGAACCAACCCACAATACCATGGCAGTAACAGTGAGGAACCAACCCACAATACCATGGCAGTAACAGTGAGGAACCAACCCACAATACCATGGCAGTAACAGTGAGGAACCAACCCACAATACCATGGCAGTAACAGTGAGGAACCAACCCACAATACCATGGTAGTAACAGTGAAGAGCCAACCCACAATACCATGGCAGTAACAGTGAAGAGCCAACCCACAATACCATGGCAGTAACAGTGAGGAACCAACCCACAATACCATGGTAGTAACAGTGAGAGACAACCCACAATACCATGGCAGTAACAGTGAGAACCAACCCACAATGAGCTGGAGTAATCAGTGAGATTACATTACAACCTAACAATACATGGTCATAACAGTGGAACAACACACAATCAGAGTTGTGGAAGAATTGATGTCATCTACTACTTAGATAATTTGAAACAAGATAAATGCACAACATTGCTGGAACAATCACACAAAGCCGCTCAGATTTGTACAGTTGTGAGTTACATCTTCAGCGGACTTGATGAATTTGAATACTTAAGAATCAAATGGAAAACATCGTGACATGAAAAATACACAATAACAGTCTTTTGGTCGCTTGAATTCATCTCGCGTCTGGGAGATTTTTGAGATTTATTACTTGGAATCAATTGGAAATAAAATTGGCAAATAAATTACCAAGCCAGAAGCTTTTGGTATTGTTTTAGTCAGTGACAGTAGCATAGAGTTCTAGGAGGCTTATTTCTGAATTAGTACACAGGACCTCTGGAAGAAATCAGTTAATGAAGATTCTAATAACTCGTAACCCCGGCGGTGGATTGAACCCGCTGTCATAGACGGTCATTCAAAACTCAGCGTTTCGCCACGTTAGCTCCTGAACCAGCTGCACAATATGTATTCTCACTATGGTATAATTTACACCATAGGAAGTTTAGCACGGTCACCTCTGTGACCACAAATGCAAGTTTTTTGAGACTCTATGACCTCGGGTTCAATCCAGGCCGGGGGTATGGTTTATTTGCAATCGTGTCATTACGATTTCTTGAGTCATGTTGACGGCAGTGAAGGGACTTGAGCTAGAGTTCGTCACGGCCACGCTAGCTGGAGATTCGTCTGTAAAAACTTGCATTTGTGGTCACAGAGGTGCCTGTGCTAACCTTCCTATGGTGTAGAAATATACCTAGTTTAATGAATCTTATTGTGGCTAGCTGGTCTAGTGGCTAACGCGACGGACTGGAGTTTTGAGACTCTATGACCGCGGGTTCAATCCCGGCCGGGGGTATGGTTTGATTATACACAGGTATTGACTTCAACATTTGGTCGTGGGAAAGCGACAACGATATTGTATTCCACTTTTGGTGATAATTGTAGAAACTATATAATCATAGTCACAGAGTACCAAGGTATTTGAGTATTACATGTTTGGTGAGTATTACCATGGTACACAATACTGACAGGTTGATATGTAAGACATATATGCAACAGTTAGGTATCTTTATTCCGAAACGTTTCGCCTACACAGTAATAATAATAATATTAATCTTTATTTCTACCAGTACATGTACAAGGTATACAAGTACATGTACAAGGTATACAAGTACATGTACAAGGTATACAAGTACATGTACAAGGTATACAAGTACATGTACAAGGTATACAAGTACATGTACAAGGTATACAAGTACATGTACAAGGTATACAAGTACATGTACAAGGTATACAGATCATAGCTGACATCAGTGACATACTACTATGTAGAAAGTCGCTTGTTATGCTGAGCATTTCCCGCAAATTAGGTCAATTTTGTCCCAGGATGCGACCCACACCAGTCCACTAACACCCAGGATGCGACCCACACCAGTCAACTAACACCCAGGATGCGACCCACACCAGTCCACTAACACCCAGGATGCGACCCACACCAGTCAACTAACACCCAGGATGCGACCCACACCAGTCAACTAACACCCAGGATGCGACCCACACCAGTCAACTTACACCCAGGATGCGACCCACACCAGTCCACTAACACCCAGGATGTGACCCACACCAGTCCACTAACACCCAGGATGTGACCCACACCAGTCCACTAACACCCAGGATGTGACCCACACCAGTCCACTAACACCCAGGATGCGACCCACACCAGTCCACTAACACCCAGGATGCGACCCACACCAGTCCACTAACACCCAGGTACCTATTTGTCTGATGGGAAAGCATGGTCAGCAGGTGTAAGGAAACAAGTCCAATGTTTCCACCCCTTCGCCGGGAATCGAACCGTCTTCAGCCAACTACAGAACAGTAAGTAGAAGCAGTAGAGATGTAAAGACGTCATCAGTCCATCACCCTCGATGACGTTGTTTTGAGGTGGTCAGTCCCTCAGCCTGGAGAAGAGTTCACCTCCATAATCTAGAACAATGTGAAGCTGAGGCAACAGTATGGAGACTTATATACTGTCAGGAGGTGAGGTACAGTTAACCTCAGAACAAATTATTAACTTGCTCACTGAAATTTGTCCTTGTGAGAATAAGATTAATGTTATTATTGTTTTAACACAACTGGCGTCTCCCACCTAGGCAAGTGACCCCAAAAAAGAAAAGAAAATTACCATCACTCAATGAACATTAAAATGGTATAAAATACCGACAGATTGTTAGGTAAGACACATATGCAACAGTTAGGTATCTTTATTTCGAAACGTTTCGCCTACACAGTAGGCTTCTTCAGTCGAGTACAGAAAAGTTGATAGAAGCAGAAGATACTTGAAGACGATGTAATCAGTCCATCACCCTTAAAGTTTTGAGGTGGTCAGTCCCTCAGTCTGGAGAAGAGCAATGTTCCGTTGTCTCATACTATGGAACAATGCTCTTCTCCAGACTGAGGGACTGACCACCTCAAAACTTTAAGGGTGATGGACTGATTACATCGTCTTCAAGTATCTTCTGCTTCTATCAACTTTTCTGTACTTGACTGAAGAAGCCTACTGTGTAGGCGAAACGTTTCGAAATAAAGATACCTAACTGTTGCATATGTGTCTTACCTAACTAACCATCACTCAATCCTAACATTATTCTTATGTTCAGCAATATACTATACGGGAAAGGTGGTTATTATTATTATTATTATTATTATTATTATTATTATTATTATTATTATTATTACTCACAAAATCGTAATAACAAGACAAAAAACCAATGCACTTGTGGGGTGTTACGACTCGCTCGCCATAGGAATGTTTATTTCAAGAACATTCCTCATCTCATCTCAGAATCTCATGTCTATGCAGATGACGGTACTCGAATATTTACTTACGTAAGAAACATGACAAGTGTTCTGAGACATATTAATCACCAGCTCAAAGTTGTTAAATAACAAAAAGTCACAATACCGTGACTGGAACGATACACAAATAACCCGCACATAAAAGAGAGAAGCTTACGACGACGTTTCGGTCCGACTTGAACCATTGACAAAGTCACACTAACAGAGGTGGAGCAGGACGGCTATATATAGGCAGGAAGAGGTGGAGGTAGTAGTAGTAGTAGTAGTAGTAGTAGTAGTAGTAGTAGTAGTAGTAGTAGTAGTAGTAGTAGTAGTAGTAGTAGTACAAGAATTGTATATAATACCGACAGGATGAAATTAAGACACATGCACAACACCCGGGCATCCCCATCGTAGACGTTTCGCCATCCAGCCAGCCACTGGATGGCGAATGGTTATGTTAATCACCAGCTCAAAGTTATATCATCTCTGCAAAATAATGGCAGCTTACATTTACTTAAAAAAAACGATAAAGGTCTGTCACCAGCATGATATAGCTCAGGGCCACTCATCTACTATGAGCAAAGGTCCTCTTGGATAGGTACCAATGTATACAGAGGCCCAAATACATTCTTTACTCGAAATCGTAAAAAGCAACAAATCCGAGAATAGGTCAGTATACTCATCATTTTCTGTGAACATCATTTTCAGTCCTCGTCTTATAAAAATCTGCAAAATCTGAAGATAAATAGGGTAAGAAATCATTTCTACGTAGTGAACAAGCCCGCGGTCCAGCTAGAACACTCAGAAGGTCCGGATTCGGACCGCGGGCCACGAATTGAGTAGCCCTGATGTAGACACTAGAGCTGTGGTAATAATTCACAGAGGAGTGAGCACAGGAAGTGAATATCATACGAGAGTAATTTGCCTCAAACTGTCTATGAAGAATCACAGGCAAGCCAGGCCACCTAGAAGAGAATCACACGCAAGCCAGGCCACCTAGAAGAGAATCACACGCAAGCCAGGCCACCTAGAAGAGAATCACAGGCAAGCCAGGCTACCTAGAAGAGAATCACAGGCAAGCCAGGCTACGTAGAAGAGAATCACAGGCAAGCCATGCCACCTAGAAGACAATCACAGGCAAGCCAGGTCACCTAGAAGAGAATTACAGGCAAGCCAGGTCACCTAAAAGAAAATCACAGGCAAGCCAGGCCACCTAGAAGAGAATCACAGGCAAGCCAGGCCACCTAGAAGAGAATCACAGGCAAGCCAGGCCACCTAGAAGAGAATCACAAGCAAGCCAGGCCACCTAGAAGAGAATCACAGGCAAGCCAGGCCACCTAGAAGAGAATCACAGGCAAGCCAGGCCACCTAGAAGAGAATCACAGGCAAGCCAGGCCACCTAGAAGAGAATCACAAGCAAGCCAGGCCACCTAGAAGAAAATCACAGGCAAGTCACCTAGATTAGAATCACAGGCAAGCCAAGCCACCTATAAGACAATCGCAGGCAAGCCAAGCCACCTAGAAGAGAATCACAGGCAAGCCAGGCCACCTAGAAGAGAATCACAGGCAAGCCATGCCACCTAGAAGACAATCACAGGCAAGCCAAGCCACCTAGAAGACAATCACAGGCAAGCCAGGCCACCTAGAAGAAAATCACAGGCAAGCCAGGACACCTAGAAGAGAATCACAGGCAAGCCATGCCACCTAGAAGACAATCACAGGCAAGCCAGGCCACCTAGAAGAAACTCACAGGCAAACCAGGCCACCTAAAAGAGAATCACAGGCACGCCATGCCACCTAGAAGACAATCACAGGCAAGCCATGCCACCTAGAAGAGAATCACTGGCAAGCCGGGACACCTAAAAGAGAATCACAGGCAAGCCAAGCCACCTAGAAGAAAATCACAGGCAAGCCAGGCCACCTAAAAGAGAATCACAGGCAAGCCATGCCACCTAGAAGACAATCACAGGCAAGCCAGGTCACCTAGAAGAGAATCACAGGCAAGCCAGGACACCTAGAAGAGAATCACAGGCAAGCCAGGCCACCTAGAAGAAAATCACAGGCAAGCCAGGCCACCTAGAAGAGAATCACAGGCAAGCCAGGCCACCTAGAAGAGAATCACAGGCAAGCCAGGTCACCTAGAAGAGAATCACAGGCAAGCCAGGACACCTAAAAGAGAATCACAGGCAAGCCAAGCCACCTAGAAGACAATCACAGGCAAGCCAGGCCACCTAGAAGAGAATCACAGGCAAGCCAGGCCACCTAGAAGAGCACTAGGCCATATCTATTACCTGTGGTTAGAAGTACACAAGAGCAACTAATACTATAACTGGTGCCTCCTTGACAGCAGAAGTTGCTTTCTCCTAGGAAATACATCAACTTCTAGACAGAATAAGAAACAGCCTAAGGTGACTTAAGGCATATCTAAACCATTTTCACTTGGATTTATTATTACGGCAAAGACTTTAACGCCAGAAGATCAGCACTTGGCTGCCTCCCAGGAAGAGAGAAGACAGCTTCTGTACAAGATATAAAAACATAAGAAAGGAGGAATACTGCAGTAGACCTACTGGACCATAATTGATAGGTCATTATCAAACCCAAGCCCACTTAGAAAAGTATTTACACAACCAGTTTTTAACGCTACCCAAGAAATAAGCATTAATAACCTTATTAACTAGTGCACAAGTCCTTCTTATGTAATTATTTAACCTAAATTTGAAGCTACCTAAGGTTTTAGCTTCAATAACCTAACTAGGGAAACTGTTCCGCTTATCGACTATATTTCCAAACCAATAATTCCCTATATTCTTCTTAAATCTTAACTTACCCAATTTGAATCCATTATTTCGGGTTATTGGAGGAATATCCTCAGGGCTTTAATGTTGCTACGACACGTGTGCAAGTGTAGTATTGCATACTACATACTACATACTACATACTACATACTACATACTGCATACTACATACTACATACTACATACTACATACTACATACTACATACTACATACTACATACTACATATCGGTATTGTATACCTTATTTATATCTCCTCTCTTAACGTGTAAAAACACACGTACGTACACTTAACGACATTTATTAAAGGAACCGGTTCCTGATGTGTACGTAAGTGTCATTTCCACACATATCAGTTATCACCCTCCCATTTCATCATTATTAATGACCATTTTCCACTTATATATTACAGTCATGTCTTATCATTCTTCGTCTTACAAGAGAATATAAGTTAAGTTAGCATCTTAACTCCGGCTGTCACTCTCCTTACGTCAATACTTATAAGAATGACGCCATGTGGACGTGAAGGTGAGTTGTGTGAAGGTGAGTTGTGTAACGGCGAATTGTGTGAAGGTGAGTAGTGTGATGGTGAGTAGTGTGACGGTGAGTTATGTGATGGTGAGTAGTGTGATGGTGAGCAGTATGATGATGAGTAGTGTGATGATGAGTAGTATGATAGTGAGTAGTGTGATGGTGAGAAGTGTGATGGTGAGTTATGTGATGGTGAATAGAGTGACGGTGATTAGTGTGACGGTGAGCAGTGTGATGGTGAGAAGTGTGACGGTGAGTAGTGTGATATGAGTAGTGTTATGGTGAGTAGTGTGATGGTGAGAAGTGTGACGGTGAGTAGTGTGATGGTGAGATGTGTGATGGTGAGTAGGGTGACGGTGAGTAGTGTGATGGTGACTAGTGTGATGTTGAGTAGTATGATGGTGAGTAGTGTGATAGTGAGTAGTGTGATGGTGAGTAGTGTGACGGTGAGTTATATGATGGTAAGTAATGTGATGGTGAGTAGTGTGATGGTGATTAGTGTGACGGTGAGTAGTGTGATGGTGAGTAGTGTAATGGTGAGTAGCGTGATAGTGAGCAGTATAATGGTGAGCAGTGTCATGGTGAGCAGTATGATGGTGAGTAGTGTGATGGTGAGTAGTGTGATGGTGAGTAGTGTGATGGTGAGCAGTATGATGGTGAGCAGTGTGATGGTGAGTAGTGTGACAGTGAGCAGTATGATGGTGAGCAGTGTGATGGTGAGTAGTGTGATGGTGAGTAGTGTGATGGTGAGAAGTATGATGGTGAGTAGTGTGATGGTGAGCAGTATGATGATGAGTAGTGTGACGGTGAGAAGTGTGATGGTGAGTAGTGTGATGGTGAGTACTGTGTTAGTGAGCAGTATGATGGTGAGTAGTGTGATGGTGAGCAGTATGATGGTGAATAGTGTGATGGTGAGCAGTATGATGGTGAAAAGTGTGATAATGAGTAGTGTGATGGTGAGTAGTGTGGCGGTGAGTAGTGTGATGGTGAGTTATGTGAGGTGAGTAGTGTGACGGAGAGTAGTGTGATGGTGAGAAGTATGATGGCGAGAAGTGTGATGGTGAGTAGTGTCATGGTGAGTAGTGTGATCGTGAGTTATGTGATGGTAAGTAGTGTGATTGTGAGTAGTGTGATGGTGATTAGTGTGACGGTGAGTATTGTGATGGTGAATAGTGTGATGGTGAGTAGTTTGATAATGAGCAGTATGATAGTGAGAGTTGCTTTAATAGGTGTATTTACACCACTGCAAACACTGGGAAGTATTACACTGACTGTAATAGGGGTATTACTGCAACATGAGGAGTATTACACTGACTGTAAAAGGGAGTATTACCTTACTGAATAACATTGGAAGTATAACACTGACTTCATAACACTGGGAAGAATTACGCTGACTGCAACACTGGAAGTATTGCACTGCAACACTGGAAGTATTACACTCCAACACTGGGAAATATTACACTGACTGATCACTGGGAGGTATTACATGACTGCAAAACTGGGAAGTTATTTACGCTGCAACATGGGAGTATTACACAGCAACACTGAGAGGCTTACACGGCACCACTGGAAGTATTACACTCCAACAGTGGGAAATATTACCATGACTGGCAACACTGAGGAGTATTATCTGACTGCAACACAGGGAAAGTTATTACGCTGCAAACTGGGAAGTATTACACAGCAACACTGAGAAGTATTACACTGCAACACTGGGAAGTATTACACTGCAACTCTGGAAAAATATTACACTGCAACACTTGGAAGTATTACACTGCAACACTGGGAAGTATTACACTGCAACTCTGGAACATATTACACTGCAACCACTTGGAAGTATTACACTGCAACACTGGGAAGTATTTCACTGACTGCAACACTGGGAAGTATTACACTGCAACACTGGGAAGTATTACACTTGCTGCAACAATGGGAAGTATTTCACTGACTGCAACACTGGGAAGTATTACATGCAAACACTGGAAAGTATTACACTGCAGCATGGGAAAGAATTACACTGCACACTGGGAAGTGTTACTCTGCAACACTGGGAAATAATACACTGCAACGCTGGGAAGTATTACACTGCAACACTGGGAAGTATTTCACTGCAACACTGGAAAATATTACACTGCAACAGTGGGAAGTATTACACTGCAACACTGTGAAGTATTACACTGAAACCACTGAAAGTGTTTACACTGCACCACTGGCAACTTTTACACTGCAAACACTGGTATGTATTACACTGCACAACACGGGGATGCATTACACTGTAACACTTGAAGTATTTACACTGCTGCACTGGGAAGTATTACACTGCAACACTGGCAAGAATTACACTGCCGCACTGGGAAGTGTTACACTGCAACTTGGGAAGAGTTTACACTGCATCACTGGGAAGTATTACCTGCAACACTGGGATGTAGTACACTGCAACACTGGAAGTATTACACTGCAAACACTGAAGCCCTCTGAGAAGTATTACACTGAAACACTGGGAAAGTATTCACGGCAACACTGGAAGTATTACATGAAACACTGCGGAAGTATACACTGCAACACTGGGAAGTATTTCACTGCATCACTGGAAAATATTACACTGCAACTCTGGGAAGTATTAACCTGCAACACTGAGAAAGTAATTACACTGAAACACTGGGAAGTGTACACTGCACCACTGGAAAATTATTAACTGCAACCCACTGTATGTCTTTACACTGCAAAACTGGGATGCATTACACTGTAAACATAGGAGTATTAACTGCTGCACTGGGAAGTAATTACACTGCATCAATGGAAAGAATTACACGCCGCACTGGAAGTGTTACACTGCCAGTTCTGGGAAGAGGTTACACTGCATTCAACTGGGAAGTATTACACTGCAACACTGGGATGTATTACACTGCAACAATGAGAAGTGTAGTGACACTGCAAACTGGGGAAGTATTACACTGCACACTGGAAGAATTACCACTGCCGCACTTGGGAAAGTGTTACACTTGCAACTCTGGGAAGAGTTACACCTGCATCACGGGAGTATTTACTGCAAAAACGCTGGGAAATATTACGCTGCACTTAGAAGTAATACACTGCAGCAGTGGGAAGTATTACACTGCAACACTGGGAAGTATTACACTGCAACACTGGGAAGAATTACACTGCAACACGGGGAAGAAATTACACTGCAACACTGGGAAGATTACACGTGCAACTCTGGGAAGAAAATTACACTGCAACACTGGGAAGTATTACACGGCACATGGGAAGTATTACCTGCAAACACTGGGAAGTATTACACTGCAAACACTGGGGAAGTATTACACTGCAACACTGGGATGTATAACCACTGCAACACTGGAGGTATGACACTGCAAACAACTGGGAAATATTACCTGCAACAATGGGAAGTGTTACACAGGAAACACTGGGAAACGACTTTACACTTGCACACTGGGAAAGTATTACATTGCAAACACTGGGAAGTATTTACACTGCAACACTGGGTGTATTAACACTGCAACACTGGGAGGTAATACACTGCAACACTGGGAAATATTACTTGAAACACTTGGAAGTGTTACACAGCAACTTGGGAAGTATTCACTGCAACACTGGGAAGTATTATCACTGCAGCACGGGGAATTATTACACTGCAACCCTGGTAAGTAATTACACTGCAACACTGTGAATTATTTACATGCCAACACTGGGAAGTCTTACACTCCAACATGGGAAAGTATTACACTCCACAACTTGGGAGTATTACACACCAACACAGGGATAAGTATTACACTGCACACTGGGAAGTATTACACTGCAAACACTGGGAAGTATTACACTGCAACACTGGTGGGACAGTATTACACTTGCAAACACTGGGAAATATTACACTGCACACTGGGAAGAATCTACACTGGCAACACTTGTGACAGTATTATCTGCACACATGGGAAAGGAAATTACTCTGCAAACGGGGTGTATTACACTGCAACACTTTGCTGAACACTTTGGCTACAAAAAATGCAAGTTCCGGATCAGCAAGGGACCCTCCTTGGGCTAGCTGCAAGAACTGTGTCAAAAAACTGTCAAGTGGTGACAATAAGGCAGGAGGAGGTGCATTTCTTCTTAAATCACTTGACCTAGAAAAGGGCTGTGGGCCCAGACAAGTTGTGAGCCCCAGATTGTTGAGAAGATGTGCAGACAAGCTAGCAGCACCTCTAAACTCGCATCTGTCAGTTCAGCACTGCCTAGTACAGTGTTAAATGGCCCCTCTCCATGGAAAGAGGCATATGTAGTCCCTGTTCACAAAAGAAGAGCGAGCAGAAATCCAGCAACTACTGACCAGTGTACTTCTGTCAATCACTGGTAAAGATTACTTTGCGACAAGGAAAGGTTACTTGCTGTGAACTATTGTTAAACCTCTCCATAAGTGGGCACCAGTCACTCGGATGAATCCCAAGTCAGGGCTTTTTTTTTGGTTGGGGTTGGGACCCACCGGGACATTGCTGGCGCTTTCGACCGGGTGTGGCCCAGGGCCTCTTAGCAAAATTCATGCATGGGAATTGCAGGCTCTACGCTACTGTCTCCTCAGTGATACCCTTCATGGGTAGTCTTACGTGTAGTCCTCAATGGACGGAATCAGCAAGACAATCAATTGGGGCAAGCGTTCACAAGGAAAGTGTGCTGGGTCCACTGTTATGGAATGTCTACTTCAACGGACCTTCTTCATCTCATCCCAGGAATCACATGCATATGCAGACGACTGTACACTGACTTCACTTATCCCAAGAGAAGAAATGCCAGTGTGCTCTAAGCTACTCAATCACCGCTGAGAGCATATCAGCCTTGGGGAAAATAGATGGCAAGTAACATTTTGCACCTGAGAGAAACGGCAAATGGATGATTCGTTCTAGGCACCATGATGGTAATGCTGGTGCAGTAGTAAGATGAATGGAGGATGTTGGCCCCTGGAGAAGAAGTTGATATCTTGGGGTGAAATTTGACTCCAAACTACCATTGAAGACCCATGTTGTTAAATCTTGCAAACAAGGCAGCAGGAAGCTACAGCACTTCGCCGTATCTCGCATCTGCTTGACAGTAGGGGTTGGCAAGATCCTGTACGAGGCACAAGTACGCTCCACACCTTGAGTATGCTCCACTTTTTGGGTTTTGCCTGCCCCCCCTCTCATCTGCGACTGCTTGACAGAGTGAGAACAGAGCAAGACGTTCTCATCTCTCGCGGAAACCCATTTCCTGGATAGATCTGTCATTCATCAGAGCCTTCAACATGGAGGGAGTGTGTGGGTGGCCTTACTGTTATGTACAAGGCCAATATTGTCAAAAATACCACACTTGGGATTCCCCTTCGAGGACAGCGTGAAACAAGCTTTTAGCCACAAGACGGGCAGAAAGCAGCAAACTTCACTCTGACTGTACCATCTCCAGAAACATCACTCCATCTGAGAAGATCATACATACCAGGAATGACTCGAGTATGGAACACATTCGTACTGCATAATGATTTGTCACGAGATAACGTCAGTTGACTCAAAGGAAAAAAGTCGGCCCACAGATTGGCTTCCAACTTCATCCTGTATCCCTATTGTATGTCTCATAAACAAAAAACTGCTTTCAAATGAGCGGATGTAGGTAACAGCTCTTAGCTTGCCAATAAGTTGGAAATCCTTCACCTGTAAAATAGTGTCAATACAGCGAGGGACCTTAACCTTGTCAAACCTGTGTAAACAAAAAAAAAAAAAAAAAAAAAAGTATTACCACTGCAACACTGGGGAGTATTACACTGCAACACTGGGAAGTATTACACCGCAACACTGGGATGTATTACACTGCAACACTGGAAAGTATTACACTGCAACACTGGGAAGTATTACACTGCAACACTGGGAAGTATTACACTCCAACACTGGGAAGTATTACACTCCAACACTGGGAAGTATTACACTGAAACACTGGGCAGTATACACGGCAACAAACCATGGGAAGTATTACACTGCATCACTGGGCAGTATTAAACTCCAAAACACTGGGAAAGTATTACACTGCAACACTGGCAGTATTACACGGGCAAACACTGGGAAGTATTACACTGCAACATGGGAAGTATTACACTGCCAACACTGGGAAGTATTAACTGCAGACTGGGAAGTATTACACTGCAAAATGGGAAGTATTAACACTGCAACACTGGCGAAGTTTACACTGCAAGACTGGGAAGGGTTATTACCCACAACACTGGGATGTATTACACTGCACACTGGGGAGGTATTACCTGCAACACAGGGAAGTATTACACGGCAAACTTGGAAGTGTTACACTGCAACACTGGGAAGTATTACACTGCAAACACTGGGAAGTATTACACTGACAGCACTGGGAGTATTACACCGCAACTCTGGATGTATTAACTGCAACACTGATAAGTTTTACACTGCACACTGGGATGTATTACACTGCAACATGGGAAGTATTTCACTCAACTACTGGGAAGTAGTACACTCCAACCTGGGAAGTATTAACACGCCAACACTGGAAGTATTCACTACCAAACTGGGAAGTGTACATCCCATAATACTGGGAAGTAATACACTGCACACTGGGAAGTATTACACGACAACAGAGGAAGTATACGCTGAACCTGAGGAAGTATTACACTGCCAAACACTGGGACGTATTACACTGGCAACACTGGGAAGTATTACACTGCTACACTGGAAGAATTACCTGCAAACACTTGGAATTATTTCACTGCAACACTGGGGGAAGGGGTAATTCACTGCAACACTGGGAAGTATTACACTGCAATACGGGAAGAATTACACTGCTTACTTGGGAAAGTATTACACTACAACATGGGACGTGTTACACAGCAACATGGGAAGGTGCTTTACACTGCAACCACTGGGAAGTAGTACACTTCAACACTGGGAAAGTGTTACACTGCAAAACAATCACTGGGACGATTACACCTGCCAAACACTGGGAAAGTATTACACTGCAGCATTGGAAGTATTACACTGCAACACTGGGAAGTGTTACACTGCAACACTGGGAAGTGTTACACTGCAACACTGGGAAGTGTTACACTGCAACACTGGAAGTATTACCCTGCAACACTGGGACAGTATAAACACTGCAGCACTGGGAGTATTACACTTACAACACTGGGAGGTTACACTGCAACACTGGGAAGTTAACACTGCAACACTGGGGAGTGTTACCCTGCAACACTGAAGTATTACACAGCAACTGGGAAGTATTACACTGCAGGCACTGGGGAAGTATTACACAGAACACTGGGGAAGTGTTACACTGCAACATGGAAGTGTTACACTGCAACCACTGGGATAGTATTAACACTGCAACCACTGGGACGTATACCCACTGCTACTTGGGAAGTATTACACTGCAACCACTGGGAAGTATTACACGCAACACTGGGACGTTTTACACTGCAACACTGGGAAGTATTACATGCAACCCTGGGTTGTATTACACTGCGCACTGGGGAAGTATTACACTGCAACACTGGGAAGTGTTACACTGCACACTGGAAGTGTTACACTGCAAAATGGAAAGTAATTACATGCAACACTGGCGAAGTATCCACGGGCTACTCTGGGACGTATTACACTGCAGCACTTGGAAGTTAATTACACTGCAAACATGGGAAGTGTTACATGCAACACTGGGTAGTGTACACTGCAACACTGGGAAGTATTACACTCCAACACTGGGAAGTATTACACTGCAACACTGGGAAGTATTACACTGCAACACTGGGAAGTATTACACTGCAACACTGGGAAGTATTACCTGCCAACACTGGGAAGGTATATACACTGTACTCTGGGAAGTATTACACTGCAACACTGGGAGTCTTACACTGCAAACACTGGAAAGTATTTACACTGCTACTCGGGAAGTATTACACTGCAACACTGGGAAGTATTTACACTGCAACATGGGAAAAGTAAACCTGCAACACTGGGGAAGTATTACATGCTACTTGGGAAGTATTACACTGCAACATGGAGTATTACACTGCAACATGGAGGTATTACACTGCAAACACTGGAAGTATTACACTGCCTTGCTCTGGGAATATTTACACTTCAAACTGGGAAGTATTACACGGCAACATGGGGAAGTTATTACACTGCTATTCTGGGACAGTATTACACTGCAAACATGGGACGTATTAAACTGTCAACTCTGGGAAGTATTACACTGCAACACTGGAAGGATACACTGCTACTCTGGGATGTATTACACGGCAACACTGGGAAGTGTTCACTGCAACACTGGGATGTGTTACACTGCAAACACTGGGAAGTGTTACACTGCAACACTGGGAAGTGTTACACTGCAACCAGGAAGTATTACACTGCCCACACTGGGAAGTGTAAGTGTTACACTGCAACACTGGGAAGTATTACACTGCAACACTGGGAAGTATTACACTGCAACACTGGGAAGTATTACACTGCAACACTGGGAAGTATTAACTGCAACACGGAAGTATTACACTGCAACCACTGGGAAGTATTACACTGCAACACTGTGGGAGTGTTACACTGCAACACTGGGAAGTATTACACTGCAACATGGGAAAGTATTCAATGAACACTGGGGACCGTATACACTGCAAACTGGGAAAAGTGTTACACTGCAACCATGGGAAGTATTACACTGCAACACTGGGAAGTGTTACACTGCAACACTGGGAAGTATTACACTGCTACTCTGGGAAGTATTACCACTGCAACACTGGGAAGGTATTACCTGCCACCACTGGGAAGTATTACACTGCTACTCTGGGAAGTATTACACTGCAACATGGGAAGTATTACCCACTACAACACTGGGAATATTCACTGACAACACTGGGAAAGTCTTTACATGCAACACTGGGAAGTATTACACTGGCATACACAGGGAAGTATGACATGCTACTTGGGAAGTATTACCACTGCAACACTGGGCAGTGTTACACTGCAACACTGGGAAGTGTTACACTGCAACACTGGGAAGTGTTACACTGCAACACTGGGAAGTGTTACACTGCAACACTGGGATGTATTACACTGCAGCACTGGGGGAAGTGTTTACACTGCAACATGGGAAGTATTACACTGCAACACTGGGAAGTATTACACTGAACACTGGGTCGTATTTACCACTGCAAACACTGGAGTATTAACGCAAACCACTGGGAAGTATTACACTGCAAACACTGGGAAGTATTACATGCAACACCTAGGAAGTGTTACACTGCAACACTGGGAAGTATTACACTGCAACACTGGGAAGTATTACACTGCAACACTGGGAAGTATTACACTGCAACACTGGGAAGTATTACACTGCAACACTGGGAAGTATTACACTGCAACACTGGGAAGTATTACACTGCAACATGGGAAGATTTACTTGCTTACACTGGGAAGTATTACACTGCAACACTGGGAAGTATTACACTGCAACACTGGGAAGTATTACACTGCAACACTGGGAAGTATTACACTGCAACACTGGGAAGTATTACACTGCAACACTGGGAAGTATTACACTGCAACACTGGGAAGTATTACACTGCAACACTGGGAAGTATTACACTGCTACTCTGAGAAGTATTACACTGCAACACTGGGAAGTATTACACTGCTACTCTGGGAAGTATTACACTGCAACACTGAGAAGTATTATACTGCAACACTGGGAAGTATTACACTGCTACTCTGGGAAGTATTACACTGCACACTGTTAGGTATTACCAGCATCACTGGGAAGGTATTACACTGGCTACTCTGGGAAGTATTACACTGCAACACTGGGAAGTATTACACTGCAACACTGGGAAGTATTACACTGCTACTCTGAGAAGTATTACACTGCAACACTGGGAAGTATTACACTGCTACTCTGGGAAGTATTACACTGCAACATGTGAGAAGTATTACCACTGAAACACTGGGAAGTATTTACATGCTACTCTGGGAAGTATTACACTGCAACCACTGGGAAGTATTACACTGCAACACTGGGAAGTATTACACTGCAACACTGGGAAGTATTACACTGCTACTCTGGGAAGTATTACACTGCAACACTGGGAAGTATTACACTGCAACACTGTTAAGTATTACACTGCAACACTGGAAGTATTTAACACTGAAACACTGGAAGTATTACACTGCCTACTCTGGGAGTATTACCTGCTACTCTGGGAAGTAACACTGCTACTCTGGGAGTATTACACTGCTACCTCTGGGAAGTATTACACTGTACTCTGGGAGTATTACACTGCAACACTGGGAAGTATGTACACTGCTAACATGGGAATGTATTATACTGCACACTGGGGAAGGTATTACACTGCAACTCTGGGAAGTATTACACTGCAACACTGTTAAGTATTACACTGCAACACTGGGAAGTATTACACTGCTACTCTGGGAATATACACTGACAAACTGGGAAGTATTACACAATTGCACACTGTGAGTATTACACTGCTACTCTGAGAAGTAATTACACTGCAAAACACTGGGGAAGTATTTACCTGCTACTCTGGGAGTATTACACTGCAACACTTGAGAAGTATACACTGCAACACTGGGAAGTATTACACTGCTACTCTGGGAAGTATTACACTGCAACACTGGGAAGTTTTACACTGCAACACTGGGAAGTATTACACTGCAACACTGGGAAGTATTACACTGCTACTCTGGGAAGTATTACACTGCAACACTGGGAAGTATTACACTGCAACACTGTTAAGTATTACACTGCAACACTGGGAAGTATTACACTGCAACACTGGGAAGTATTACACTGCTACTCTGGGAAGTATTACACTGCTACTCTGGGAAGTATTACACTGCTACTCTGGGAAGTATTTCCTGCTACTCTGGGAAGTATTACATGCTACTCTGGGAAGTATCTTTACACTGCACACTGGGAAAGTATTATTGCACTGCAAACCACTGGGAAGTCTTACACTGCTACTCTGGAAAGTGGGAAAGTATTACACTGCTACTCTGGGAAGTATTACACTGCTACTCTGGGAAGTATTACACTGCTTCTCTGGGAAGTATTACACTGCTACTCTGGGAAGTATTACACTGCAACACTGGGAAGTATTACACTGTCCGTTGAAGACTAATCTAATATAATTTCATCGGTAAACTTACCCGACTGTTGCACATAATAAAATTAACAGATTTCAAGAGTAAGATAAACAGATTTCAAGAGTAAGTTTAACAGATTTCAAGAATAAGGTAAACAGATTTCAAGAGTAAGATAAACAGATTTCAAGAGTAAGTTTAACAGATTTCAAGAATAAGGTAAACAGATTTCAAGAGTAAGATAAACAGATTTCATGAGTAAGTTTAACAGATTTCAAGAATAAGGTAAACTGATTTCAATAGTAAGATAAACAGATTTCAAAAATAAGATAAACAAATTTGCATAGAAAGATAAACAGATTTCAAGAGTAAGATAATCAGATTTCAATATGATAAACAGATTTCAATAAGATAAACAGATTTCAAGATTAAGATGTACAGATTTCAAGAATAAGATAAACAGATTTCAATAAGATAAACAGATTTCAAGAATAAGATAAACAGATTTCAAAATTAAGTTAAAACAGATTTTCAAGAAAAAGGATAAAAGATTTTCAAAAAATAAGATAAACAGATTTCAAGAATAAGATAAACAGATTTCAATGAGATAAACAGATTTTAGTAAGATAAACAGATTTCAATAAGACAAACAGATTTCAATAAGATAAACAGATTTCAATAATATAAACAGATTTCAAGAATAAGATAGACATATTTCAATAAGATAAACAGATTTCAAGAATAAGATAAACAGATTTCAAAAAGTTAAACAGATTTCAGAGATAAGATTAACAGATTTCAAGAAATATCCCAGGAAGCTGTAAGTCAGTCATCGTTCTGGTATTTTAATGACCGATAATTCGTTGCATATGCAACAACCATTGGAATTGCAAATGAGCATAATTGCAGAAAAATGGCCAATCGACTTTTTCACCAATGGCCAGTCACCAAACTGTAATTTAATACATTTACAGACGAGTCAAGTCTGTAAATGTATTAATTATGTTTGTAATTAAAAGGAAAAACGTTAAGGAAATCTTAGCATCAGTGAGGATACATAGTGAAGGTAGTCAAGGATAATATTTGCACTTGTTTGAAAGGATATATACCGATGGTGTTAAAAAGACAAATTATTAGCATGTGTAGGAAGGATAATATTTCATGTGTTGGATGGATATATATTTCATGTGTGGATGGATATATATTTCATTGTGTTGGATGGATATATATTTATGTGTTGGAGGATATATATTTCATGTGTTGGATGGATATATATTTCCGTGTGTTGGAGGGATATATATTTCATGTGTTGGATGGATATATATTTCATGTGTTGGATGGATATATATTTCATGTGTTGGATGGATATATATTTCATGTGTTGGATGGATATATATTTCATGTGTTGGATGGATATATATTTCATGTGTTGGATGGATATATATTTTTGTGTTGGAAGGATATATTTTCATGTGTTGGCATGGATATATATTTCATGGTGTTGGAGGTTATATCTGTGTTAAGACCAAGGTCATAAGCGATTAAAATTATAAATGTCTTATCCACTTAATATTATACTCCGGATTTCTTCAAATTAGCTAAATTAAAGATTCCACTAGTTTAAAATATATGATTTAGGAATATACCCGGGTATGATGTGTGTGTATATTATTTTTTATTTTATTATCACACTGGCCGATTCCCACCAAGGCAGGGTGGCCCGAAAAAAGAAAAACTTTCACCATATTCACTCCATCATGTCTTGCCAGAAGGGTTGCTTTTACACTACAGTTTTTTATTCTGCAACACTTTAGATTAACACCCTCCTTCAGAGTGCAGGCATGTACTTCCCATCTCCAGGATCAAGTTCCGGCCTGCCGGTTCCCTGAACCTTCATAAATGTTACTTTTGCTCACACTCCATCAGCACGTCAAGTATTAAAAACATTGTCTCCATTCACTCCTATCAAACACGCTCCACGCATTGCCTGCTGAAGTCAAGCCCCGCGACACAATACCTCCTTTTACCCCCTCTCTCCAAACCTATCTAGGCCCCGCCCCTTACCCCGGTTCCTTCCACTACAGACTGATACACTCTTGAAGTCATTCTGGTTCGCTCCATTCCTCTACTTGTCCGACCACCTCAACAACCCTTCCTCAGCCCTCCTGGACAAACAGTTTTGGTATTCCCGCACCTCCTCCTTAACTTCCAAACTACGTATTCTCTGCATTATATTAACACCACACATTGCCCTCTGACATGTAGCATTCTCCACTGCTCCAGCCTTCTCCTCGCCTGCAACATTCATCACCCATGCTTCACACCCATATAGAGCTGTTGGTAAAACTATACTCTCATACATTCCCTCTTTGCCTCCAGGACTAAGTTCTTTGTCTCACAGACTCCTAAGGTGCTCCACTCACTCTTTTCCCTCTTCATTTATATATGATTCCCTCATCTTTCATAGACCTCGCTGACAGTTCCACTCCCATGTCTGATTACATTTCACTCCTCCCATACTCTCACCCTCCAATCTGATATTCAATCTTTCATCACTAATCTTTTTGTTATCATCATAACCTTACTCTTTCCTGCTTTCACCTTAATTTTATTTCTTTTGCACACCATACCAAATTGCATCCACCAATCTCTGCAACTACTCTTCAGAATTCCCAAGAGCACAGTGTCATCAGCAAATGCAACTGTGAACAACTCCCACTTTATGTGTGATTCTTTATCTTTTAACTCCACGCCTCTTGCCAAGACCCTCGCATTTACTTCTCTTACAACCCCAGAGATAATATATTAAACAATCCACGGTGGTGCCATCCACACATCCCTGTTAAGGCCTAATTTTACTGGGAAATAATTGTCCCTCTTTCCTACATATTCACTTGAGCCTCAATTTCATGTAAAAAGTCTTCCATGCTTTCAGTAAAAACCTACCTCCTACACCATTACACTTGCAACATCTGCCACATTGCCCCCCCCCTATCCACCCTGTATACGCCTTTTCCAAATCATAAATTGCCACAAAGATCTTTAGGCCTTATCTAATATGTTCACTTATCTGTTTCACTGTAAAACCTGGTCCACACACACCTACCTTTCCTAAAGCCTCCTGTTCATCTGGCTCTCCTATTCGTCGTCTTACTCTTAATTCCTTTCAATTAATAAACTCTACTTACACTTTACCAGGTATACTCAGAAAGCAGACTTATACCCCTATAATTTTTGCAGCACTCTTTTTATCCCCTTTGCTTTATACAAAAGGAATATGCAGGCTCTCTGCCAATCCCTAGGACCTTACCCTCTTCCATACATTTCTTTAATAATTTGCACCAACCGCTCCAAAAAACTTATCCCCACCTGCTTTTAACATTTCTATCTTTATTCCCATCAATCCCTGATGCCTTACCCCCTGCATTTGACCTACTGCCTCCACGAACTTTCCCCACACTCACAAACTGGCTCTTCCTCACTCCTACAAACTGTTATTCCTCTTGCCCTTTAGCGAAATCACAGCTGTAAACTATCTTCTTCAACATTTAACAATTCCCAAAATATTCCCCTTCCATCTTCCCAATACCTCTAACTCTCCATTTAAATAACTCTCCTCTCTATTTTTAAATGGACAAATTCCATTTGTTCTCTCGGCTTTCTTAACTTGTTAATATCACTCCAAAACTTTTTCTTTTTTTCAAAAAAATTTGTTGATACATCTCACCCACTCTCTCATTTGCTCTCTTCTTACATTGCTTCACCACTCTTCTTAAACCTCTCTCCTTTTTCTCCATTTACTCTTCCCTCTTGATCACTTCTACTTTGTAAAAACTTCTCATATGCTACATTTATCCGTTACTACTCTCTTTACATCTTAATTCACAATCGCTCTCTTCGCCCGCAAACCCACTTTCCAGTAACCACAAACTTCTGCTCTGAACACTATAACAAATACATTTTTAAAACCTACTCCATACTCCCTTAACCCCCCTTCGATCCCATTGCCTATGCTCTCATTAGCCAATTATCCTCAATAGTGTTTCTTCTTACCCTAAACTGCCTCCTCTTTTAGTTATAAAATTTCACTCTCTCTTCCCTTGAGCTTCCTATTCTCCTTGTATCCCATCTACTTTTACTCTCAGTGTAGCTTACAATAGAAAGTGATCTGATATATCTGTGGCCCTCTATAACATGTTACATCCTGAAAGTTACTCAACAGTCTTTTTCACCATTTACATATCCAACAAACTACTGTCATTTCGCCTCCATCATATCTTGTAGACTTATTTATCTCTTTTTCTTAAAACATGTATTACCTTAACTAACCCTTTATATACAAAGTTCAATCAAGTGCTCCCATTTCATTTAACACCTGGCACCTCAAACTTACCTACCACACCCTCCTCTAAAAGTATTCTCCTACTTTAGCATTTCAAGTCCCTACCACAATTACTCAATCACTTGGTTCATATGTCCTATACATTTCACTTAAACATCTCCCAAAATCTTCTCTCTCTCTTGCATTCTCTCTTCTCCAGAGTGCATATATTATATATATATATTGAAATATATTTATATTATATAATATATATCTATATATATATATTATATATATTATTATTATATATATTATATATATATAATATATATATATATGTATATATGCGTGCCGAATAGCTAAATAACTGGTCAATTAGCAAGAACTCATTTAAAATTAAGCCTTTTCTAAAAATTTTCTCTTCTTCGATTTAAAGATATGTTTTTTGTCATTCATGTTAATGTAAAAAATTTTTAAATTTGCACCAAAAACAATTCTTAGAAAACTTCCTAACCGTAATATAACAAAAGTACAATTTTTTTTTAAGCTAACCAAACTAAATTTATTTTAGAGTTGTTTACAATAATTTAATACTAAACAATACTGTGAAATATATTTTTCTGTTAGGCTCAGGAATGTTTTGGCGATATTATTGCTTACACAAATTTCGCTTGTCCTATATGGCAAGATGAACGTTGTCTTTAAGCCAAGATCGCAAGTTCTGGCTATTCGGCACGACCTACTATTTATATATATATATATTATATATATATATATATATATATATATATATATATATTATATATAAATTATATATATTATATATATATCAGCGATTCATCCCTGAACTCTTAGGACAAGAATGGAGCCCAGGACCAAAAAATTTCATTGACGGAGCAATGATCTGGGATAATCTAACGGGCTTGGAAGCCCGACCTGCTCCCCCCAACCTAACTACAAACACTCGCACTGGGATCGGTCCAAATAGTGGGAAAATATTGCCCTCAAACGAGCTTCAGGAGTGGTGTCAGAAGGATAGAGCCCGCCTGTGGCAGTGAGAGCCCCTCATGTGGGGACTTTCTGTTGGCTGTTTCCCCAACTCCAAGCCTTGGCACACGCCTCGACCACAGACCTGATCCGCAATCGGGGTGTTGCCCTTCACGACTTTGCCGCCCTATTTCGCCGAACACAGGTGTATTTGTGGCAGTGAAGCAGCAGACCGATTCGGGTTCATGGTTTGTGTGCCGTAAATCCGAGGGAAGATTGCAAGACTTGCGAGGAGGTTTATAAATTATCAGGAGGAGCCTCCAACAGCTGGATGCCAGCAGTAAGGGAGCCACCCCAAACTAAGCGATCTGACGCGCAGCCAGAAGCGTCCAGATGGTCTCACCTTCAAGGCTGGACAGATGGGGAAGCAGGTGGTTGTGGGACTATCATGTGCATCTACCTTGGCCTGATACTATCTCCAATACACCATGGAGGAAGGTGGGGCAGAGCTGCCAGCTTTAGGGAGTCCCAAAAGTCTAGAAAATATGGAGAACTTGCCCATCATTATATGTTTGTTCCCCATAGGCTTCAGAGACCATGGTATGGGGCAAGAGTGCATCTAATACTTCCTTTAGGAGCTGGGGAAAAAGAATCATCAGGTGTAACTAGGGATCCCAGGGCGGCTAGTTTCTGTACAGCGGCTCAGTGCGGCAGTTCAAAGGGCGTAATGCTGCTGCATTCGGCACACGCCCCAGCTCTGAGGAGCTGGTTGAGATTTTCGCCTTATAATCGGTGATTGTACACACGTAACAACCTGTTACGTATATGCCACCTTTCTATCAACAATGTATCTCTAAATCTTCTGTGCCATATTAGTAATAAAATCTTCCTATTGGTAAAAAAAAATAGTTTTAAAAGTGGGGGTGGTAGGGGAAGTGGAATATTCAAATGAAGGCGGCGTCAGGAGGAATCCAAATATTCTTCCTTGTAGCCTTTTTTATCCACTTCTCGAGGCTATGGTGTCCCACAATTTACACCAGAGGTGGACCCCATCATATATATAATATATATATCTATATATTTATATATATATATATATATACTATTATATAATATATATATATACCACTTGACTTTAATAGGTGTATTTACACCACTGCAAACACTGGGAAGTATTACACTGACTGTAATAGGGGTATTACTGCAACATGAGGAGTATTACACTGACTGTAAAAGGGAGTATTACCTTACTGAATAACATTGGAAGTATAACACTGACTTCATAACACTGGGAGAATTACGCTGACTGCAAACACTGGAAGTATTGCCCTGCAACACTGGAAGTATTACACTCCAACACTGGGGAAACTATTTACACTGACTGATCACTGGGAGGTATTACATGACTGCAAAACTGGGAAGTTATTTACGCTGCAACATGGGAGTATTACACAGCAACACTGAGAGGCTTACACGGCACCACTGGAAGTATTACACTCCAACAGTGGGAAATATTACCATGACTGGCAACACTGAGGAGTATTATCTGACTGCAACACAGGGAAAGTTATTACGCTGCAAACTGGGAAGTAATTCCACAGCAACACTGAGATGTATTACACTGCAACACTGGGAAGTATTACACTGCAACTCTGGAAAAATATTACACTGCCACACTGGAAGTATTACACTGCAACACTGGGAAGTATTTACATGCAACTCTGGAACATATTACACTGCAACCACTTGGAAGTATTACACTGCGTACACTGGGAAGTATTTCACTGGGACTGCAACAGGGGAAGTTTACACTGCAACACTGGGAGTATTACACTTGCTGCATCAATGGGAAAGTATTTCCACTGACTGCACCACTGGGAAGTATTACATGCAAACACTGGAAAGTATTACACTGCAGCATGGGAAAGAATTACATGCCACACTGGAAGTGTTACTCTGCAACACTGGGAAAATATACACTGCAACGCTGGGAAGTATACACTGCAACACTGAGGAAGTATTTCACTGCAACACTGGAAATATTACACTGCAACAGGGAAAGTATTACACTGCAACATCTGTGAAGTATTACACTGAAACCACTGAAAGTGTTTACACTGCACCACTGGCAACTTTTACACTGCAAACACTGGTATGTATTACACTGCACAACACGGGGATGCATTACACTGTAACACTTGAAGTATTTACACTGCTGCACTGGGAAGTATTACACTGCAACACTGGAAAGAATTACACTGCCGCACTGGGAAGTGTTACACTGCAACTCTGGGAAGAGTTACACTGCATCACTGGGAAGTATTACACTGCAACACTGGGATGTAGTACACTGCAACACTGGAAGTATTACACTGCAAACACTGAAGCCCTCTGAGAAGTATTACACTGAAACACTGGGAAAGTATTCACGGCAACACTGGAAGTATTACATGAAACACTGCGGAAG
Source organism: Cherax quadricarinatus (assembly GCF_026875155.1). NCBI lineage: Eukaryota > Metazoa > Arthropoda > Malacostraca > Decapoda > Parastacidae > Cherax > Cherax quadricarinatus. The sequence goes on from NC_069493.1 coordinate 8,236,714, forward strand.
TATACACTGCAACACTGGGAAGTATTTCACTGCATCACTGGAAAATATTACACTGCAACTCTGGGAAGTATTAACCTGCAACACTGAGAAAGTAATTACACTGAAACACTGGGAAGTGTACACTGCACCACTGGAAAATTATTAACTGCAACCCACTGTATGTCTTTACACTGCAAAACTGGGATGCATTACACTGTAAACATAGGAGTATTAACTGCTGCACTGGGAAGTAATTACACTGCATCAATGGAAAGAATTACACGCCGCACTGGAAGTGTTACACTGCCAGTTCTGGGAAGAGGTTACACTGCATTCAACTGGGAAGTATTACACTGCAACACTGGGATGTATTACACTGCAACAATGAGAAGTGTAGTGACACTGCAAACTGGGGAAGTATTACACTGCACACTGGAAGAATTACCACTGCCGCACTTGGGAAAGTGTTACACTTGCAACTCTGGGAAGAGTTACACCTGCATCACGGGAGTATTTACTGCAAAAACGCTGGGAAATATTACGCTGCACTTAGAAGTAATACACTGCAGCAGTGGGAAGTATTACACTGCAACACTGGGAAGTATTACACTGCAACACTGGGAAGAATTACACTGCAACACTGGGAAGTATTACACTGCAACACTGGGAAGATTACACTGCAACTCTGGGAAGAAAATTACACTGCAACACTGGGAAGTATTACACGGCACATGGGAAGTATTACACTGCAACACTGGGAAGTATTACACTGCAAACACTGGGGAAGTATTACACTGCAACACTGGGATGTATAACCACTGCAACACTGGAGGTATGACACTGCAAACAACTGGGAAATATTACCTGCAACAATGGGAAGTGTTACACAGGAAACACTGGGAAACGACTTTACACTTGCACACTGGGAAAGTATTACATTGCAAACACTGGGAAGTATTTACACTGCAACACTGGGTGTATTAACACTGCAACACTGGGAGGTAATACACTGCAACACTGGGAAATATTACTTGAAACACTTGGAAGTGTTACACAGCAACTTGGGAAGTATTCACTGCAACACTGGGAAGTATTATCACTGCAGCACGGGGAATTATTACACTGCAACCCTGGTAAGTAATTACACTGCAACACTGTGAATTATTTACATGCCAACACTGGGAAGTCTTACACTCCAACATGGGAAAGTATTACACTCCACAACTTGGGAGTATTACACACCAACACAGGGATAAGTATTACACTGCACACTGGGAAGTATTACACTGCAAACACTGGGAAGTATTACACTGCAACACTGGTGGGACAGTATTACACTTGCAAACACTGGGAAATATTACACTGCACACTGGGAAGAATCTACACTGGCAACACTTGTGACAGTATTATCTGCACACATGGGAAAGGAAATTACTCTGCAAACGGGGTGTATTACACTGCAACACTTTGCTGAACACTTTGGCTACAAAAAATGCAAGTTCCGGATCAGCAAGGGACCCTCCTTGGGCTAGCTGCAAGAACTGTGTCAAAAAACTGTCAAGTGGTGACAATAAGGCAGGAGGAGGTGCATTTCTTCTTAAATCACTTGACCTAGAAAAGGGCTGTGGGCCCAGACAAGTTGTGAGCCCCAGATTGTTGAGAAGATGTGCAGACAAGCTAGCAGCACCTCTAAACTCGCATCTGTCAGTTCAGCACTGCCTAGTACAGTGTTAAATGGCCCCTCTCCATGGAAAGAGGCATATGTAGTCCCTGTTCACAAAAGAAGAGCGAGCAGAAATCCAGCAACTACTGACCAGTGTACTTCTGTCAATCACTGGTAAAGATTACTTTGCGACAAGGAAAGGTTACTTGCTGTGAACTATTGTTAAACCTCTCCATAAGTGGGCACCAGTCACTCGGATGAATCCCAAGTCAGGGCTTTTTTTTTGGTTGGGGTTGGGACCCACCGGGACATTGCTGGCGCTTTCGACCGGGTGTGGCCCAGGGCCTCTTAGCAAAATTCATGCATGGGAATTGCAGGCTCTACGCTACTGTCTCCTCAGTGATACCCTTCATGGGTAGTCTTACGTGTAGTCCTCAATGGACGGAATCAGCAAGACAATCAATTGGGGCAAGCGTTCACAAGGAAAGTGTGCTGGGTCCACTGTTATGGAATGTCTACTTCAACGGACCTTCTTCATCTCATCCCAGGAATCACATGCATATGCAGACGACTGTACACTGACTTCACTTATCCCAAGAGAAGAAATGCCAGTGTGCTCTAAGCTACTCAATCACCGCTGAGAGCATATCAGCCTTGGGGAAAATAGATGGCAAGTAACATTTTGCACCTGAGAGAAACGGCAAATGGATGATTCGTTCTAGGCACCATGATGGTAATGCTGGTGCAGTAGTAAGATGAATGGAGGATGTTGGCCCCTGGAGAAGAAGTTGATATCTTGGGGTGAAATTTGACTCCAAACTACCATTGAAGACCCATGTTGTTAAATCTTGCAAACAAGGCAGCAGGAAGCTACAGCACTTCGCCGTATCTCGCATCTGCTTGACAGTAGGGGTTGGCAAGATCCTGTACGAGGCACAAGTACGCTCCACACCTTGAGTATGCTCCACTTTTTGGGTTTTGCCTGCCCCCCCTCTCATCTGCGACTGCTTGACAGAGTGAGAACAGAGCAAGACGTTCTCATCTCTCGCGGAAACCCATTTCCTGGATAGATCTGTCATTCATCAGAGCCTTCAACATGGAGGGAGTGTGTGGGTGGCCTTACTGTTATGTACAAGGCCAATATTGTCAAAAATACCACACTTGGGATTCCCCTTCGAGGACAGCGTGAAACAAGCTTTTAGCCACAAGACGGGCAGAAAGCAGCAAACTTCACTCTGACTGTACCATCTCCAGAAACATCACTCCATCTGAGAAGATCATACATACCAGGAATGACTCGAGTATGGAACACATTCGTACTGCATAATGATTTGTCACGAGATAACGTCAGTTGACTCAAAGGAAAAAAGTCGGCCCACAGATTGGCTTCCAACTTCATCCTGTATCCCTATTGTATGTCTCATAAACAAAAAACTGCTTTCAAATGAGCGGATGTAGGTAACAGCTCTTAGCTTGCCAATAAGTTGGAAATCCTTCACCTGTAAAATAGTGTCAATACAGCGAGGGACCTTAACCTTGTCAAACCTGTGTAAACAAAAAAAAAAAAAAAAAAAAAAGTATTACACTGCAACACTGGGAAGTATTACACTGCAACACTGGGAAGTATTACACTGCAACACTGGGATGTATTACACTGCAACACTGGAAAGTATTACACTGCAACACTGGGAAGTATTACACTGCAACACTGGGAAGTATTACACTCCAACACTGGGAAGTATTACACTCCAACACTGGGAAGTATTACACTGCAACACTGGGCAGTATACACGGCAACAAACCATGGGAAGTATTACACTGCATCACTGGGCAGTATTAAACTCCAAAACACTGGGAAAGTATTACACTGCAACACTGGCAGTATTACACGGGCAAACACTGGGAAGTATTACACTGCAACATGGGAAGTATTACACTGCCAACACTGGGAAGTATTAACTGCAGACTGGGAAGTATTACACTGCAAAATGGGAAGTATTAACACTGCAACACTGGCGAAGTTTACACTGCAAGACTGGGAAGGGTTATTACCCACAACACTGGGATGTATTACACTGCACACTGGGGAGGTATTACCTGCAACACAGGGAAGTATTACACGGCAAACTTGGAAGTGTTACACTGCAACACTGGGAAGTATTACACTGCAAACACTGGGAAGTATTACACTGACAGCACTGGGAGTATTACACCGCAACTCTGGATGTATTAACTGCAACACTGATAAGTTTTACACTGCACACTGGGATGTATTACACTGCAACATGGGAAGTATTTCACTCAACTACTGGGAAGTAGTACACTCCAACCTGGGAAGTATTAACACGCCAACACTGGAAGTATTCACTACCAAACTGGGAAGTGTACATCCCATAATACTGGGAAGTAATACACTGCACACTGGGAAGTATTACACGACAACAGAGGAAGTATACGCTGAACCTGAGGAAGTATTACACTGCCAAACACTGGGACGTATTACACTGGCAACACTGGGAAGTATTACACTGCTACACTGGAAGAATTACCTGCAAACACTTGGAATTATTTCACTGCAACACTGGGGGAAGGGGTAATTCACTGCAACACTGGGAAGTATTACACTGCAATACGGGAAGAATTACACTGCTTACTTGGGAAAGTATTACACTACAACATGGGACGTGTTACACAGCAACATGGGAAGGTGCTTTACACTGCAACCACTGGGAAGTAGTACACTTCAACACTGGGAAAGTGTTACACTGCAAAACAATCACTGGGACGATTACACCTGCCAAACACTGGGAAAGTATTACACTGCAGCATTGGAAGTATTACACTGCAACACTGGGAAGTGTTACACTGCAACACTGGGAAGTGTTACACTGCAACACTGGGAAGTGTTACACTGCAACAATGGAAGTATTACCCTGCAACACTGGGACAGTATAAACACTGCAGCACTGGGAGTATTACACTTACAACACTGGGAGGTTACACTGCAACACTGGGAAGTTAACACTGCAACACTGGGGAGTGTTACCCTGCAACACTGAAGTATTACACAGCAACTGGGAAGTATTACACTGCAGGCACTGGGGAAGTATTACACAGAACACTGGGGAAGTGTTACACTGCAACATGGAAGTGTTACACTGCAACCACTGGGATAGTATTAACACTGCAACCACTGGGACGTATACCCACTGCTACTTGGGAAGTATTACACTGCAACCACTGGGAAGTATTACACGCAACACTGGGACGTTTTACACTGCAACACTGGGAAGTATTACATGCAACCCTGGGTTGTATTACACTGCGCACTGGGGAAGTATTACACTGCAACACTGGGAAGTGTTACACTGCACACTGGAAGTGTTACACTGCAAAATGGAAAGTAATTACATGCAACACTGGCGAAGTATCCACGGGCTACTCTGGGACGTATTACACTGCAGCACTTGGAAGTTAATTACACTGCAAACATGGGAAGTGTTACATGCAACACTGGGTAGTGTACACTGCAACACTGGGAAGTATTACACTCCAACACTGGGAAGTATTACACTGCAACACTGGGAAGTATTACACTGCAACACTGGGAAGTATTACACTGCCACACTGGGAAGTATTACCTGCCAACACTGGGAAGGTATATACACTGTACTCTGGGAAGTATTACACTGCAACACTGGGAGTCTTACACTGCAAACACTGGAAAGTATTTACACTGCTACTCGGGAAGTATTACACTGCAACACTGGGAAGTATTTACACTGCAACATGGGAAAAGTAAACCTGCAACACTGGGGAAGTATTACATGCTACTTGGGAAGTATTACACTGCAACATGGAGTATTACACTGCAACATGGAGGTATTACACTGCAAACACTGGAAGTATTACACTGCCTTGCTCTGGGAATATTTACACTTCAAACTGGGAAGTATTACACGGCAACATGGGGAAGTTATTACACTGCTATTCTGGGACAGTATTACACTGCAAACATGGGACGTATTAAACTGTCAACTCTGGGAAGTATTACACTGCAACACTGGAAGGATACACTGCTACTCTGGGATGTATTACACGGCAACACTGGGAAGTGTTCACTGCAACACTGGGATGTGTTACACTGCAAACACTGGGAAGTGTTACACTGCAACACTGGGAAGTGTTACACTGCAACCAGGAAGTATTACACTGCCCACACTGGGAAGTGTAAGTGTTACACTGCAACACTGGGAAGTATTACACTGCAACACTGGGAAGTATTACCTGCAACACTGGGAAGATTACACTGCACACTGGGAAGTATTAACTGCAACACGGAAGTATTACACTGCAACCACTGGGAAGTATTACACTGCAACACTGTGGGAGTGTTACACTGCAACACTGGGAAGTATTACACTGCAACATGGGAAAGTATTCAATGAACACTGGGGACCGTATACACTGCAAACTGGGAAAAGTGTTACACTGCAACCATGGGAAGTATTACACTGCAACACTGGGACGTATTACCTGCAACACTGGGAAGTATTACACTGCTACTCTGGAAGTATTACCACTGCAACACTGGGAAGGTATTACCTGCCACCACTGGGAAGTATTACACTGCTACTCTGGGAAGTATTACACTGCAACATGGGAAGTATTACCCACTACAACACTGGGAATATTCACTGACAACACTGGGAAAGTCTTTACATGCAACACTGGGAAGTATTACACTGGCATACACAGGGAAGTATGACATGCTACTTGGGAAGTATTACACTGCAACACTGGGAAGTGTTACACTGCAACACTGGGAAGTGTTACACTGCAACACTGGGAAGTGTTACACTGCAACACTGGGAAGTGTTACACTGCAACACTGGGAAGTATTACACTGCATCACTGGGGGAAGTGTTTACACTGCAACATGGGAAGTATTACACTGCAACACTGGGAAGTATTACACTGAACACTGGGTCGTATTTACCACTGCAAACACTGGAGTATTAACGCAAACCACTGGGAAGTATTACACTGCAAACACTGGGAAGTATTACATGCAACACCTAGGAAGTGTTACACTGCAACACTGGGAAGTATTACACTGCAACACTGGGAAGTATTACACTGCAACACTGGGAAGTATTACACTGCAACACTGGGAAGTATTACACTGCAACACTGGGAAGTATTACACTGCAACACTGGGAAGTATTACACTGCAACATGGGAAGATTTACTTGCTTACACTGGGAAGTGCTACACTGCAACACTGGGAAGTATTACACTGCAACGCTGGGAAGTATTACACTGCAACACTGGGAAGTATTACACTGCAACACTGGGAAGTATTACACTGCAACACTGGGAAGTATTACACTGCAACACTGGGAAGTATTACACTGCAACACTGGGAAGTATTACACTGTACTCTGAAGAGTATTTACACTGCAACACTGGGAAAGTATTACAATGCTACTCTGGGAAGTATTACACTGCAACACTGAGAAGTATTATACTGCAACACTGGGAAGTATTACACTGCTACTCTGGGAAAGTATTACACTGCACACTGTTAGGTATTACCAGCATCACTGGGAAGGTATTACACTGGCTACTCTGGGAAGTATTACACTGCAACACTGGGAAGTATTACACTGCAACACTGGGAAGTATTACACTGCTACTCTGAGAAGTATTACACTGCAACACTGGGAAGTATTACACTGCTACTCTGGGAAGTATTACACTGCAACATGTGAGAAGTATTACCACTGAAACACTGGGAAGTATTTACATGCTACTCTGGGAAGTATTACACTGCAACACTGGGAAGTTTTACACTGCAACACTGGGAAGTATTACACTGCAACACTGGGAAGTATTACACTGCTACTCTGGGAAGTATTACACTGCAACACTGGGAAGTATTACACTGCAACACTGTGAAGTATTACACTGCAACACTGGAAGTATTTAACACTGAAACACTGGAAGTATTACACTGCCTACTCTGGGAGTATTACCTGCTACTCTGGGAAGTAACACTGCTACTCTGGGAGTATTACACTGCTACCTCTGGGAAGTATTACACTGTACTCTGGGAGTATTACACTGCAACACTGGGAAGTATGTACACTGCTAACATGGGAATGTATTATACTGCACACTGGGGAAGGTATTACACTGGATCTTGGGAAGTATTACACTGCAACACTGTTAAGTATTACACTGCAACACTGGGAAGTATTACACTGCTACTCTGGGAATATACACTGACAAACTGGGAAGTATTACACAATTGCACACTGTGAGTATTACACTGCTACTCTGAGAAGTAATTACACTGCAAAACACTGGGGAAGTATTTACCTGCTACTCTGGGAGTATTACACTGCAACACTTGAGAAGTATACACTGCAACACTGGGAAGTATTACTCTGCTACTCTGGGAAGTATTACACTGCAACACTGGGAAGTATTACACTGCAACACTGGGAAGTATTACACTGCAACACTGGGAAGTATTACACTGCTACTCTGGGAAGTATTACACTGCAAATGGGAAGTATTTCACTGCAAACACTGTTAAGTATTAACTGCAACACTGGGAAGTATTACACTGCAACACTGGGAATGTATTACAGCTACTCTGGGAAGTATTACACTGCTACTCTGGGAAGTATTAATGCTACTCTGGGAAGTATTTCCTGCTACTCTGGGAAGTATTACATGCTACTCTGGGAAGTATCTTTACACTGCACACTGGGAAAGTATTATTGCACTGCAAACCACTGGGAAGTCTTACACTGCTACTCTGGAAAGTGGGAAAGTATTACACTGCTACTCTGGGAAGTATTACACTGATACTCTGGGAAGTATTACACAGCTTCTCTGGGAAAGTATTACACTGCTACTCTTGGGAGTATTTTACACTGCAACACTGGGAAGTTTACACTGTCCGTTGAAAAGATAATCTAATATAATTTCATCGGTAAACTACCGACTGTTGACATATAAAATTAACAGATTTCAAGAGTAAGATAAACAGATTTCAAGAGTAAGTTTAACAGATTTCAAGAATAAGGTAAACAGATTTCAAGAGTAAGATAAACAGATTTCAAGAGTAAGTTTAACAAGATTAAGTAATAAGGTAAACAGATTTCAAGAGTAAGATAAACAGATTTCATGAGTAAGTTTAACAGATTTCAAGAATAAGGTAAACTGATTTCAATAGTAAGATAAACAGATTTCAAAAATAAGATAAACAAATTTGCATAGAAAGATAAACAGATTTCAAGAGTAAGATAATCAGATTACAATCTGATAAACAGATTTCAATAAGATATAAAACAGATTTCACGGATTAAGATGTTACAGATTTCAAGAATAAGATAAACGGATTTCAATAAGATAAACAGATTTCAAGAATAGAATAAAACGATTTCAAAATTAAGTTAAAACAGATTTTCAAGAAAAAGGATAAAAGATTTTCAAAAAATAAGATAAACAGATTTCAAAAATAAGATAAACAGATTTCAATGAGATAAACAGATTTTAGTAAGATAAACAGATTTCAATAAGACAAACAGATTTCAATAAGATAAACAGATTTCAATAATATAAACAGATTTCAAGAATAAGATAGGACATATTTCAATAAGATAAACAGATTTTCAAGCATAAGATACAACAGATTTCATAAAGTTAAACTGATTTCCAGAGATAAGGATTAACAGATTTCAAGAAAAATTCCAAGGAGCTGTAAGTCAGTCATCGTTCTGGTATTTTAATGACCGATAATTCGTTGCATATGCAACAACATTGGAATTGCAAATGAGTAATTGCAGAAAATGGGCCATCGACTTTTTCACCAAAGGCCAGTCACAAACTGTAATTTCATACTTTACAGACGAGTCAAGTCAGTAAATGTATTAATTTATGTTTGTAATTAAAAGGAAAAACGTTAAGGAAATCTTAGCATCAGTGAGGATACATAGTGAAGGTAGTCAAAGGATACATATTGCACTTGTTGAAAGGATATATACCGATGGTGTTAAAAAGACACATATTGCATGTGTAGGAAGGATATATATTTCATGTGTTGGATGGATATATATTTCATGTGTGGATGGATATATATTTCATTGTGTTGGATGGATATATATTTATGTGTTGGAGGATATATATTTCATGTGTTGGATGGATATATATTTCCGTGTGTTGGAGGGATATATATTTCATGTGTTGGATGGATATATATTTCATGTGTTGGATGGATATATATTTCATGTGTTGGATGGATATATATTTCATGTGTTGGATGGATATATATTTCATGTGTTGGATGGATATATATTTCATGTGTTGGATGGATATATATTTTTGTGTTGGAAGGATATATTTTCATGTGTTGGCATGGATATATATTTCATGGTGTTGGAGGTTATATCTGTGTTAAGACCAAGGTCATAAGCGATTAAAATTATAAATGTCTTATCCACTTAATATTATACTCGGGATTTCTTTAATATTAGCTAAATTAAAGATTCCACTAGTTTAAAATATCTGATTTAGGAATATACCCGGGTATGATGTGTGTGTATATTATTTTTTATTTTATTATCACACTGGCCGATTCCCACCAAGGCAGGGTGGCCCGAAAAAAGAAAAACTTTCACCATATTCACTCCATCATGTCTTGCCAGAAGGGTTGCTTTTACACTACAGTTTTTTATTCTGCAACACTTTAGATTAACACCCTCCTTCAGAGTGCAGGCATGTACTTCCCATCTCCAGGATCAAGTTCCGGCCTGCCGGTTCCCTGAACCTTCATAAATGTTACTTTTGCTCACACTCCATCAGCACGTCAAGTATTAAAAACATTGTCTCCATTCACTCCTATCAAACACGCTCCACGCATTGCCTGCTGAAGTCAAGCCCCGCGACACAATACCTCCTTTTACCCCCTCTCTCCAAACCTATCTAGGCCCCGCCCCTTACCCCGGTTCCTTCCACTACAGACTGATACACTCTTGAAGTCATTCTGGTTCGCTCCATTCCTCTACTTGTCCGACCACCTCAACAACCCTTCCTCAGCCCTCCTGGACAAACAGTTTTGGTATTCCCGCACCTCCTCCTTAACTTCCAAACTACGTATTCTCTGCATTATATTAACACCACACATTGCCCTCTGACATGTAGCATTCTCCACTGCTCCAGCCTTCTCCTCGCCTGCAACATTCATCACCCATGCTTCACACCCATATAGAGCTGTTGGTAAAACTATACTCTCATACATTCCCTCTTTGCCTCCAGGACTAAGTTCTTTGTCTCACAGACTCCTAAGGTGCTCCACTCACTCTTTTCCCTCTTCATTTATATATGATTCCCTCATCTTTCATAGACCTCGCTGACAGTTCCACTCCCATGTCTGATTACATTTCACTCCTCCCATACTCTCACCCTCCAATCTGATATTCAATCTTTCATCACTAATCTTTTTGTTATCATCATAACCTTACTCTTTCCTGCTTTCACCTTAATTTTATTTCTTTTGCACACCATACCAAATTGCATCCACCAATCTCTGCAACTACTCTTCAGAATTCCCAAGAGCACAGTGTCATCAGCAAATGCAACTGTGAACAACTCCCACTTTATGTGTGATTCTTTATCTTTTAACTCCACGCCTCTTGCCAAGACCCTCGCATTTACTTCTCTTACAACCCCATCTATAAATATATTAAACAACCACGGTGACATCACACATCCCTGTCTAAGGCCTACTTTTACTGGGAAATAATTTCCCTCTTTCCTACATACTCTAACTTGAGCCTCACTATCCTCGTAAAAAGTCTTCACTGCTTTCAGTAACCTACCTCCTACACCATACACTTGCAACATCTGCCACATTGCCCCCCTATCCACCCTGTCATACGCCTTTTCCAAATCCATAAATGCCACAAAGACCTCTTTAGCCTTATCTAAATACTG
>NC_069493.1:8253363-8299517 GCF_026875155.1 Cherax quadricarinatus
ATTACACGTGGTGAAAAGGATACATATTACACGTGGTGAAAAGGATACATATACACGTGTGAAAAGGATACTATTACACGTGGTGAAAAGGATACATATTACACGTGGTGAAAAGGATACATATTACACGTGTTGAAAAGGATACATATTACACGTGGTGAAAAGGATACATATTACACGTGGTGAAAAGGATACATATTACACGTGGTGAAAAGGATACATATTACACGTGGTGAAAAGGATACATATTACACGTGGTGAAAAGGATACATATTACACGTGGTGGAAGGATACATCTTGTCAGTGTTTTATACCATTTTCCAAGAAATTCAGGTAAAGATCAATTAACACGTGTGCCCAAATGGATTCAGTGTTTCACGTGGTCAAAAGAGATTCGTTTGACTGGTGAAAGGATCTTATCTAGGGTGAGCAATAAGAATACATCATATACCCATGTGACTGTGTTAAATTAAGAATCAGATAGATCATTGAAGCAACATTTTTGCCACAATTTGATTCTTCATCTAATCTGTGGTATATCACTCAATTAGGGGGTTTTATCGGGAGCATTTCCTTTACGGATTTGACATTTAATAAAAAAATACCAATGTGACACCATCGTAAAAATTAAATATCAGACATTATGATACATTAAAATAAAATTTATTGTAATAGGCAATTTATTATTAGGCATCGAAATTTTAAAAAGAAATTAAGAGTTTTAATTATTCTTATTTGAAACACGCTGATAATTTAAATATTTTAATTAAATAATCCATTGTCTTATTCCAGAAGTTGTCGTAAAGAATAAACACAGAATTTGTTTGTCTATTAAACATAAAACATGTTTTGTTTTAGTCTATTAAGGGAATAAAACAATCAAGATTATTTTTGTCTATTAGACATAAACTAGAATAGTGATATTCTTAAGAATAAACAGAAATATCTGATTTGTCTTTATTACCAGAATTTTGTTTGTCTGTTAAGGGACATAAACACAGAATTTTTTTGTCTGTTAAGGGACATAAACACAGAATTTTGTTTGTCTGTTAAGGGACATAAACACAGAATTTTGTTTGTCTGTTAAGGGACATAAACACAGAATTTTGTTTGTCTGTTAAGGGACATAAACACAGAATTTTGTTTGTCTGTTAAGGGACATAAACACAGAATTTTGTTTGTCTGTTAAGGGACATAAACACAGAATTTTATTTGTCTGTTAAGGGGCATAAACACAGAATTTTGTTTGTCTGTTAAGGGACATAAACACAGAATTTTGTTTGTCTGTTAAGGGACATAAACACAGAATTTTGTTTGTCTGTTAAGGGACATAAACACAGAATTTTGTTTGTCTGTTAAGGGACATAAACACAGAATTTTGTTTGTCTGTTAAGGGACATAAACACAGAATTCACGTATTTCACGTATTTTCAAACGAAACTAAAATGTTGATTGAAGAACACGTTCTTCAGTAATTACTTTAAATAACACAGGCTCTGATCCACCAGGAGGCCTGGTCTCAGACCGGGCCGCGGGGGCGTTGACCCCTGGAACTCTCTCCAGGTAAACTCCAGGTAAACACTAACTTACACTCCAGTATTATAACTTCTGACATAAACATAATGTTAGTCGTGTATTAATGTTGGTAGAATTACCATCAATGTGTTAGGTTACGGGACACAAGTGCAGCCTATTTTTATGCAGCCTATTTTTATGCAGCCTATTTTATGCAGCCTATTTTTATGCAGCCTATTTTTAGGCAGCCTATTTTTATGCAAGTTAATTGTTCTATCATATTGTATTACTGCTATTACTACCACCACTAGTGTTATACCTCACTCTAAGCCTATATATATACCCTCCATGTAAAATGTATTGTAAGGGTTGATAAAGCTCCTGAAGAGCGAAACGTTGTTACAATAAAATGTCACATTAGTTGTACTTGTGTCCTTTTACTTAACATATTGTTAGTCCTCAGGAACTGGTGGAAAAACACCTTTAGAAGTGCATGGGATAACAACCCTGGACGATGCCCACCACTGGTATTATGAAGGTGAGAACATAAACAACTGGCTGGTCATCAGTTACATGTCAGTGTGTACATTTAGTCGATAAGTAAGACACATGTGCAACAGGAATACTTATTTTGAAACGTTTCGAGTATACAGTAGGTTTCTTCAGTCGAGTACAGAGGCGGCAGAAGCAGTAGACATGTAGAGACGATCTCATTAGTCCATCACCCTCGTAGACGTAGTTTTGAGATGGTGAGTCCCTCAGCCTGGAGGAAAGCTTTGTTCCATAGTATGCAACGTTGTAAAGTAGATCAAGATATCTACATTTGTCTTACCAACGTGTCGGTATTATTATTATTATTATTATTATTTTTTATTATCACACTGGCCGATTCCCACCAAGGCAGGGTGGCCCGAAAAAGAAAAATTTTCACCATCATTCACTCCATCACTGTCTTGCCAGAAGGGTGCTTTACACTACAGTTTTTAAACTGCAACATTAACACTCCTCCTTCAGAGTGCAGGCACTGTACTTCCCATCTCCAGGACTCAAGTCCGGCCTGCCGGTTTCCCTGAACCCCTTCATAAATGTTACTTTGCTCACACTCCAACAGCACGTCAAGCATTAAAAACCATTTGTCTCCATTCACTCCTATCAAACACGCTCATGCATACCTGTTGGAAGTCCAAGCCCCTCGCACACAAAACCTCCTTTACCCCCTCTCTCTCCAACCTTTCCTAGGCCGACCCCTACCCCGCCTGCCTTCCACTACAGACTGATACACTCTTGAAGTCATTCTGTTTCACTCCATTCTCTCTACATGTGTCGGTATTGTTTACCATTATCACAGACGCTGTACACTTAGTGTTGAGTCAGCGTAGAGACTTCATGTACTGAATACAGGTGGGATTTTTTTAAAAGAAGGGGGACTGGGGCCTCGCAACCTGTGTCCACCTTAAGAACTTTTAGTGAGAAAAATATGGAAATCTCCTTTTATCTGTAAGAACTGGTTTCCGTCGTATCATGGGGAATATTTCTCATGAATAAGGTTTGAAGGCTATAATCTGCCCTTTAATACGTGGGTTAGATTTAATAATATCAACTTTTAAAGGGGTGGGCTGGTAAGCCAGTGGAAGGCCTCGGTCAGATGACCAAAAACACTAGTAGTGGGTCATCATATGTCTAAGACCCACGTCAGGAAACGACTGTCTTGTTTCCTGACTAATCTTACCCAACCTACGTAAAATTAAAGTGAGTTGTTTAGATAATTAAGTAATTATTAATTACAATATAAAAACAAGTAATATAATGATTTAAGTTTAAGAATCACAAAGCATTGAAACCTCAGTTTTCTAAAAAAAATTCTTTTTTCATTGTTTTCGCGAAATTTAAAAAAGAAAAATCTTAGAAAGAAATTAAAGCTGGACTCCGTCATTATCAGAAAAATAAGAAGGATTTACCACGAGATGAAATCATTGGAGTGTAAAAAAGTAAACAGTGACAGACAAAAAGGTTATTATGGTTGGCAGGTGATTTTGTCTTTGGTATAAAGATGAGTAAATGTTATGGATAGAAACGTTTCTCGTCCTTTAAAAGCAACATCATCAGCAGTGTCTAGAAAGATAATGAAATACAAAATAAACGACATGCAGGATAAACTTCATGCAGGATAAACGACATGCCTATCAGTGTCAAGTGCAAACTCCTACTGTACACGGATGACAGTGCTCTGTTAGTGTTAGGTAAAGACACACAAGATATAGCTAATGTAATAACACTGGAACTGGAGTACTGCAGCAAATGGTTAGTAGACAACAAACTCTGGTTACACCTCGGGAAAACTGAAGCTATTCTCTTTGGCTCCAAAGATACACTGACAAGGGTAAATAATTTTAATGTCCGGTGTAATGGGGAACCATCACCTTAGTTTCCACAGTAAAATATCTGGGATTCTCCTTTGACCCATGCATGTCAGGAGAACTAATAGGGAACAGTGTAGTAAAGAAAGTGAATCTCAGACTGAAGTTCCTCTACAGACAACCACAGTGTCTACCTACTGAGACAGTGTCTACCTACTGAGACACAGTGTCTACCTACTGAGACACAGTATCTACCTACTGAGACACAGTGTCTACCTACTGAGACAGTGTCTACCTACTGAGACACAGTGTCTACCTACTGAGACACAGTATCTACCTACTGAGACACAGTGTCTACCTACTGAGACACAGTATCTACCTACTGAGACACAGTATCTACCTACTGAGACACAGTATCTACCTACTGAGACACATTGTCTACCTACTGAGACACAGAGTCTACCTACTGAGACACAGTATCTACCTACTGAGACACAGTGTCTACCTACTGAGACACAGTATCTACCTACTGAGACACAGTATCTACCTACTGAGACACAGTATCTACCTACTGACACACATTGTCTACCTACTGAGACACAGAGTCTACCTACTGAGACACAGTATCTACCTACTGAGACACAGTGTCTACCTACTGAGACACAGTATCTACCTACTGAGACACAGTATCTACCTACTGAGACACAGTATCTACCTACTGAGACACAATATCTACCTAATGAGACACAGTATCTACCTACTGAGACACAGTGTCTACCTACTGAGACACAGTATCTACCTACTGAGACACAGTATATACCTACTGAGACACAGTATCTACCTACTGAGACACAGTGTCTACCTACTGAGGCACAGTATCTACCTACTGAGACAGTGTCTACCTACTGAGACATAGTATCTACCTACTGAGACAGTGTCTACCTACTGAGACACAGTATCTACCTACTGAGGCACAGTATCTACCTACTGAGACAGTGTCTACCTACTGAGACATAGTATCTACCTACTGAGACAGTGTCTACCTACTGAGACACAGTATCTACCTACTGAGACACAGTATCTACCTACTGAGACACAGTATCTACCTACTGAGGCTGCCAGGACACTATGTCTAGCCCTTATACAATGTCATATGGACTACGGTTGTTCTTCCTGCTACTCTGCCTTCACATAACCCTGAAAGATAAACTACAAATCAGCCAGAACAACATAAGATTCATCCTGGACCTGAGTCCAAGACAACATGTACACCTGGGTCCAAGACAACATGTAGGCCTGGGTCCAAGACAACATGTAGGCCTGGGTCCAAGACAACATGTACACCTGGGTCCAAGACAACATGTACACCTGGGTCCAAGACAACATGTACACCTGGGTCCAAGACAACATGTAGGCCTGGGTCCAAGACAACATGTACACCTGGGTCCAAGACAACATGTAGGCCTGGGTCCAAGACAACATGTACACCTGGGTCCAAGACAACATGTAGGCCTGGGTCCAAGACAACATGTAGGCCTGGGTCCAAGACAACATGTAGAGCTGGGTCCAAGAGAACATGTAGGCCCGGGTCCAAGACAACATGTAGGTCTGGGTCCAAGACAACATGTAGGCCTGGGTCCAAGTGAACATGTAGGCCTGGGTCCAAGACAACTTGTTGGCCTGGGTCCAAGACAACATGTAGGTCTGGGTCCAAGAGAACATGTAGGCCTGGGTCCAAGTGAACATGTAGGCCTGGGTCCAAGACAACATGTAGGCCTGGGTCCAAGACAACATGTAAGCCTGGGTCCAAGACAACATGTAGGTCTGGGTCCAAGAAAACATGTAGGTCTGGGTCCAAGACACCATGTAGGAATGGGTCCAAGACAACATATAGTCCTGGGTTCAAGAGAACATGTAGGCCAGGGTCCAAGACAACATGTAGGTCTGGGACCAAGACAACATATAGGCCTGGGTCCAAGTGAACATGTAGGCCTGGGTCCAAGACAACATGTAGGCCTGGGTCCAAGACAACATGTAAGCCTGGGTCCAAGACAACATGTAGGTCTGCGTCCAAGACAACATGTAGGTCTGGGTCCAAGACACCATGTAGGCCTGGGTCCAAGACAACATATAGGACTGGGTCCAAGACAACATGCAGGCCTGGGTCCAAGACAACATATAGGCCTGGGTCCGAGTGAACATGTAGGCCTGGGTCCAAGAGAACATGTTGGCCTGGGTCCAAGACAACATGTAGGCTTGGGTCCAAGACAACATGTAGGCCTGGGTCCAATGGAACATTCCGGCCTGGGTCCAAGTGAACATGTAGGCCTGGGTCCAAGAGAACATGTAGGCCTGGGTCCAAGAGAACATGTAGGCCTGGGTCCAAGTGAACATGTAGGCCTGGGTCCAAGAGAACATGTAGGCCTGGGTCCAAGTGAACATGTAGGCCTGGGTCCAAGACAACACGTAGGCCTGGGTCCAAGTGAACATGAAGACCTGGGTCCAAGAGAACATGTAGGCCTGGGTCCAAGGGAACATATAGGTCTGTGTCCAAGAGAACATGTAGGCCTGAGGTCCAAGACAACAAGTAGGCCTGAATCCAAGACAACATGTAGGCCTGGGTCCAAGACAACATGTAGGCCTGAATCCAAGACAACATGTAGGTCTGAATCCAAGACAACACGTAGGCCTGGGTCCAAGACAACATGTAGGCCTGGATCCAAGACAACATGTAGACCTGGGTCCAAGACAACATGTAGACCTGGGTCCAAGACAACTTATAGACCTGGGTCCAAGACAACATCTAGGCCTAGGTCCAAGAAACATGTAGACCTGGGTCCAAGAAACATGTAGACCTGTTCAAGACAACATGTAGAACCTGGGTACAAGACAACATGTAGACCTGGTTCCAAGACAACATGTAGACCTGGGTCCAAGACAACATGTAGGCCTGGGTCCAAGACAACATATAGACCTGGGTCCAAGACAACATGTAGACCTGGGTCCAAGACAACATGTAGGCCTGGGTCCAAGACAACATGTAGGACTGGGTCAAAGACAACATGTAGACCTGGGTCCATGACAACATGTAGACCTGGGTCCAAGATAACATGTAGGCGTGGGTCCAAGACAACATGTAGGCCTGGGTCCACGTTAACATGTAGGCCTGGGTCCAAGACAACATGTAGGCCTGGGTCCAAGACAAAATGTAGGTCTGGGTCCAAGAGAACATGTAGGCATGGGTCCAAGTGAACATATAGTCCTGGGTTCAAGACAACATGTAGGCCTGGATCCAAGACAACATGTAGACCTGGGTCCAAGACAACATGTAGACCTTGGCCCAAGACAACTTATAGACCTGGGTCCAAGACAACATGTAGGCCTAGGTCCAAGAGAAGGTGTAGACCTGGGTCCAAGACAACATGTAGACCTGGTTCAAAGACAACATGTAGACCTGGGTCCAAGACAACATGTAGACCTGGTTCCAAGACAACATGTAGACCTGGGTCCAAGACAACATGTAGGCCTGGGTCCAAGACTACATATATACCTGGGTCCAAGACAACATGTAGACCTGGGTCCAAGACAACATGTAGGCCTGGGAACAAGACAACATGTAGGACTGGGTCAAAGACAACATGTAGACCTGGGTCCAAGAAAACATGTAGGCCTGGGTCCAAGACAACATGTAGACCTGGGTCCAAGACAACATGTAGGCCTGGGTCCCAGACAACATGTAGACCAGGGACCAAGACAACATGTAGACCTGAGTCCAAGACAACATGTAGGTCTGGGTCCAAGACAACATGTAGGCCTGGGTCCAAGACAACATTTAGTGCTGAGTCCAAGACAACATGTAGGCCTGGGTCCAAGACAACATGTAGGTCTGGGTCCAAGACAACATGTAGGTCTGGGTCCAAGACACCATGTAGGCCTGGGTCCAAGACAACATATAGGACTGGGTCCAAGACAACATGCAGGCCTGGGTCCAAGACATCATATAGGCCTGGGTCCGAGTGAACATGTAGGCCTGGTTCCAAGAGAACATGTTAGCCTGGGTCCAAGACAACATGAAGGCCTTTGTCCAAGACAACATGTAGGCCTGGGTCCAATGGAACATTCAGGCCTGGGTCCAAGTGAACATGTAGGCCTGGGTCCAAGAGAACATGTAGGCCTGGGTCCAAGAGAACATGTAGGCCTGGGTCCAAGTGAACATGTAGGCCTGGGTCCAAGAGAACATGTAGGCCTGGGTCCAGGTGAACATGTAGGCCTGGGTCCAAAACAACACGTAGGCCTGGGTCCAAGTGAACATGATGGCCTGGGTCCAAGAGAACATGTAGACCTGGGTACAAGAGAACATGTAGGTCTGTGTCCAAAAGAACATGTAGGCCTGAGGTCCAAGACAACATGTAGGCCTGAATCCAAGACAACATGTACGCCTGAATCCAAGACAACATGTAGGCCTGAATCCAAGACAACATGTAGGCCTGGGTCCAAGACAACATGTAGGCCTGAATCCAAGACAACATGTAGGTCTGAATCCAAGACAACACGTAGGCTTGGGTCCAAGACAACATGTAGGCCTGGATCCAAGACAACATGTAGACCTGGGTCCAAGACAACATGTAGACCTGGGCCCAAGACAACTTATAGACCTGGGTCCAAGACAACATGTAGGCCTAGGTCCAAGAGAACATGTAGACCTGGGTCCAAGACAACATGTAGACCAGGTTCAAAGACAACAGGTAGACCTGGGTCCAAGACAACATGTAGACCTGGTTCCAAGACAACATGTAGACCTGGGTCCAAGACAACATGTAGGCCTGGGTCCAAGACAACATATAGACCTGGGTCCAAGACAACATGTAGACCTGGGTCCAAGACAACATGTAGGCCTGGGAACAAGACAATATGTAGGACTGGGTCAAAGACAACATGTAGACCTGGGTCCAAGACAACTTGTAGGTCTGGGTCCAAGACAACATGTAGGCCTGGGTCCAAGACAACATGTAGACCTGGGTCCAAGACAACATGTAGGCCTGGTTCCAAGACAACATGTAGACCAGGGACCAAGACAACATGTAGACCTGAGTCCAAGACAACATGTAAGTCTGGGTCCAAGACAACATGTAGGCCTGGGTCCAAGACAACATTTAGTGCTGAGTCCAAGACAACATGTAGGCCTGGGTCCAAGACAACATGTAGGTCTGGGTCCAAGACACCATGTAGGCCTGGGTCCAAGACAACATATAGGACTGGGTCCAAGACAACATGCAGGCCTGGGTCCAAGACATCATATAGGCCTGGGTCCGAGTGAACATGTAGGCCTGGTTTCAAGAGAACATGTTGGCCTGGGTCCAAGACAACATGTAGGCCTGGGTCCAAGATAACATGTAGGCCTGGGTCCAATGGAACATTCAGGCCTGGGTCCAAGTGAACATGTAGGCCTGGGTCCAAGAGAACATGTAGGCCTGGGTCCAAGAGAACATGTAGGCCTGGGTCCAAGTGAACATGTAGGCCTGGGTCCAAGAGAACATGTAGGCCTGGGTCCAAGTGAACATGTAGGCCTGGGTCCAAAACAACACGTAGGCCTGGGTCCAAGTGAACATGAAGGCCTGGGTCCAAGAGAACATGTAGGCCTGGGTCCAAGAGAACATGTAGGTCTGTGTCCAAGAGAACATGTAGGCCTGAGGTCCAAGACAACATGTAGGCCTGAATCCAAGACAACATGTACGCCTGAATCCAAGACAACATGTAGGCCTGAATCCAAGACAACATGTAGGCCTGGGTCCAAGACAACATGTAGGCCTGAATCCAAGACAACATGTAGGTCTGAATCCAAGACAACACGTAGGCCTGGGTCCAAGACAACATGTAGGCCTGGATCCAAGACAACATGTAGACCTGGGTCCAAGACAACATGTAGACCTGGGTCCAAGACAACTAATAGACCTGGGTCCAAGACAACATCTAGGCCTAGGTCCAAGAGAACATGTAGACCTGGGTCCAAGACAACATGTAGACCTGGTTCAAAGACAACATGTAGACCTGGGTACAAGACAACATGTAGACCTGGTTCCAAGACAACATGTAGACCTGGGTCCAAGACAACATGTAGGCCTGGGTCCAAGACAACATATAGACCTGGGTCCAAGACAACATGTAGACCTGGGTCCAAGACAACATGTAGGCCTGGGTCCAAGACAACATGTAGGACTGGGTCAAAGACAACATGTAGACCTGGGTCCAAGACAACATGTAGACCTGGGTCCAAGATAACATGTAGGCGTGGGTCCAAGACAACATGTAGGCCTGGGTCCACGTTAACATGTAGGCCTGGGTCCAAGACAACATGTAGGCCTGGGTCCAAGACAAAATGTAGGTCTGGGTCCAAGAGAACATGTAGGCATGGGTCCAAGTGAACATATAGTCCTGGGTTCAAGACAACATGTAGGCCTGGATCCAAGACAACATGTAGACCTGGGTCCAAGACAACATGTAGACCTGGGCCCAAGACAACTTATAGACGTGGGTCCAAGACAACATGTAGGCCTAGGTCCAAGAGAACGTGTAGACCTGGGTCCAAGACAACATGTAGACCTGGTTCAAAGAGAACATGTAGACCTGGATCCAAGACAACATGTAGACCTGGTTCCAAGACAACATGTAGACCTGGGTCCAAGACAACATGTAGGCCTGGGTCCAAGACTACATATAGACCTGGGTCCAAGACAACATGTAGACCTGGGTCCAAGACAACATGTAGGATTGGGAACAAGACAACATGTAGGACTGGGTCAAAGACAACATGTAGACCTGGGTCCAAGAAAACATGTAGGCCTGGGTCCAAGACAACATGTAGACCTGGGTCCAAGACAACATGTAGGCCTGGGTCCCAGACAACATGTAGACCAGGGACCAAGACAACATGTAGACCTGAGTCCAAGACAACATGTAGGTCTGGGTCCAAGACAACATGTAGGCCTGGGTCCAAGACAACATTTAGTGCTGAGTCCAAGACAACATGTAGGCCTGGGTCCAAGACAACATGTAGGTCTGGGTCCAAGACAACATGTAGGTCTGGGTCCAAGACACCATGTAGGCCTGGGTCCAAGACAACATATAGGACTGGGTCCAAGACAACATGCAGGCCTGGGTCCAAGACATCATATAGGCCTGGGTCCGAGTGAACATGTAGGCCTGGTTCCAAGAGAACATGTTAGCCTGGGTCCAAGACAACATGTAGGCCTGGGTCCAAGACAACATGTAGGCCTGGGTCCAATGGAACATTCAGGCCTGGGTCCAAGTGAACATGTAGGCCTGGGTCCAAGAGAACATGTAGGCCTGGGTCCAAGAGAACATGTAGGCCTGGGTCCAAGTGAACATGTAGGCCTGGGTCCAAGAGAACATGTAGGCCTGGGTCCAGGTGAACATGTAGGCCTGGGTCCAAAACAACACGTAGGCCTGGGTCCAAGTGAACATGATGGCCTGGGTCCAAGAGAACATGTAGACCTGGGTACAAGAGAACATGTAGGTCTGTGTCCAAAAGAACATGTAGGCCTGAGGTCCAAGACAACATGTAGGCCTGAATCCAAGACAACATGTACGCCTGAATCCAAGACAACATGTAGGCCTGAATCCAAGACAACATGTAGGCCTGGGTCCAAGACAACATGTAGGCCTGAATCCAAGACAACATGTAGGTCTGAATCCAAGACAACACGTAGGCTTGGGTCCAAGACAACATGTAGGCCTGGATCCAAGACAACATGTAGACCTGGGTCCAAGACAACATGTAGACCTGTGCCCAAGACAACTTATAGACCTGGGTCCAAGACAACATGTAGGCCTAGGTCCAAGAGAACATGTAGACCTGGGTCCAAGACAACATGTAGACCAGGTTCAAAGACAACAGGTAGACCTGGGTCCAAGACAACATGTAGACCTGGTTCCAAGACAACATGTAGACCTGGGTCCAAGACAACATGTAGGCCTGGGTCCAAGACAACATATAGACCTGGGTCCAAGACAACATGTAGACCTGGGTCCAAGACAACATGTAGGCCTGGGAACAAGACAATATGTAGGACTGGGTCAAAGACAACATGTAGACCTGGGTCCAAGACAACTTGTAGGTCTGGGTCCAAGACAACATGTAGGCCTGGGTCCAAGACAACATGTAGACCTGGGTCCAAGACAACATGTAGGCCTGGGTCCAAGACAACATGTAGACCAGGGACCAAGACAACATGTAGACCTGAGTCCAAGACAACATGTAAGTCTGGGTCCAAGACAACATGTAGGCCTGGGTCCAAGACAACATTTAGTGCTGAGTCCAAGACAACATGTAGGCCTGGGTCCAAGACAACATGTAGGTCTGGGTCCAAGACACCATGTAGGCCTGGGTCCAAGACAACATATAGGACTGGGTCCAAGACAACATGCAGGCCTGGGTCCAAGACATCATATAGGCCTGGGTCCGAGTGAACATGTAGGCCTGGTTTCAAGAGAACATGTTGGCCTGGGTCCAAGACAACATGTAGGCCTGGGTCCAAGATAACATGTAGGCCTGGGTCCAATGGAACATTCAGGCCTGGGTCCAAGTGAACATGTAGGCCTGGGTCCAAGAGAACATGTAGGCCTGGGTCCAAGAGAACATGTAGGCCTGGGTCCAAGTGAACATGTAGGCCTGGGTCCAAGAGAACATGTAGGCCTGGGTCCAAGTGAACATGTAGGCCTGGGTCCAAAACAACACGTAGGCCTGGGTCCAAGTGAACATGAAGGCCTGAGGTCCAAGACAACATGTAGGCCTGAATCCAAGACAACATGTACGCCTGAATCCAAGACAACATGTAGGCCTGAATCCAAGACAACATGTAGGCCTGGGTCCAAGACAACATGTAGGCCAGAATCCAAGACAACATGTAGGTCTGAATCCAAGACAACACGTAGGCCTGGGTCCAAGACAACATGTAGGCCTGGATCCAAGACAACATGTAGACCTGGGTCCAAGACAACATGTAGACCTGGGCCCAAGACAACTTATAGACCTGGGTCCAAGACAACATGTAGGCCTAGGTCCAAGAGAACATGTAGACCTGGGTCCAAGACAACATGTAGACCTGGTTCTTAGACAACATGTAGACCTGGGTCCAAGACAACATGTAGACCTGGTTCCAAGACAACATGTAGACCTGGGTCCAAGACAACATGTAGGCCTGGGTCCAAGATAACATATAGACCTGGGTCCAAGACAACATGTAGACCTGGGTCCAAGACAACATGTAGGCCTGGGTCCAAGACAACATGTAGGTCTGGGTCCAAGACAACATGTAGACCAGGGACCAAGACAACATGTAGACCTGAGTCCAAGACAACATGTTGGTCTGGGTCCAAGACAACATGTAGGCCTGGGTCCAAGACAACATTTAGTGCTGAGTCCAAGACAACATGTAGGCCTGGGACCAAGACAACATGTAGGTCTGGGTCCAAGACACCATGTAGGCCTGGGTCCAAGACAACATATAGGACTGGGTCCAAGACAACATGCAGGCCTGGGTCCAAGACATCATATAGGCCTGGGTCCGAGTGAACATGTAGGCCTGGTTCCAAGAGAACATGTTGGCCTGGGTCCAAGACAACATGTAGGCCTGGGTCCAAGATAACATGTAGGCCTGGGTCCAATGGAACATTCAGGCCTGGGTCCAAGTGAACATGTAGGCCTGGGTCCAAGAGAACATGTAGGCCTGGGTCCAAGAGAACATGTAGGCCTGGGTCCAAGTGAACATATAGGCCTGGGTCCAAGAGAACATGTAGGCCTGGGTCCAAGTGAACATGTAGGCCTGGGTCCAAAACAACACGTAGGCCTGGGTCCAAGTGAACATGAAGGCCTGGGTCCAAGAGAACATGTAGGCCTGGGTCCAAGAGAACATGTAGGTCTGTGTCCAAGAGAACATGTAGGCCTGAGGTCCAAGACAACATGTAGGCCTGAATCCAAGACAACATGTACGCCTGAATCCAAGACAACATGTAGGCCTGAATCCAAGACAACATGTAGGCCTGGGTCCAAGACAACATGTAGGCCTGAATCCAAGACAACATGTAGGTCTGAATCCAAGACAACACGTAGGCCTGGGTCCAAGACAACATGTAGGCCTGGATCCAAGACAACATGTAGACCTGGGTCCAAGACAACATGTAGACCTGGGCCCAAGACAACTTATAGACCTGGGTCCAAGACAACATGTAGGCCTAGGTCCAAGAGAACATGTAGACCTGGGTCCAAGACAACATGTAGACCTGGTTCAAAGACAACATGTAGACCTGGGTCCAAGACAACATGTAGACCTGGTTCCAAGACAACATGTAGACCTGGGTCCAAGACAACATGTAGGCCTGGGTCCAAGACAACATGTAGGCCTGGGTCCAAGACAACATATAGACCTGGGTCCAAGACAACATATAGGACTGGGTCAAAGACAACATGTAGACCTATGTCCAAGACAACATGTAGGTCTGGGTCCTAGACAACATGTAGGCCTGGGTCCAAGACAACATGTAGACCTGGGTCCAAGACAACATGTAGGCCTGGGTCCAAGACAACATGTAGACCAGGGACCAAGACAACATGTAGACCTGAGTCCAAGACAACATGTAGGTCTAGGTCCAAGACAACATGTAGGCCTGGGTCCAAGACAACATTTAGTGCTGAGTCCAAGACAACATGTAGGCCTGGGTCCAAGACAACATGTAGACCTGGGTCCAAGACAACATGTAGACCTGGGTCCAAGACAACATGTAAGCCTGGGTCCAAGAGAACATGTAGGCGTGGGTCCAAGACAACATGTAGGCCTGGGTCCAAGAGAACATGTAGGTGTGGGTCCAAGACAACATGTAGGCCTGGGTCCAAGAGAACATGTAGGCCTGGGTCCAAGACAACATGTAAGCCTGGGTCCAAGACAACATTTAGGTCTGAGTCCAAGACAACATGTAGGCCTGGGTCCAAGATAACATGTAGGCCTGGGTCCAAGACAACATGTAGACCTGTGTCCAAGACAACATGTAGGCCTGGGTCCAAGAGAACATGTAGGCCTGGGTCCAAGACAACATGTAAGCCTGGGTCCAAGACAACATTTAGGTCTGAGTCCAAGACAACATGTAGGCCTGGGTCCAAGAAAACTTGTAGGCCTGGGTCCAAGACAACATGTAGACCTGGGTCCAAGACAACATGTAAGCCTGGGTCCAAGAGAACATGTAGGCCTGGGTCCAAGACAACATGTAGGTCTGGGTCCAAGACAACATTTAGGTCTGAGTCCAAGACAACATGTACGCCTGGGTCCAAGAAAACATGTAGGCCTGGGTCCAAGACAACATGTAGACCTGGGTCCAAGACAACATGTAAGCCTGGGTCCAAGACAACATGTAGGTCTTTGTCTAAGACAATATGTAGGTCTGAGTCCAAGACAACATGTAGACCTGGGTCCAAGACAACATGTAAGCCTGGGTCCAAAGCAACATGTAGGTCTTTGTCTAAGACAATATGTAGGTCTGAGTCCAAGACAACATGTAGACCTGGGTCCAAGACAACATTTAGGTCTGGGTCCAAGACAACATGAAGGCCTGTGTCAAAGACAACATGTAGGCCTGGATCCAAGAGAATATGTAGACCTGGGTCCAAGACAACATCTAGGCCTGAGTTCAAGACATGTAGGCCTGGGTCCAAGACAACATGTAGGCCTGGGTCCAAGACAACATGTAGGTTTGAGTCCAAGACAACATGTAGACCTGGGTCCAAGACAACATGTAGGTCTGGGTCCAAGACAACATGTAGCCCTGGGTCCAAGACAACATGTAGGCCTGGGTCCAAGACAACATGTAGGCCTGGGTCCAAGAGAACATGTAGGCCTGGGTCCAAGACAACATGTAGCCCTTGGTCCAAGACAACATGTAGGCCAGGGTCCAAGACAACATGTAGGCCTGGGTCCAAGACAACATGTAGGCCTGGGTCCAAGACAACATGTAGACCTGGGTCCAAGACAACTTATAGGTTTGGGTCCAAGACAACATGTAGCCCTGGGTCCAAGACAACATGTAGGCCTGGGTCCAAGACAACATGTAGGCCTGGGTGCAAGACAACATGTAGACCTGGGTCCAAGAGAACATGTAGGCCTGGGTCCAAGACACCATGTAGGCCTGGGTCCAAGACAACATGTAAGCCTGGGTCCAAGACAACATGTAGGCCTGGGTCCAAGACAACATGTAGGCCTTGGTCCAAGACAACATGTAGGCCAGAATGAATTACAGCAGTTGGATATGCTGAATGTTGAAGACAGAATAAAACAACTGAAGTTAAATCATGTTTACAAAATTGCTCACAAACAGTGTCCAGAATATTTTGCTGTCAATTTTGTCAAGGTTGGGAACCAAAGCAATCATAGTACCAGGGGGAGAGAACACAACTTTGTAGTACCCACAGTCATTGGCCAGACTTCAAACACCTTTTATTGTACAGCAATAAAGGAATGGAACAGACTACCTGCACATGTCAAAGCCAGTCATAGCATGAACCAGTTCAAGAAAAGAGCCGAAAGGTACCTAACGAATGTAGCAACAGAAAGGCAGGAGAATGATTTTATAGATTTTTTAGCTAACACACATGTAAATGTAGATAACTCTTTTTCCTTATTCCTAGTATATCTCCTTTATAACATAATAATAAGATATTATCTCCTACATTGTATAATAAAGGTATTAAAAGGATCCCAATGGAAATAAGTCACTTTGTCTGACTTTTTTGTGTTATCCCAGGTTCTCTACACATATGCTGCTATGTATGATAATTCTATGTAACTGTATTTATATATACCTGAATAAACTTACTTAAGGCCCTGTGACCACCCATGCGTACAGTGGTAGACCTACGTTATGGGGCCACCTTCACAACCAGCATCGTCTAGGCCTATATCATACCTCAGTAACCTTCTAATTTTCATTTCAACTATTAATTTGTATTTAATTAATACATTATGTTATTAATATTATTAAAAAAAAAAAACCGTCCCATACAGTAAGACCCAAAATTTTTTAAGAAATGTGAAATAAAATCGCTTGTGGGGCCCCTCCGGGTTTAGGTGCCCTGAAGTTTAACCTTCATTAGTTTCATTGTAGATCTGTTCCTGACTGTGTGACTAGTGAATGGTAGAAGTCGGACCGAGACGAAGTCATGAGAGTCGTTCTCCCATGTGCTGGTGTTTGTGTAATGAAACCTGGCGGGAGACTTCCGGAGACTTTCGTGTGGAGGGTGAGAGATATTCCATCACCAACTCGAAGCGGCGGAGGGGTAAGCCAGTGGAAGGCCTAGGTCACATAACCAAAAGCTCCAACTGTTGATCATTATATGGATAAGACAGGAAATACTTGTCCTGTTTCTTGACGAATCTTACTTAAACAACCACCACCACCACCACAGTCACCACCACCAACACCACCACCACCACAACCACCACAACCACCACAACCACCACCACCACCACCACAGTCACCACCACCAACACCACCACCACCAACAACACCACAACTGATATACCAACCACCACCGACACCCAACCCTACCGCACGTCACCACCACAACACACCACCACCACACACCACACAACGACCCAACAGGCACCACCACCTAGTCACTAACCAAACCTCCACCACAGTTGACATTATCATGGAAACACCACAGAAATCACCTTCTTACAACCACAAAACCACCACCACCACACACCACCACCACCACCACCACCACAACCACACAACCACCACACCACCACAACCACCACAACCACACCACCACCACCACAACCACCACACAACCACACCACCACAACCACAAAACCACAACCACCACCACACCACCAACACACCACACCCCCACACACCACCACAACACCACCACCACAACCACCCACCCACCCACACCACCACCCACCACCAACCACCATCACACACACCACACACCCCCACACCACCACCCACCACACCACAACACCACCACCACACACCACCACCACACCACCACCCAACACAACCACACCCACAAACCACCACTAGACCACCACACCACAACCACACCACATGCCAACCACCCACACACCACCACCACGCCACCACCGCAACCACCACCACCAACAACACCACACACCACAACCACCACCACACACAACCACCGCCACCACCCACAACCACAACCACACCACAACCACCATCAACCACAACACACGCCACCACACAACCACACACCACACGACACCACACCACCACAAACGAACCCACGCCACCACAACCAACCACCACACCCCCAACCACCCAACCAAACACCAAACCAACACACCACAACCACCACAACACACACCCACAACCACCACCACCACCAACCACCACCAACTCCAAACTACCACACCCACAACCACTACCATCACCACCACCACAACACCACCACCCAACTACCACCACACCACTACCACACACCACCACCAAACCACCACCACAACCACCACCACCAACCACCACAACACCATCCACACACCACCACCAAACCACCACCACAACCACTACCACCACAACCACTACCACAACCACCACCACCACAACCACCACCACCGCAACTACCACCACAACCACTACCATCACAACCACCACCACAACCACCACCACTGTTAACAAAATATTGAAAATACAAATAAAAAAGATATGTAAAAGTAATAGCGGTGCCGTGCACAGTGACTGTCATGATACCACCAGTCACAGTGGCTGTCATGATACCACCAGTCACAGTGGCTGTCATGATACCACCAGTCACAGTGACTGTCATGATACCACCAGTCACAGTGACTGTCATGATACCACCAGTCACACTGACTGTCATGATACCAGCAGTCACAGTGACTGTCATGATACCAGCAGTCACAGTGACTGTCATGATACCAGCAGTCACAGTGACTGTCATGATACCACCAGTCACAGTGACTGTCATGATACCACCAGTCACAGTGGCTGTCATGATACCACCAGTCACAGTGGCTGTCATGATACCACCAGTCACAGTGGCTGTCATGATACCACCAGTCACAGTGGCTGTCATGATACCACCAGTCACAGTGGCTGTCATGATACCACCAGTCACAGTGACTGTCATGATACCACCAGTCACAGTGACTGTCATGATACCACCAGTCACAGTGGACTGTCATGATACCACCAGTCACAGTGACTGTCATGATACCACCAGTCACAGTGGCTGTCATGATACCACCAGTCACAGTGACTGTCATGATACCACCAGTCACAGTGACTGTCATGATACCACCAGTCACAGTGACTGTCATGATACCACCAGTCACAGTGACTGTCATGATACCAGCAGTCACAGTGACTGTCATGATACCACCAGTCACAGTGACTGTCATGATACCAGCAGTCACAGTGACTGTCATGATACCACAGTCACAGTGACTGTCATGATACCAGCAGTCACAGTGACTGTCATGATACCACCAGTCACAGTGACTTCATGATCCCACCAGTCACAGTGACTGTCATGATACCACAGTCACAGTGACTCTCATGATACCACCAGTCACAGTGACTGTCATGATACCACCAGTCACAGTGACTGTCATGATACCAGCAGTCACAGTGACTGTCATGATACCAGCAGTCACAGTGACTGTCATGATACCACAGTCACAGTGACTGTCATGATACCACAGTCACAGTGACTGTCATGATACCACCAGTCACAGTGACTGTCATGATACCACATCCAGTGACTGTCATGTACCACAGTCACAGTGACTGTCATGATACCAGCAGTCACAGTGACTGTCATGATACCAGCAGTCACAGTGACTGTCATGATACCAGCAGTCACAGTGACTGTCATGATACCAGCAGTCACAGTGACTGTCATGATACCACAGTCACAGTGACTGTCATGATACCAGCAGTCACAGTGACTGTCATGATACCAGCAGTCACAGTGACTGTCATGATACCAGCAGTCACAGTGACTGTCATGATACCAGCAGTCACAGTGACTGTCATGATACCAGCAGTCACAGTGACTGTCATGATACCAGCAGTCACAGTGACTGTCATGATACCAGCAGTCACAGTGACTGTCATGATACCAGCAGTCACAGTGACTGTCATGATACCACAGTCACAGTGACTGTCATGATACCAGCAGTCACAGTGACTGTCATGATACCAGCAGTCACAGTGACTGTCATGATACCAGCAGTCACAGTGACTGTCATGATACCAGCAGTCACAGTGACTGTCATGATACCAGCAGTCACAGTGACTGTCATGATACCAGCAGTCACAGTGACTGTCATGATACCAGCAGTCACAGTGACTGTCATGATACCAGCAGTCACAGTGACTGTCATGATACCAGCAGTCACAGTGACTGTCATGATACCAGCAGTCACAGTGACTGTCATGATACCAGCAGTCACAGTGACTGTCATGATACCAGCAGTCACAGTGACTGTCATGATACCAGCAGTCACAGTGACTGTCATGATACCAGCAGTCACAGTGACTGTCATGATACCAGCAGTCACAGTGACTGTCATGATACCAGCAGTCACAGTGACTGTCATGATACCAGCAGTCACAGTGACTGTCATGATAACCAGCAGTCACAGTGACTGTCATGATACCAGCAGTCACAGTGACTGTCATGATACCAGCAGTCACAGTGACTGTCATGATACCAGCAGTCACAGTGACTGTCATGATACCAGCAGTCACAGTGACTGTCATGATACCAGCAGTCACAGTGACTGTCATGATACCAGCAGTCACAGTGACTGTCATGATACCAGCAGTCACAGTGACTGTCATGATACCAGCAGTCACAGTGACTGTCATGATACCAGCAGTCACAGTGACTGTCATGATACCAGCAGTCACAGTGACTGTCATGATACCAGCAGTCACAGTGACTGTCATGATACCAGCAGTCACAGTGACTGTCATGATACCAGCAGTCACAGTGACTGTCATGATACCACCAGTCACAGTGACTGTCATGATACCAGCAGTCACAGTGACTGTCATGATACCACCAGTCACAGTGACTGTCATGATACCAGCAGTCACAGTGACTGTCATGATACCAGCAGTCACAGTGACTGTCATGATACCAGCAGTCACAGTGACTCTCATGATACCAGCAGTCACAGTGACTGTCATGATACCAGCAGTCACAGTGACTCTCATGATACCAGCAGTCACAGTGACTGTCATGATGCCAGCAGTCACAGTGACTGTCATGATACCAGCAGTCACAGTGACTGTCATGATACCAGCAGTCACAGTGACTGTCATGATACCAGCAGTCACAGTGACTGTCATGACACCACCAGTCACAGTGACTGTCATGATACCAGCAGTCAGAGTGACTGTCATGATACCAGCAGTCACAGTGACTGTCATGATACCACCAGTCACAGTGACTGTCATGATACCAGCAGTCACAGTGACTGTCATGATACCAGCAGTCACAGTGACTGTCATGATACCAGCAGTCACAGTGACTGTCATGATACCAGCAGTCACAGTGACTGTCATGATACCAGCAGTCACAGTGACTGTCATGATACAGCGTACAGGCTGTCATGATACCAGCAGTCACAGTGACTGTCATGATACCAGCCAGTCACAGTGACTGTCATGATACCAGCAGTCACAGTGACTGTCATGATACCAGCAGTCACAGTGACTGTCATGATACCAGCAGTCACAGTGACTGTCATGATACCAGCAGTCACAGTGACTGTCATGATACCAGCAGTCACAGTGGCTGTCATGATACCAGCAGTCACAGTGACTGTCATGATACCAGCAGTCACAGTGACTGTCATGATACCAGCAGTCACAGTGACTGTCACGATACCAGCAGTCACAGTGACTGTCATGATACCAGCAGTCACAGTGACTGTCATGATACCAGCAGTCACAGTGACTGTCATGATACCACCAGCCACAGTGACTGTCATGATACCAGCAGTCACAGTGACTGTCATGATACCACCCAGTCACAGTGACTGTCATGATACCAGCAGTCACAGTGACTGTCATGATACCACCAGTCACAGTGACTCTCATGATACCACCAGTCACAGTGACTATCATGATACCACCAGTCACAGTGACTGTCATGATACCAGCAGTCACAGTGACTGTCATGATACCAGCAGTCACAGTGACTGTCATGATACCACCAGTCACAGTGACTGTCATGATACCAGCAGTCACAGTGATTGTCATGATACCACCAGTCACAGTGACTGTCATGATACCACCAGTCACAGTGACTGTCATGATACCAGCAGTCACAGTGACTGTCATGATACCACCAGTCACAGTGACTGTCATGATACCACCAGTCACAGTGACTGTCATGATACCAGCAGTCACAGTGACTGTCATGATACCACCAGTCACAGTGACTGTCATGATACCAGCAGTCACAGTGACTATCATGATACCAGCAGTCACAGTGACTGTCATGATACCACCAGTCACAGTGACTGTCATGATACCAGCAGTCACAGTGACTATCATGATACCAGCAGTCACAGTGACTGTCATGATACCAGCAGTCACAGTGACTGTCATGATGCCACCAGTCACAGTGACTGTCATGATACCACCAGTCACAGTGGCTGTCATGATACCACCAGTCACAGTGACTGTCATGATACCAGCAGTCACAGTGACTGTCATGATACCACCAGTCACAGTGACTCTCATGATACCAGCAGTCACAGTGACTATCATGATACCAGCAGTCACAGTGACTGTCATGATACCAGCAGTCACAGTGACTGTCATGATACCACCAGTCACAGTGACTGTCATGATACCACCAGTCACAGTGCTGTCATGATACCACCAGTCACAGTGACTGTCATGATACCACCAGTCACAGTGACTGTCATGATACCAGCAGTCCACAGTGACTGTCATGATACCAGCAGTCACAGTGACTGTCATGATACCACCAGTCACAGTGACTGTCATGATACCACCAGTCACAGTGGCTGTCATGATACCACCAGTCACAGTGACTGTCATGATACCACCAGTCACAGTGACTGTCATGATACCAGCAGTCACAGTGACTATCATGATACCAGCAGTCACAGTGACTGTCATGATACCAGCAGTCACAGTGACTGTCATGATACCACCAGTCACAGTGGCTGTCATACCAGCAGTCACAGTGACTGTCATGATACCACCAGTCACAGTGACTGTCATGATACCAGCAGTCACAGTGACTATTATGATACCACCAGTCACAGTGACTGTCATGATACCAGCAGTCACAGTGACTGTCATGATACCACCAGTCACAGTGGCTGTCATGATACCAGCAGTCACAGTGACTGTCATGATACCAGCAGACACAGTGACTGTCATGATACCACCAGTCACAGTGACTGTCATGATACCAGCAGTCACAGTGACTGTCATGATACCACCAGTCACAGTGGCTGTCATGATACCACCAGTCACAGTGACTGTCATGATTCCAGCAGTCACAGTGACTGTCATGATACCAGCATCACAGTGACTGTCATGATACCACCAGTCACAGTGGCTGTCATGATACCAGCAGTCACAGTGACTGTCATGATACCAGCAGTCACAGTGACTGTCATGATACCAGCAGTCACAGTGACTGTCATGATACCAGCAGTCACAGTGACTGTCATGATACCAGCAGTCACAGTGACTGTCATGATACCAGCAGTCACAGTGACTGTCATGATACCAGCAGTCACAGTGACTGTCATGATACCAGCAGTCACAGTGACTGTCATGATACCAGCAGTCACAGTGACTGTCATGATACCAGCAGTCACAGTGACTGTCATGATACCAGCAGTCACAGTGACTGTCATGATACCAGCAGTCACAGTGACTGTCATGATACCAGCAGTCACAGTGACTGTCATGATACCAGCAGTCACAGTGACTGTCATGATACCAGCAGTCACAGTGACTGTCATGATACCAGCAGTCACAGTGACTGTCATGATACCAGCAGTCACAGTGACTGTCATGATACCAGCAGTCACAGTGACTGTCATGATACCAGCAGTCACAGTGACTGTCATGATACCACCAGTCACAGTGACTGTCATGATACCAGCAGTCACAGTGACTGTCATGATACCAGCAGTCACAGTGACTGTCATGATACCAGCAGTCACAGTGACTGTCATGAAAACCAGCAGTCACAGTGACTGTCATGATACCAGCAGTCACAGTGACTGTCATGATACCACCAGTCACAGTGACTGTCATGATACCAGCAGTCACAGTGACTGTCATGATACCAGCAGTCACAGTGACTGTCATGATACCAGCAGTCACAGTGACTGTCATGATACCAGCAGTCACAGTGACTGTCATGATACCAGCAGTCACAGTGACTCTCATGATACCAGCAGTCACAGTGACTGTCATGATGCCAGCAGTCCACAGTGACTGTCATGATACCACAGTCACAGTGACTGTCATGATACCAGCAGTCACAGTGACTGTCATGATACCAGCAGTCACAGTGACTGTCATGACACCACCAGTCACAGTGACTGTCATGATACCAGCAGTCAGAGTGACTGTCATGATACCAGCAGTCACAGTGACTGTCATGATACCACCAGTCACAGTGACTGTCATGATACCAGCAGTCACAGTGACTGTCATGATACCAGCAATCACAGTGACTGTCATGATACCAGCAGTCACAGTGACTGTCATGATACCAGCAGTCACAGTGACTGTCATGATACCAGCAGTCACAGTGACTGTCATGATACCAGCAGTCACAGTGACTGTCATGATACCAGCAGTCACAGTGACTGTCATGATACCAGCAGTGGAAAGTGACTGTCATGACACCACCAGTCACAGTGACTGTCATGATACCAGCAGTTACAGTGGCTGTCATGATACCAGCAGTCACAGTGACTGTCATGATACCAGCGGTCACAGTGACTGTCATGATACCACCAGTCACAGTGACTGTCATGATACCAGCAGTCACAGTGGCTGTCATGATACCAGCAGTCACAGTGACTGTCATGATACCAGCAGTCACAGTGACTGTCATGATACCAGCAGTCACAGTGACTGTCACGATACCAGCAGTCACAGTGACTGTCATGATACCAGCAGTCACAGTGACTGTCATGATACCAGCAGTCACAGTGACTGTCATGATACCACCAGCCACAGTGACTGTCATGATACCAGCAGTCACAGTGACTGTCATGATACCACCAGTCACAGTGACTGTCATGATACCAGCAGTCACAGTGACTGTCATGATACCACCAGTCACAGTGACTCTCATGATACCACCAGTCACAGTGACTATCATGATACCACCAGTCACAGTGACTGTCATGATACCAGCAGTCACAGTGACTGTCATGATACCAGCAGTCACAGTGACTGTCATGATACCACCAGTCACAGTGACTGTCATGATACCAGCAGTCACAGTGATTGTCATGATACCACCAGTCACAGTGACTGTCATGATACCACCAGTCACAGTGACTGTCATGATACCAGCAGTCACAGTGACTGTCATGATACCACCAGTCACAGTGACTGTCATGATACCACCAGTCACAGTGACTGTCATGATACCAGCAGTCACAGTGACTGTCATGATACCACCAGTCACAGTGACTGTCATGATACCAGCAGTCACAGTGACTATCATGATACCAGCAGTCACAGTGACTGTCATGATACCACCAGTCACAGTGACTGTCATGATACCAGCAGTCACAGTGACTATCATGATACCAGCAGTCACAGTGACTGTCATGATACCAGCAGTCACAGTGACTGTCATGATGCCACCAGTCACAGTGACTGTCATGATACCACCAGTCACAGTGGCTGTCATGATACCACCAGTCACAGTGACTGTCATGATACCAGCAGTCACAGTGACTGTCATGATACCACCAGTCACAGTGACTCTCATGATACCAGCAGTCACAGTGACTATCATGATACCAGCAGTCACAGTGACTGTCATGATACCAGCAGTCACAGTGACTGTCATGATATCACCAGTCACAGTGACTGTCATGATACCACCAGTCACAGTGGCTGTCATGATACCACCAGTCACAGTGACTGTCATGATACCACCAGTCACAGTGACTGTCATGATACCAGCAGTCACAGTGACTGTCATGATACCAGCAGTCACAGTGACTGTCATGATACCACCAGTCACAGTGACTGTCATGATACCACCAGTCACAGTGGCTGTCATGATACCACCAGTCACAGTGACTGTCATGATACCACCAGTCACAGTGACTGTCATGATACCAGCAGTCACAGTGACTATCATGATACCAGCAGTCACAGTGACTGTCATGATACCAGCAGTCACAGTGACTGTCATGATACCACCAGTCACAGTGGCTGTCATACCAGCAGTCACAGTGACTGTCATGATACCACCAGTCACAGTGACTGTCATGATACCAGCAGTCACAGTGACTATCATGATACCACCAGTCACAGTGACTGTCATGATACCAGCAGTCACAGTGACTGTCATGATACCACCAGTCACAGTGGCTGTCATGATACCAGCAGTCACAGTGACTGTCATGATACCAGCAGACACAGTGACTGTCATGATACCACCAGTCACAGTGACTGTCATGATACCAGCAGTCACAGTGACTGTCATGATACCACCAGTCACAGTGGCTGTCATGATACCACCAGTCACAGTGACTGTCATGATTCCAGCAGTCACAGTGACTGTCATGATACCAGCAGTCACAGTGACTGTCATGATACCACCAGTCACAGTGGCTGTCATGATACCAGCAGTCACAGTGACTGTCATGATACCAGCAGTCACAGTGACTGTCATGATACCACCAGTCACAGTGACTGTCATGATACCACCAGTTACAGTGACTGTCATGATACCACCAGTCACAGTGGCTGTCATGATACCACCAGCCACAGTGACTGTCATGATACCACCAGTCACAGTGACTGTCATGATACCAGCAGTCACAGTGACTATCATGATCCCAGCAGTCACAGTGACTGTCATGATACCAGCAGTCACAGTGACTATCATGATACCAGCAGTCACAGTGACTGTCATGATACCAGCAGTCACAGTGACTGTCATGATACCACCAGTCACAGTGGCTGTCATGATACCAGCAGTCACAGTGACTGTCATGATACCACCAGTCACAGTGACTGTCATGATACAAGCAGTCACAGTGACTATCATGATACCACCAGTCACAGTGACTGTCATGATACCAGCAGTCACAGTGACTGTCATGATACCACCAGTCACAGTGGCTGTCATGATACCAGCAGTCACAGTGACTGTCATGATACCAGCAGTCACAGTGACTGTCATGATACCACCAGTCACAGTGACTCTCATGATACCACCAGTCACAGTGGCTCTCATGATACCAGCAGTCACAGTGACTGTCATGATACCACCAGTCACAGTGACTGTCATGATACCAGCAGTCACAGTGACTGTCATGTTACCAGCAGTCACAGTGACTGTCATCATACCAGCAGTCACAGTGACTGTCATCATACCAGCAGTCACAGTGACTGTCATGATACCACCAGTCACAGTGTCATGATACCAGCAGTCACAGTGGCTGTCATGATACCAGCTGTCACAGTGACTGTCATGATACCACCATTCACAGTGACTGTCATGATACCAGCAGTCACAGTGACTGTCATGATACTAGCAGTCACAGTGACTGTCATGAAACCAGCAGTCACAGTGACTGTCATGATACCAGCAGGCACAGTGACTGTCATGATACCAGCAGTCACAGTGCCTGTCATGATACCAGCAGTGGAAAGGGCTAGTATAGCCTAGGATAGTGAGGGATTAGCAAGGATAGGCTACAATAGTCGAGGAGAGTGTGGGATAAGCTAGGATAGGCTGAGATACACTAGGATAATATGGGATAGGCTAGCATAGCCTAGAATAGTTTAGGATAGGTTATGATACCCTAGGATAGGATGGCAATAGCAATGATAGCCTAGGACAGTGTAAGACAGGCTAGGATAGGGTAGGATTCCCTAGGATGGTATGGGATAGGATAGGATAGCCTAGGATAGTGTGAATAGGCTAGGATAGTGTAGCATAGCATAGGATAATGCGCTATAGGGTAAAATAGCCTAGGGTAGAGTTTGATTGGCTAGGATAGCAAAGGATAGTGTGGGATAGGCTAGGACACGGTAGGATAGACTAGGATAGTGTGGGATAGGCTAGGATATGGAAGGATAGCCTAGGATAGTATGGAATAGGCTAAGATAGGGTTGGACAGCCTAGGATAGTATGGGATAGGCTTAGATAGGGTAGTATAGCCTAGGATAGTGTGGGATAGGCTAGGATAGGGTAGGATAGCCTATGATAGTTTGGGACGGTCTATGACAGGGTAGGAGAGCCTAGTATAGTGTGGGATAGGCTAGAATAGGCTTGCATAGCCAAAGATAGTGTGGGATTGGATAGCACAGACTGGGATAGCCTAGGATTGTCTAGGATTTTCAAAAATAGACTAGGATATTTTGGTATAGACTAGGCTACGTAGGATAGTGTAGCATAGGCTAGGATAGGCTGGGATAGCCTAGTATAGCGTGGGATAGGTTAGGATAAGCTACCAT
Source organism: Cherax quadricarinatus (assembly GCF_026875155.1). Taxonomy (NCBI): domain Eukaryota; kingdom Metazoa; phylum Arthropoda; class Malacostraca; order Decapoda; family Parastacidae; genus Cherax; species Cherax quadricarinatus. The sequence continues at coordinate 8,282,022 of NC_069493.1, forward strand.
AACCTAGAATAGTGTAGATTAGGCTAGAATAGCCTAGTATAGAGTGGGATAGGCTAGAATAAGTTTGGATAGCCAAGGATACTCTGGGATAGACTAGTATAGACTCGTATAGCCTAGGAGAGTGAAGAATTAGTAAGGATAGGCTACAATAACCTAGGAGAGTGTGGAATACGCTAGGATAAGCTCAAATAGCCTAGGACTGTGGGATAGGCTAGAATAGGCTAGGATAGCTAAGGAAAGTGTAGCATAGGCTTGGATAGGCTGGGTTAGTCTAGGTTAGTGTAGGATAGGGTAGGATAGTGTGGGATAGACTAGGATAACCTAATATAGTGTAGGATAGAATACAATAGTCTATGATAGTCAAGGATCGTTTGTGATAGTCTAGGATAAATTGGGATACCCTAGGATAGTGTGGGATAGGCTACGATAGGCTTGGATAGCCTAGGATAGTGTGGGAAAGGATTTTATAGGCTTTGAAAGATTAGGATAGTGTGGAATAAGCTAGGAATGGCTGGGATAGCATTGAATAGTAAGGGATAGGCTAAACTTCTCTAGGATAGTGTGGGATAGGCTCGGATAGACTGGAATACCCTAGGATAGTGTGAGACACACTAGGATAGACTGGGATAACCTGGGATAGTGTGGGACTGGCTAGGATAGGCTGAGATACCCTAGGATAATGTGGGATAGGCTAGCATAGCCTAGAATAGTGTAAGATAGGTTAGGATACCCTAGGATAGGGTACGATAGCCTAGGATAGTGGGATAGGCTAGGAAAATGTAGGATAGCCTTGGATAATGAACGATAGGGTAGGATAGCCTTGGATACTGTGGGATAGGCTAGGATAGGGTAGGATAGCCTAGGATACTGGGATAGGCTAGGATACTTTAGGATAGCCTTGGATAATGAGCGATAGGGTTGGATAGCCTAGGATAGAGAGGGATAGACTTGGATAGGGTAGGATATCCAAGGATAGTGGGATAGACTGGGATAGGGTAGGATAACTCAGGATAGTGTGGGGTGGAGTAGGCTAGGATAGGGTAGGATAGCCTATGATTGTGTGGGATAGTTTATGACAGGGTAGGATAGCCTAGGATAGTGTGGGATAGGCTAGGATAGGCTAGGATACCCGAGGATAGTATGGGATAGCCTTGCATAGGGTAGGATAGCCTAGGATAGTGTAGGATAGACTAGGATAAGGAATTATAGCCTAGGATAGTACGGGATAGGCTAGGACAGGGTACGATAGCCTAGGATAGTGTGGGATTGGTTAGGATAGGGTAGGATAGAATATGGTTGTAAGGGAAAAGTTCAACAGATAGGGAAAAGTTCAACAGATAGGGAAAAGTTCAACAGATAGGGAAAAGTTCAACAGATAGGGAAAAGTTCAACAGATAGGAGTAGCGAGCGAGTATGTGGTAATGATAGTTTGATTGCCGGCTGCTTGTTAAGGTAGGGTCAGTCTAGCTCCCGCTATCCCCTAGCCCTTTCTCCCCACCCCGACAGGTGACGTGTGGGGCTCCGGTCAAACAGTAAATCACTTGACTCGCAGCTCCCAGCACAACTGTTAAGTAAAAGCCTCTGTTCCTATTCTAGTGGATACTGGTTGAAAGCTTCACTTTTGACCAATAATAAACTTAGTTCTTTCAGTTTTAAGCGCCACATGAGACTTTTAGATAATCACCACCTTTGTTAAGTATCTTATCTGGAGTTTCTGGAGTTTATCTGGAGAGAGTTCCGGTGGTCAACGCCCCCGCGGCCCGGTCTGTGACCAGGCCTCCTTAGGTCAGTGTCCCAGGATGCGACCCACACCAGTCGACTAACACCCAGGTACCCATTTTACTGATGGGGAACATAGACAACAGGTGGAAAGAAACACGTCCAATGTTTCTACTCTGGCTGGGAATCGAACCCAGGCCCTCACCGTGTGAAGCGAGAGCGTTAACCACCAGGCCACCAGAGCCCCTTACACTTATCATGGAGAGTGATTTCTTAAGCAGTAGGTAACCTGTCTCTCTTTCCAGCTTGGAATGACAGCTCGGGTCACCTGCCAACCAACGAGAAGTGTTGAAGGAGACGGACTGAAACCGGTCTTGGGACGTCACCTTATAATCTACCTACCTGATTAATTGTACAGGACACTACCCCTTATCTTCGCAGTGGTACAGAACCTGCGTTCCTGTCATCTGGACTGACTATTCAAGGCTATAGACTGTGAAGAACTAGTCGTTGGGTTGTCACCAACACCTGTGACCCCCCACATCATCATCAACGGCTACAATTTCTACAAGACGGTGTCAACCTCCACCAGACACCCCAGTATAACTATACATGGAAATATAAACACAAATGCAGTATAATGTGATCCTTTATTGACTACGTTTCGCCCACACAGTGGGCTTTTTCAAGTCACTGTGTGGGCGAAACGTAGTCAATAAAGGATCACATTATACTGCATTTGTGTTTATATTTCCATTGTGTCGGTATTTTATACCATTTATTTCCATAACTGTACATATTAGCGTTGAATTCAAATGTCATTTTTTTCATTTCATTTTTCATTTTTCTTTCAAGTAGGATACACCTTCATGTTTCACTGTTTTATCTTTGCATTAATAAATAATAAAGTGTTTATCTTTGTGAATTATTTCTTTTTCTATTCATTAATTTTCCTGAGGAGGAGCCAGCCTTGGTAATACTGTCCGAAGTTGTTACAGGGCTGAGTAAGTCTACACAATGATAGTGTTTGATAGTCCATGATAAGGTAGAATAGCCTAGGATGGTGTGGGATAGGCTTGGATAGGGTAGGTTATCATAGGATAGTTTGGGATAGGCTAGGAGAGAGTAGGATAGTTTGGGATAGGCTAGGAGAGAGTAGGATAGTTTGGGATAGGCTAGGAGAGAGTAGGATAGTTTGGGATAGGCTAGGAGAGAGTAGGATAGTTTGGGATAGGCTAGGAGAGAGTAGGATAGTTTGGGATAGGCTAGGAGAGAGTAGGATAGTTTGGGATAGGCTAGGAGAGAGTAGGATAGTTTGGGATAGGCTAGGAGAGAGTAGGATACCCTAGGATAGTGTGGAATAGGCTAGGATAGGGTGGGACAGCCTAGGATAGAGTGGGATAGGGTAGGATATGGTAAGATAGCCTAGGCTAGTATGGGATAGGCTAAGATACGGTAGGATAGCCTAGGATAGTGTGGGATACGATAGGATATTGTAAGATAACCTAGGATAGTGTAGGATAGGCTAGGATAACCTAATAAAGTGTAGTATAGGCTAGGATAGCCTATCCTACACAGAGTCAAGAATAGTTTGGGACAGTCTAGGATAAATTGCGCTACCCAAGGATAGTGTGGGATAGGCTAGGAATGGCTGGGGTAGCATTGAATAGTAAGGGATAGACTAAATTTATCTAGGATAGTGTAGATGTGCTCGGATGGACTGGAATACCCTAGGATAGTGTGGGACACACTAGGATAGACTGGGATAGCCTAGGATAGTGTGGGACAGGTTAGGATAGGCTGAGATACCCTGGCCTAGGACAATGTGGGATAGGCTAGAATAGCCTAGAAGAGTGTAGGAGAGGTTAGGATACCTTAGGACAGGAACGGATATGCTATAATAGCCTAGGACAGTGTAAGATAGGGTAGGATAGGGTATTATAGCCTAGGATAGTATGGGATAGGCTCATTTAATGTAGGATAGTGTAGGAGAGGGTAGGATAGTGGAGGGTATCCTAGGACAGTATTGGATAGCCTAGGACTGGGTAGGACAGCCTAGGATTGTATGGGATAGCCTAGCATAGGGTAGGATTGCCTAGGAAAGTGTGGGATAGGGAAGGATAGCCTAAGATAGTGTTTGATAGGCTAGGATAGGGTAGGATAGTCAAGGATAGTGTGGGAGAGGATGGGATAGCTAAGGATAGCCTAGGATAGTGTTTGATAGAATAGGATAGGGTAGTATAGCCTAGGATAGTATAAGATGGGCTAGGAAAGTGTGGGATAGGCTAGGATAGGGTACAATAGCCGAGGATCATGTTGTAAAGCCTAGGATATTGTAGGATAGCCAAGGATAGTGTGGGATAAGCCAGGATAGGGTAGGATAGCCTACCCTAGTATGGGATAGATAAGGAGAGGGTAGGATAGCCAAGGATAGAGTGGGATGGGTAAGAATAGGGTTTGATTGCCTAAGATGGAGTGGGATAGGCTCGAATAGGGTAGGATAACCAAGGATAGTGTAATATAGAGTAGGATAACTTAAGTTAGTGTAGAATAGGCTTGGATAGGATAGGATTGCCGAGGATAGTGTCGGAGAGGCTGGGATAGTGTAGGATAGCCTAGAATAGCGTGGGAATAGCTAGGATAGGGTAGGATATCTTAGGATAGTATGTGACAGGCTAGGATAGGGTAGGATAGACTAGGATAGTGTTGGGAAGACCAGGATATGGTAGGATAGCCTAGGATACTGTGGGATGGTCTAGGATAGGGTAGGATACCCTATGATAGTGTGGGATAGGCTAGGATAGGGTTGGAGAGCCTAGAATAGCATAAGATAGACTAGGATAGAATAAGACAGTCTGAGATAGTGTACGATAGACTATGATACGGTAGGATAGAGAACGAATGTGAGGGATAACCTAGGATAGATAGGGTAGCATAGCCTAGAATAGTGTGCGATAGGGTAGCATAATCTTCGATAGTATGGGATAGGCTAAGATAGGGTAGGATAGCCTTTGATAGTGTGGAATAGGCTGGAATCGGGTGGGTAGCCTAGGATTGTGTCAGATAGGCTAGGAGAGGGTACGATAGCCTTGGATAGTGAGGGATAGGCTAGGATACAGTAGGACAGCATATGATAGTGCAGGAATGGCTAGGATAAGGTAGCACAGCCTTGGATAGTGTGGGATATGCTAAGATAGGGTAGGATAGCATAGGATAGTGTGGGATAGGCTAGTATAACGTAGAATAGTCTAGGATAGTGAGACTTAGGCTAGGATAGAGTAATATAGCCTAAGATAGTGTAGGACAGGTTAGATAGGGTAGGATGGCCTAGGATGATGAGTGATAGTCTACGACAGTTTAGGATAGGCTAGGATAGGGTAGGATGGGGTACGATAGCCTAAGATAGTGTGGTAGGATAGGATAGGGTAAGATAGCCTAGGAGAGTGTCGGACAGGCTAGCATCGGGTAGGATAGCCTAGTACAGTGTGAGATAACCTACGATAGGGTATGCTAGTCTAGGATAGTTTGATATAAGCTAGGATAGGGTTGGATAGCCTAGAATAGTGTGGGATAGGCTAGGATACGGTAGGATAGCCTAGGACAGTGTGGGATAGGATAGGGAATGGAAAGATAGAATAGGATAGTGTGGGATAGGGAAGGATAGCTTAGTAGAGTGTGGGATAGGCTAGGAAAGGGTAGGATAGCCTAGGATTGTGGGGTAGGAGGGATAGGGTCGGAAAGAACAGGACAGTGTGGGATAGAATAGGAGAGGGTAGGATAGCCTAGGATAGTGTAGGATACACTAGGATAGGGTAGGATAGCCTAGGATAGTGTGGAATAGGCTAGAATAGGGTAGGATAGCCTAGGATATTGTAGGATAGGATAGGATAACCTAGGATAGTGTGGGATAGGCTAGGATACGGAAAGATAGCCTAGGATAATATGGGATTGGTTAGGATACGGTAAGATAGCCTAGGACACTGTGGGATTGGAAAGTATAGGGTAAGATAGTCTAGGATTGTGTGGAATAGGCAAGGGTAGGGAAGGATAGCATAGAATAGAGTGGGATAGGCTAGAATAGGATATTATAGCCTAGGATAGTGTGAAATATGCTGGGATTGGGTAGGATAGAAAAGGATAGGGTTGGATTGGCTAGGATAGGGTATCCTATGACACTGTGGGATACGCAAGGATAGGGTAGGATAATCTAGGATAGTGTAGAATAGGGTAGGATTAGGTAGGATAGCCTGGGATAGTGTGGGATAGGCTAGGAAAGGGTAGGATAGCCTAGGGTAAAGTGAGATAAAATGGAATAGGACAGCCTTGAATAGTGTGGGATAGGCTAGGATAGGGTAGGATAGCCTTGGATAGTGTTGGATAGGCAAGGATAGGTTAGGATAGCCTAGTATAGTGTGGGAGAACCTTGGATAGGGTAGGATAGTCTAGGATAGTGTTAGATAGGCAAGGACAGGGTACGATAGCCTTGGATAGTGAGGGATAGGCTTGGATATGGTAGGACAGCATATGATAGTGCAGGAATGGCTAAGATAGGGTAGGATAGCCTAGGATAGTGTGGGATAGGCTAGTATAACGTAGGATAGTCTAGGTTAGTGAGGGATAGGTTAGGATAGAGAAGTATAGCCTAAGATAGTGTAGGAAAGGCTAGGATTGGGTAATATAGCCTAGCATAGAATGTAATAGGCTAGGATAGGGTACGATAGCCTAAGATAGAGTGTGGTAGGATAGAATAGGGTAAGATAGCCTAGGAGAGTGTCGGATAAGCTAACATCGGGTAGGATAGCCTAGTACAGTGCGGGATAACCTACGATAGGGTATGATAGTCTAGGATAGTTTGATGTAAGCTAGGATAGAATTGGATAGTCTTGAATAGTGTGGGATAGGCTAAGATACGGTAAGATAGCCTACGACAGTGTGGGATAGGATAGGAAAGGGAAAGATAGAATAGGATAGTGTGGGATAGGGAAGGATAGCTTAGTATATTGTGGGATAGGCTAGGAAAGGGTAGGATAGCCTAGGATAGTGGGGTAGGATGGATAGGGTTGGAAAGAACAGGACAGTGTGGGATAGAATAGAATAAGGTAGGATAGCCTAGGATAGTGTAGGATAGGCTAGAATAGGGTAGGATAGCCTAGGATATTGTAGGTTAGGGTAGGGTAACCTAGGATAGTGTGGGATAGGTTAGGATACGGTAGGATAGCCTAGGACACTGCGGGATTGGAAAGTATAGGGTAAGATAGCCTAGGGTGGTGTAAGATTGGCCAGGGTAGGGAAAAATAGCCTAGGATAGTGTGGGATAGGCAAGGGTAGGGAAGGATAGCCTAGAATAGAGTGGGATAGGCTAGGATAGGGTAGGATAGCCTAAGATAGTTTTGGATTGGCTAGGATAGGGAAGGATAGCCTATGACACTGTGGGATACGCAAGGATAGGGTAGGATAACCTAGGATAGTGTGGAATAGGGTAGGATTAGGTAGGATAGACTGGGATAGTGTGGGATAGGCTAGGAAAGGGTAGGATAGCCTAGGATAGAGTGAGATAAAATGGAATAGGATAGCCTTGAATAGTGTGGGATAGGCTAGGATAGGGTAGGATAGCCTAGGATAGTGTTGGATAGGCAAGGATTGTGTGGGAGAACCTTGGATAGGGTAGGATAGTCTAGGATAGTAAGGATAAGCTAGGATAGGGTAGGAAAGCCTTGGATAGTGTGGGATAGGGTGGGATAAGGTTGAATAGCCTAGGATAGTGTTGGATAGGCAAGGATAAGGTAGGATACCCTAGGATAATGTGGGGAAGGGTGGGAGAAGGTTGGATAGCCTAGGATAGTGTGGGAATGTCTAGGATAGGATAGCCTAGGATAATGTGGGATAGGCTATGATGGGGTATGATAGCCTAGGATAGTGTTGCATATGCTGGGATGGTGTAGGATAGCCTAGGTTGGTGTGGTATTGGCTAGGAAAGGATATGATAGCCTTGGATAGTGTTGGATAGGCTAGGTGAGGGTAGTGTAGCCTAGGATAGTGAGGGATAGGCAGGATAAAGTAGGATAGGCTAGGATAGTATGGGATAATCTAGGAGAGGGTACGATTGCCTAGGATAGTGTAGGATAGGCTAGTTTAGGGTAAGATAGCTTACAATAATGTGGAATAGTGTAGGATATTGTAGGATAACCTAGGATAGAGTGAGATTGGGTAGCAAAGCCTAGCATAGTACGGGATAGTCTAGGAGAGGGTAGGATAGCCTAAGATAGTGTGGGATAAACTAGGATAGGGTAGGATACCCTACGATAGTATGGGATAGGATAGGATAGGGTAGGATAGCCAAGGATAGTTTGGGATAGGCAAAAATAGGGTAGGATAGCCTTGGATAGTGTGAGATAGGTTAGGATAGCCTAGGATAGTGTTGGATAGGCTAGGATAGGGTAGGATAGCGTAGGATAGTGTGCAATAGGCAATGATAGGTTTGGAAAGCCTAGGAAAGTGAGAAAAAGGCTAGGATGGAGTAGGATATCCTAGGATAGTATGGGATAGCCTAGGACAGGGTAGTATAGCTGATAGTGTAGGATAAGCGGGGATAACCTAGGATAGTTTGGTATAGGCCAGGATAGAGTAGGATAACTCAAGATAGTGAGGGATAGTTTAGGATAAGGGAAAATACCCAAGGATACTGTGGGATACATCGGGAGAGGGTAGGATAGCCTAGGATAGTGTGATGTAGGCTAGGATAGTGCATGATAGCCTAGGATAGTGTGGGAAAGTCTAGGATAGGCTAGGATAGCCTAGGGTATTGTAGGATTGGCTAGGATAGGGTAGGATAGCCTATGATAGTATGGGATAAGTTAGGACAGGGTAGGGTAGCCTAGGATAGTGTGAGATATGCTTGGATAGGGTAGCATAACCCGACTATCCCACACTATCCTTAGTATAACTAAAGATAGTGTGGGATAGTCGGGGAAAGGTTAGGATAGCCTAGGATAGTATGGGTTAGGCTAGGAAAGGGTAGGATAGCCTAGGATAGAATGGAATAGGCTAGAATAGACTAGTATAGTATTTGGATAAATTACAATAGGGTAGGATGGTCTAGAATAAGGTGGGGTAAGCTAGGATAGAGTACGATAGCGTAGGATAATGTGGGATAGGGTGGGATACGGTAGGATAGCCTAGGAATGTGTGGGATAGGCTGGGATAGTTTAGGATAGCCTAGGATAGTGTGGGACAGGGTGGGATAGGGTTTGAGTGCCTAGGAGAGTAAGGGAATGGATAGGGTAGGGTAGAATAGCCTAGGATAGTGTGGGATAGAGTAGGATAGCCTAGGAAAGCGTGGGATAGGAAAGGATGAGGTACGGAAGTCTAGGATAGTGTGGAATAGGGTAGGATAGCTTAGGATAGTGTGGGATTGGCTAGGATAAAGTAGGATAGCCTATGAAGTGTGGGATAAGCTAAGACAGGGTAGGATAGCCTAGGATAGTGTGGGACAGAGTAGGATAGCCTAGGAAAGCGTGGGATAGGAAAGAATGGGGTATGATAGCATAGGATAGTGTGGGATTGGCTAGGATAAGGAAGGATAGCCTAGGATAGGTTGAGAAATGGAAGGATAGCCTAGGATAGTGTGAGATAGGCTAGGATAAGGAAGGAAAGCATAGGATAGTGTGGGTTATGCTAGGATAGGGTAGAATAGCATAGGATAGTGAGGGATAGGCTAGGATAGGGTAGGATTGCCTAGGATAGTGTGGGATAGATTAGGATAGGGTAGGATAGCCTAGGATAGTGTGGTATAGGCTAGGATAAGGAAGGATAGCATAGGATAGTGTGGGTTAGGCTAGGATAGGGTCGAATAGCATAGGATAGTGTGGGATAGGCTAGGATAGAGTAGGAGAGCATATGAATATGTGGGATAGGCTAGGATAGAGTGGGATAGCCTTGGATAGCGTGGGATAGGCAAGGATACAGTAATGTTGCCTAATATAGCAAGGGATAACCTAGGATAGTGAAGGATAGTGTTGGATATGCTAGGATAGGCCCCCAAATAAGCTCCCCAGGACCCAAATAAGCTCCCCAGACCCCAAATGAGCTCCTAAGGCCCCAAATAAGCTCCCTAGGCTCCGGAAAATCTCCCCAGGCCCCTGAGAAGCTCCCCAGACCCCAAATAAGCTCGCCTGGCCCCGGAAAAGCTCCCCAGGCCCCGGAAAAGCTTCCCAGGCCACCGAGAAGCTCCCCAGGCCCCGGAGAAGCTCCCCAGGCCCCGGAAAAGCTCCCCAGGACACCGAGAAGCTCCCCAGGCCCCGGAAAAGCTCCAAAGGCCCCGGAAAAGCTCCCCAGGCCCCGGAAAAGCTCCCAAGGCCCCGGAAAAGCTCTCTAGACCCCAAATAAGCTCCCCAGATTCGGAAAAGATACCACGCTCCAAATAAGCTCCCTAGGCTCTGGAAAAGCTCCCCAGGCCCTGGAAAAGCTCACTATGTCCTGTAAAAGCTCCCCAGTGCCCAATAAGTTCCCCAGGCCCCAGAAAATTCCCCAGGCTCCAGAAAAACTCCCCAGGCTCCAAATAAGCTTCCTAGGCCCCGAAAAAGCTCCACAGCCTCCAAATAAGCTCCCCACGCCTCAAATAAGCTCCCCAGACCCCGGAAAAGCTCCCCAGGCACCGGAAAAGCTCCCCAGGCCCCAAATAAGGTCTCGAAGCCCCAAATAAGCTCCCCAGGACCCGGACAAGCTCCCCAGACCCTGGAAAAGCTCACAAGGCCCCAAATAAGCTTCCCAGGCCCCGGATAAGGTCCCCAGGCCACAAATAAGCTCCACAGGCTCCAAATGCTCCCTAGTCCCTGGAAAAGCTCTGCAGGCCTCGGACAAGCTCCCCAGGCCCCAAATAAGATGCCCAGATCCCGGATAAGCTCCCCAGGCACTGGAAAAGCTCCGAAGGCCACGGAAAAGCTCCCCAGGACACGGATAAGCTCCCAACTACAAATAAGCTGCCAGTTCCCGGATAAGCTCCCCAAGCCCCAAAAAGATCCACAGGTCCCAGATAAGCTCTCCAAGCCCTAAATAAGCTTCCCATACCCCAAGTAACCTCTCCAGGCCACAAAAATTTCCCCAAGCCCCCGAAAAGCTCCACAGGCCCCAAATAAGCTCCCTAGGGCCTGGATAAGCTCCCCAGACCCCAAATAAGCTCCGTAGACCCCGGATAAGCTCCTAAGACCCCAAATAAGCTTCCCAGATCCCAGATAAGCTCGCCAAGCTCCAAATAAGCTCCCCAGGCCCTAAATAAGCTCCACAGGCCACGCAAAAGCTCCCCAGGCCTCAAATAAGCTCCCCAGGCACAAAGTAAGCTACCCAGGCCACAAATAAGCTCACCAGGCCTCAAATAAGCTCCCCAGGCCCCGAGAAAGCTACCCAGGCCCAAAATAAGCTGCAAAGGCCCTGGATAAGCTCCTCAGGCCCGAAATAATCTCCCCAGGACCCAGAAAACTTCCCAGGCCCCGGAAAAGCTCCCCAGGCCCCAAATTAGCTTCCTGGATACAAAATAAGCTCTCCAGGCCACGGAAAAGCTCCCCAGGCCAAAAATAAGCTCCACAGACGCAGGAAAAGCTCCCCAGGCCACAGATAAGCTCCCCAGGCCCAAAATAAGCGCCCCAGGCCTCGGAATACCTCTCCAAGTCCCAGAAAAGCTCACCAGGCCCCAAATAAGCTCTCCATACACCAAATAAGCTCTTTAGGCCACGGAAAAGTTCCCCATGCAGAAAATAAGCTCCCCACGCCCCAGAAAAGCTCTCGAGGCCTCAAATAGGCTCCCCAGGCCCCGGATAAGCTCCCCAGCCCCCAGATAAGCTCCCTAGACCCAAAATAAGTGCCCCAGGCATCGGAAAACCTCCCCAGGGCCCAGAAAAGCTCTTTAGGCCCTAAATAAGCTCTCCAGGCCCCAAATAAGCTCTTTATGCCATGGAAAAGCTCCCCAGGCCCAAAATAAGCGCCACAGGCCCCAGAAAAGCTCGCCAGGCCCCAAATAAGCTCTCCAGGCCCCGGAAAAGCTCCCCAAACAACAAATAAGCTCCCCATGCAACTGAAAAGCTCCCGAGGCCTGGAAAAGCTCCCTAGGTCCTAAATAAGCTCCCCAGGCCGCAAATAAGCTCCCTGGAGCCGGAAAGGCTCCCCAGGCCTTGGAAAAGCTCCCCAGGTCCCAAATAAGCTCTCCAGGCCCCAAATAACCTCTTGAGGCCCCGGAAAAGCTTCACATGCCCCGGAAAAGCTCCCCAGGCCCGAAATAAGCTCCTCAAGCCCCGGAGAAGCTCCCCATGCACCAAATAAGCTTCAAAGGCCGCAAATAAGCTCCATAGGCCCCAAATATGCTCTCCAAACCCCGGAAACGCTCCACAGGCCCCAAATAAGCTCCCCAGACGCCGGAATAGCTCCCCAGGCCTCAGATAAGCTCCCCATGCCCAAAATAAGCGACCCAGGCCTAGGAAAACCTCCCCAGGCCCCAGAAAAGCTACCCAGGCCATAAATAAGCTCTCCAGGCCCCAAATAAGTTCTTTAGGCCACAGAAAAGCTCTCCTGGCCCAAAATAAGCGCCCAAGTCCCCAGAAAAGATCTCCAGGCCCCAAATAAGCTACCCAGACACCTGACAAGCTCCCGAGGCCTCAGATAAGCTCCCCAGGCCCAAAATAAGCGACATAGGCCTCGGAAAACATCCCCAGGCCCCAGAAAAGCTCCCCAGGATCAAAATAAGCTCTCCAGGCCCCAAATAAGCTCTTCAGGCCACAGAAAAGCTCCCTAGGCCCAAAATAAGCGCCACAGGCCCCAGAAAAGCTCCCCAGGACAGAAACAACCTCCCAGGCCCCTGAAAAGCTCTCGAGGCCTGGAAAAGCTCCCTAGGTCACAAATAAGCTCCCCAGGCCACAGAAAAGTTCCCCAAGACGCAAATAAGCTCCCCTGGCGCCGTAAAAGCTCCCCCAGGCTTTGGAAAAGCTCTCCAGGTCCCAAATAGGCTCCCCAGGACCCAAATAACCTCTTGAGGCCCCAGAAAAGCTCCCAATGCCGCGGAAAAGCTCCCCAGGCACCAAATAAGCTCCAAAGGCCCCAAATAAGCTCCGGAGGTGGCCCCAGATATGCTCTCCAGACCCCGGAAAATCTCCCCAGGCCTTGTAAAAGCTCCCCAGGCCCCAAATAAACATCCCAGGCACAGGAAAAGTTCCCCATGCCCCGGAAAAGCTCCCCAGGCCAAAAATGAGCTACCCAGGCCTCGGAAAAAGCTCCCTAGGCCCGGGAAAAGCTGCACAGGCCGCAAATAAGCTCCCCAAGCCTTAAATAGGCTCCCCAGGCCCCAAATAAGCTCCCAAGGCCCCAAATAAGCTCCCAAGGCCCTGGAAAAGCTCCACAGACCCTGGAAAAGCTCCCCAGGCCCCGGAAAAGCTCCTCAGGCCCAAAAAAGGGTCCCCAGGCCCTGAAAAAATCTCCACAGGCCCCTAATAAACTCCGCAGGCCCAAAATAAGCTCTGGAGACCCCGGAGAAGCTCCCCAGGCCCCAAATAAGCTCCAAAGGACTCGGAAAAGCTCTCCTAGCCCCTAATAAGCTCCCCACAGGCCGTGAAAGAGCTCTCCAGGATCGACATAAGCTCTCCAGGCACTGGAAAATCTCCCCAGGAACTAAATAAGCTCCTCAGGCTCTGGAAAAGCTCCCTAGCCCCGTAAAAGCTCCAAAGGCCTCAAAAAAGCTCCCCAGGCATTGGAAAAGCTGCCCAGGCTCCGGAAAAGCTCCCCAGACCTCAAACAAGCTCCCCAGGCCCCGGAAAAGCTACCAAGACACCGGAAAAGCTCCCCAGGCACCAAATACGATCCCCAGGCCCAGGAAAGGCTCCCCAGTCCCCAATTAAGTTCCCCAGACCCCAAGTAGGCTCCCCAGGATCTGGAAAAGCTCCCCAGGCTCTGGAAAAGCTCCTCAAGCCCCGGATAAACTCTTAAGGCCGCAAATAAGCTCTCCAGGCCCATTAAATGCTCCCCAGGCCCCGGAAAAGCTCCCCAGGTCCAAAATAAGCTCTCTAGGCCTAAAATAAGCTCCCCAGGTCGGGGAAAAGCTCCCAAGGCCACAAATAAGCTCCCAAGGACCCATATAAGCTCTCCAGACCCCAAGTAAGCTCTGCAGACCCAAAATAAGCTCCCAAGGCTGTGGAAAAACTCCCCACGCCCCAAATAAGTTCCTCAGGCCCTGGAAAAGCTCCCCAAGCCCAAATAAGCTTCCAGACCAAAAATAAGCTCCACAGGCCTCAAATAAGCTCCCCAGGTTCTGGAAAAGCTCCCAAGGCCAAGCAAAAGCTCCCCAGTTCTCGGAAAAGTTCCCCAGGCCCCGGAAAAGGTTTTCTTTCCCCAAATAAGCTCCCACACAACAAATAACCTCCCCAGGCCTCAAATAAGCTTCCCAGGCTCTGGAAAAGCTTCCAAGGCCAAGCAAAAGCTCCCCTATCCCCAAATAAGCTCCCCAGGCCCCGGAAAAGCTCCCCAAACCCCGGAAAAGCTTCTTAGGCCCCGGAAAAGGTCTCCAGGCTCTAAATAAGGTCCCCAGGCCCTGGAAAATCTCCCCAGTCCCTGGAAAAGCTCCCCAGGCCCTGTAAAAGCTCCCCAGGCCCCAAATAAACTCCCTAGGCCCCAAATAGGCTTCCCAGGCCCCGGAAAAACTCCACAGGCTCCAAATAAGCTCCCAGGCCTCAAAAAAGCTCCCTAACCTCAAATAAGCTCCCCAGACCCCAGAAAAGCTCCACAGGCGCCAAATAACCTCCCAGACCCCAAATAAGCTCCCCAGGCCCAGGAAAAGCTCCCCAGACCCCGGAAAAGCTGCCAAGGCCCTCGAAAAGCTGCCCAGGCCCCAAATAAGCTCCCCAGGCTCCGGAAAAACTCCCCAGGCCCCAAATAAGCTGTGCATGTCCCAAATAAGCTCTCACGACCACGGAAAATCTTCCCAGGATCCAAATAAGCTCCGCAGACGCAAAATAAGCTAGCTAGGCTCCGGAACAACTCCACAGGCCCCCAAATAAGTTTTCTAGACCCCGGAAAAGCTACCCAGACCCCGGAAAAGCTGTCCAGGCCCCGGAAAAGCTCTCCAGGCCCCAAATAAGTTTTCCACGTCCTGGAAAAGCTCCACAGACCCCGAAAAAGCTCCCCACGATCAGGAAAAGCTCCCCAGTCCCCAAATAAGCTCCCCAGGCCCCAAATAGGCTCCCCAGGCCCTGGAAAAGATCCTCAGGCCCCAAATCAGTTCTCCAGGCCCCTCAAAAGCTCCCCAGGCCTTGTAGAACCTCCCCAGGCCAAAAATAAACTCGCGAGGCGCAGGAAAAGGTCCCCATGCCCCAGAAAAGCTCCCCAAGCCAAATAAGCACCCCAGGCCTCGGAAATGTTTCCCAGGCCCCAAATGAGCTCCCCAGGCCCCAGAAAAGCTCCATAGGCCCTGCAAAAGCTCCCCAAGCCCCGGAAAAGCTCCCCAAGTCCAGGAAATGCTCCCCAGGCCCCGGAAAAGCTCCCTACGTGCCAGAAACGCTTCCCAGGCCCTAGAAAAGCTTCCCAGGCTTCAAATATGCTCCCTACGCACCAAAAAGACTCCCCAGACCCCGGAAAAGCTCCCCAGGCCCCAAATAAGCCCCCGAAGCCCAGGAAAAGCTCTCCATGCTGGGGAAAACTCCCCATGCTCCAAATAAGCTCCCCAGGCCCCAAATATTCTCTCCAGGCCAGGAAAAGCTCCAGAGGATCCGGAAAAGCTCCTCAGTACCCGGAAAAATTCCCCAACCCTCAGATAAGCGCCATAGGCCCCAAAAAAGCTCTCGAGACCCGGAAAGCTCCCTAGGCCTCAAGTAAGCTCTCCATGTCCCGCAATAGCTCCCTAGTCCCCGGAAAAGCTCCGTAAGGCCCGGAAAAGCTCCCCAGGCAGAAAATAAGTGTCCCAGGCCTTAGAAAAGCTCCCCAGGCCCAAAATAAGTGCCTCAGGCCCAAAATAAATGCCCCAGGCCCCTGAAAAGCTCCCCAGGCCCCAAATAAGATCCCCATGTCCCGGATAAGTTTCCCAGGCCCCAGACAAGCTCCCTAGACCCAAAATAAGAGCCCCAGGCCTCGGAAAACCTCCCCAGGCCTCGGAAAACCTCCCCAGGCCCAAGAAAAGATCCACAGGTTACAAATAAGCTCTCTAGGTGCCAAATAAGCTCATTAGGCCACGGAAAGGCTCCCCAGGTCCAAAATAAGTGCACCAAGCCCCAGAAAAGCTCCAAGCCCGAAATAAGCTCCCAAGGCCCGGAAAAGCTCGCCAGGCCACAAATAAGCTCCAAAGGACTCGGAAAAGCTCTCCTGGCCCCTAATAAGCTCCCAAGCCTCAAATAGGCTCCCCAGGCCATGGATGAGCTTTCCAGGATCGATATAAGCTCCCGGGCACCGGAAAATCTCCCCAGGCCCTGGAAAAGCTCTCTAGACCCCGGAAAAGCTCCCCAAGCCTCAAAAAAGCTCCCAAGGCCTTGGAAAAGCTGCCCAGGTCTTGGAAAAGCTCTCCAGGTTTCAAATAAGCTCCCCAGCCCCTGGAAAAGCTCTCTAGACCCCGGAAAAGCTCCCCAGGCCCCAAACAAGCTCCCCAGGTCCCGAAAAAGCTATCAAGACACCGGAAAAGCTCCCCGGGCCCCGGAAAAGCTCCCCAGGCCCCAAATAAGATCACCAGGCCCAAGAAAGGCTCCCCAGACCCCAAATAAGTTCCCAGACCCAAAATAGGCTCCCCAGGCCCTGGAAAACTCCCCATGCTCTGGAAAAGCTCCTCAGGCCGCGGATAGGCTCTTAAGGCCTAAAATAAACTCCCAAGCCCCTTAAAAGCTCCCCAAGCCCCAGAAAAACTCCCCAGGCCCCAAATAAGCTCCCTATGCCACGGATAAGCTCTCTAGGGTCCATATAAGCTCTTTAGATCCGGGAAAAGCTCCCCAGGCCCCAAATAAGCTCTCCAGGACCCAAATAAGCACCCTAGACCCCAAGTAAAGTCTACGGACCCAAAATAAGCTCCCCAGGCTCTGGAAAAACTACGCACGCCCCAAATAAGTTCTCCAGACCCCAGAAAAGTTCCTCAAGCCCCAGAAAAGCTCCCCAGAATCCGGAAAAGCTCTCCAGGCCCCGGAAAAGCTCCCCAAGCCCTAAATAAGCTTCCAGACCAAAAATAAGCTCCACAGGCCTCAAATAAGCTTCCCAGGCTCTGGAAAAGCTCCCATGGCCAAGCAAAATCTCCCCAGTCCCCGGAAAAGCTCTCCAGGCTTCGGAAAAGCTCCCTAGGCCCCAAGTAAGCTCCCACACTCCAAATAAGCTCCCCAGGCCTCAAATAAGCTACCCAGGCTCTGGAAAAGCTCCCAAAGCCAAGCAAAAGCTCCCCTGAACCCAAATAAGCTCCCCAGACCCCGGAAAAGCTACCCAAACCACGAAAATGCTTCCAAGGCTCCGGAAAAGCTCTCCAGGCTCTAAATAAGTTCTACAGGCCCTGGAAAAGTTCCCCAGGCCCCAAATAAGCTCCCAAGGCCCTGGAAAAGCTCCCCAGGCCCCAAATAAACTCCTCAGGCCTCAAATAGGCTCCTCAGGCCCTGGAAAAGCTCCCCAGGTTTCGGAAAAGCTAACCAGGCCCCGGAAAAACTCCCCAGGCCCAAATAAGCTCCTCAGGCCCCAAATAAGCTACCCAGCCTTCGCAAAAGCTCCCCAGGCCCCGGAAAAGCTCCCAAAGCCCCAGAAAAGCTACCCAGGCCCCCCGGAAAAGCTTCTCAGGCCCCAAATAAG
>NC_069493.1:8300017-8317104 GCF_026875155.1 Cherax quadricarinatus
CCGGAAACCCCCTCCCCCCCTCCTAAAAAACCCTTTTCGACACTTTGTTCTAAAAAAAGGATGCTGCTAGGGCCCCCTACTTTCCCCCCGCCCCTTTGTCTCTCTTTTGCCATGATATATAACAAAATCAACATAAGTAAGCCACTGCCTTTGAACCTTTACCCAACCCCACCTACATCTAAATGGGGCCTCTCAAAACCGACAACCCTTTCCCCCCCACATACCGGTTTATTTTCCCCTAACCATTCCCGAAACAAACCCCTAGGCTTTCACAAAAATAAATACATGAAAAGCTGATTCATCTACCCCACAAACCTGACACCCCCCCACCTCCTTTATTCGCCTATTTGTTAAACAACCCCGACGGCAAATATTCCGTGAAAAAACCTATACATTACCTCCTCAGGTGGCCGGATGCGTAACCTTTTAACGACCCCAAATGTCTTCCCATGCGTACATCGGGTACACTCCTTCGTTGCCACACCACCTAGGCCATATCTTCCTCTCATGGACCTACCGCATGTTTCTGGGCTCTCTGACCATCATCAATAGACGCAACAACCCCTCACCATCTCCAAATCTTGTCCCTTCCACCATCTCCGAAATTCCCTGCAGCATCCCCAACCTCCACCCCCTTCCCCCGAGCCCTTAGAAACATGTTTCACATATACACACTTCAACCTTCTTTCCAAATGAATTAACCCCAGCCCCCAAGGCCACCGGAAGTGTTACACTCCTTTTCAACCAATGCATCCCGAACCCCAGTTTAAAATGAAAAAACTTGCTCAACAATCTCGGGACATCCCATACACCAAAGGGTACAAAGCTGCCCCATGCCATATTTTGCTGTACAAAAGCACATTGACCACAATGACCCTTGGTTAGGTAAGGGTGTGTCGGCCTCAATCTGACAATCTTCCAATACCCTATTACCACACCCTTTGGGAAATTATTCTCCCTCACCATCTGAGCATTACCCATATACACAACCCCCAAAATTTTTACCCGGTCCACGAAAACCACCTCACCCCCCCACCCCCCCCCTCCCCCATCCCTTCACCCAAAACTCATGAGCTTTGATTTATGCACATTCACTGCCATACCTGTTGCCATCCCAAAACATCTATAATTTTCCAGACCCTCCAATCCCTCCCTCCCACTCAATAGGACAGTTGTGTCATCAACATAACCTATGATACTGGGACTCCCACCTGGTATGTCCTCCCTTACCCCCCCCTGTATGCACCTTTTCCCCTTCCCTATAAAATGGATTTGTAAACATGGGAAATAATATTTGTGACAACGGGCAACCCTTTCCTCAATCCCTGCCCATTTTCACATGCAACCCCACCCTCCCATTTATCTGTACACACATCCAGCTCCCCGAATATAACGTACGTGCCCCCCAATTCAAACATGTTCCTCCCCGAAAAACCACTTGCCACTCCATTGATTTCTCCCACAAGAGCCTCCCTCTCGACCACTGTCTTCATATGCCGTTTTTCTCCAATCAACGCCAATACCCCACGGTTCCCCCTTTTGTGGACCCTCAATAATCCTTCTAATAACCCCATTGCACCTCATTACATTGATCTCCCCGGGAATCCACATATTGGACCCCTCACTATTACCTTTTCCACTGTACCTTTTTTATACGATTACCCAGAAAATTTTTCTGCAAAAAGTTTGTAGTTGCGCACTGAGTGATATCATCAGGGTTAATTCTCACTGTTGCACTGACTTTCACCCTTGGCACCAAAAACTGCTTTAGTTGCTGTTCGCCTGAAAGGTTCCAAACGCACCCCTCTCTTTTATGATTAATTAAATAATTTGCACCAAAAAATCTTTTATTATCCCCAATGCTGTTGTAAAACTCCGCAGGCAGCCCATCTATCCCCGGTGCCTTACCCTTCATACCTCATTAAAGGGCCGTCCACCACCTTCTTCCTCCACAATAGGCCCCTGTAACTGTTCCATGTCGTTCCCTGTCCAGACCACTCGCACCCCCAATCCCCTGTCTCTCTTAAAAGCCCCCTCTCTCAACCCCACCCACTCTCATTATGTGCACTAAAGCCAGGAAATCAACTTACCCCTCCCATCCCCTCCGTCATCACCAAAATTTCTTGTCCCCTTCCCTATACCCCTCGATGTCTCAAGAACTCTCAAAAACCCACCATTTTCCCATTGCAAACGCGCCGGCGCCCCTGCCCTCGCAGGCACACGCCGATGGTTCTATCACCCACGAAAAAATCACTCACTAGAAAGCAAAAGACTAGGGCAGACGATGGCACCAATCCCCAATGAAAAGGCAGGGGTGTCATAGCACGTGTAAGAGACATACTATAAGTGTTCAGGGGCCCGAGACTGTTCAAAAACTGCTCCCAGCACACATAAGGGGATTACCAACAGGACCCCTGCAGTTCTTCAAAGCTGGCACTGGACAAGCACCTTAAAGGTCCAAGTTCTGAATTCCGCCAGGGCTGTGGCTCCGTACGGTACGGTTGGTTTGCGTGCAGCCAGGCAGCAAAACAGCCTGGTTGATCAGGCGCTGATCCACAGGAGGCCTGTGTCACAGACCGGGCCGCGGGGCGTGACCCCGAAAACTCCCTTCTCCAGGTTAAAAACTCCCGGTATGACCTCCTCCAACCCACACCTAAAACCTTGCCGCATTCAAAACCTCTCATTTTTGCAACTTCCATTAGGCGTTCCTTCCACTCCTTCTATGTCCAGCCACAGGGCTCCCATCCCCCCACTTCCTCCTCTCATTATACTCCCTTAACTGCCCTCCTCGAGTTACCTAATAAAGCCCATAAGCCAATGATTCTCGTTTTGCCTTCCCTGTCGGACATAGAACTCTCGAATCCTTGTCTTTCACCGTTTACCCACATACACCATTCAAAAAAAACACATCACATTGACTTCCATTCATTCCCATAAGCCTTTCACCATTGTGCAAATAGACCCTCCCCTTCAAACTCTTGGAAGCAACCGAACATTCAATTCCAAATAACTCTTATTTACCTGTTCGGCCGAACCTCCCATCCCAATCCAACCAAAAACACCTCATATGATAGAAGAAAAGGGACATCCATAAACCCTTACCACTCCGCACCAAGCTTTCCTTGTCAGTATATCCTGTCCAGCCGTGCAGCTTACCCCTGGCCTCACAAAGGTTGTGCTGCCACCTCCACGCCGCCCCCCCTCCCCCCCCCCTCTACATAACCAACCCCACCGGGAGTTAAAACAGGTCCCTCAGGGAACGCCAGAAAACAATATTCCTTGCTCCCCCCTAGGTTTCCACATCTTGCGGCGTATAACGCAAATTCCAGTCCTCCCACACAAGCTAATGTGGGGAGGGAAGCGACCTTAAAGTTGTACCACAACAACTTCACGTACAAAATCATTCTTCACTCGACTGTCCCCCTCCGCCGGGGACCATAAACAAACAACACAAAAAGAATCTTATCTCTTCCCCCCATGTCCCATCCACTCTTATTAACCCTCCCCTCACCCCCTCCTCACAATGATGTACAGTCAAGGGCTAGCCTCCCTCACCAAAATAGCCATCCTCCTTTCAAATCTCGTTGAGTGTGCCGCCATATTACAGTATACCCTCAATCATCAACATACAAACGGCTTGTGGTTGTGCTTTTGCACAATAATCACTTATCTAACACCATACTAATGAGCATCTCATGAAACCATTCCACTCTTCTTAGAATTTTTCAGACCTTTAATATATTTATAGAGAGACTCTTGAATTTGTCAATCAATGGAGGTTTTCCTTTACGTATTTGGGACCACCTTTATCCCCTTCCCTTTATTACGCCCTTGATCTTCAATCCACATTCTGGTGGATCTGCTTTTCAACATGCCCCTTGCCCCCTGGACCCCCAGGTCCATTGCTCAACCACTTCTGCCAAAACCTTTTTTTTTTGCCCGAACGCTGTTGCCAGAGAGTGAGCACCAATCCACAATCGTCCACGTCCGAGGGCAACTGCCGCTCTCTTCCGTGACCACTCGAAGCCTTTTCTCCCCGCTCACCTGGGGGAAGCCCCATCCCGTGGCACTTCCGCCACCACCGTGCCATTTTGGCACCCAAGGCTCAACCTGGGGTCTCTGACCAATGCCCCTCCCCCTCTCACCAACCTGGAACCCCAGCAGGCATTCCAGGGCACCCCACAAGGCCCCTCAACTGTGACCTCTCCTGGGGTCCCTAAAAGGTTCGTGGTAGGGACTGGAATCAATGGTAGCCTCCACGGGGCCCTGTCCTCACCAGTGGGACACACATCTTTGGTTCTCCGGTGCGCTGCACGGCAGGGCATGTCCCTGGCTGTGCATGGCCCGGTAGGCCGGTGGCCCTTAAAGCTCCCCCGCTTCACACACGGAGGGCCCGGGTTCGATTTCCCGGCAGGTTGGAAACATTTTTCGCCACGTTTCCTTACACCTGTTGTCCTGTTCACTAGCAGCAAAATAGGGTAACTGGGTTGTTAAGGTTCGGACTGGTGTGGGTCGCATCTGGGGGACAAGATTTAAAAATAAAAGGGGACCCCAATGGAAATAAGTTAGGACGTCCTCGATGAGCCCTGGACTTTCTTGGGTTATCCTGGGGTGGCTAACCCCTCCGGGGTTAAAAATCCGAACGAAATCTTATCTTATCTTATCTTGTCTCTCTCGGAAGAGTTACACACTCTTCCTCCCTCATGGCCTCCTCGACCTCCACACTCCAAAAGCCTTGTTCAAGGGAAAACCGGACTCAGGTGTGCCAAACTTCAACGTCTCAAGGTCCTCTGATGTCCTTATGCTGCTCCTTCGCCTGTGTACCCTGTTGTTTAACACACTGCGCAGCAATGTGATCATAGGCACCGCATAATCGACAGGTATGTTGTTGCCCTGCGTAAGTCACCATTACTTGAGTCCTGAAGTCTTCTAGGAAAATGATAGGAAGGGAATAGGACGCTCAATGTCATTTTTAAGGAAAAAAAACTTCTTCAGGGATCCAGAATACGTTCCTTTCCATTCCATTTCCAAATGTTCGCCATATGACAGTCCCAAACTTCTTGAAGACCGGCCCACGTAGGTCTGCCTTTCATAGCCTCAAAAGCGTTTACCTTTTTAATCTTCACCCAAGTTTAATGGCGGTGCGACACATCATGTAGCCTATACCGTTTCCACTGCAGGATTCACTGGTTACACAAAGATCTGGAACCGGGCGACTATGTCCTTATATACACTTGCCATGAGGAAATTTCACAAAAAATTCTATTATGACCGTTCCAAGGCTACCCACCATACGCTCTTCGTTGCAATGCCGTATTCCGTGTCCTGATTGATGGGGCAGGTAATAAAAAACTTTGAGCTGACCTGGGCATGACAGCCCCACGCAACACTTCTATGCCGACAGGGTTTAACCTTCTCTTGGCTGCTGCGCCATTTGAGAAGAAAACCAAGTTGGTCAACGGCTGACAGCGAGGGCAGGCCAAATCTCACGTCGCTCGTCCCAAAAGGTTGGGCGACGAATTTTTATAAACGGCTTCAAAAACATACTTCAACACTGCCAATTTGGATTCAGGAAAAAATAAAGCATATGTTGCAATCATAAAAATGCTAGATCTGCTTTACACACATTGGAAAATAAGGGGAATATCCACTAGGAATTTTTATTGACCTAAGAAAAGCTTTTGTTGGACCACAGTTTAGACCACGACATCCTACTCCACAAAAATTGAATTCATTACGGTATAAGAGGCCATGCGCTTGCTTAATTTCAAATCTTACATTATAATAGGCATTTCGTTACGTCTCCATTAAAACACAGGGCATCAGCAACCACGGCCACTTGATACTGGGTTCCGCAGGGAAGTGTCCTGGTCCTTGTCTTCCTCATACAATCAATGGACTTACCAAAACGTTATCCAAACACCTGAAACCCATTTTTCTTTGGCTGATGAAAACGACTTATGTCACTCTCACCCTAATCTTGCCACCCTCAACACCAATTGTGAATGAGGAGCTGATTAAAAATATCGGACTTGGGATGACAGTCCATAAACTTTACGCTTATCACTGGACAAAAACCTACTATATTATATTTGGTTAGGAAGAGCGGGAGATTTTTTGCACAAATTAACATTAAGAATTGACCACAAAAAACACTCTTAAATTATCCGAAATATTGGGGGCAAAATTTCCTAGGGCTTTATACCTTGACAAACAACCTGGAATTTTTCAGCTCCCATATCAGGGCATATAAACCATAAAAAGTATCCAATCGGTGGGATCCCTCTCCCAAGATTTTACGGCTACTAACGTGTGCCCGCAAAAATGCCCTTCTCAACTATACCATTACTTATTTATCCGTACCTTCACCTATTTGCTATTTGTGCTTGGGGGATCAAACTGCAGCAACACACCTAAAAGCCAATAATACCAACAAAAGCTGGCCATTAAGAATAATCCACTAAAATCCCATCCCTGGCAACACCCCCCCCCCCACTCTTCATTGACCTAAATTACTCCAGTTCAGTACAATCCACACTATAACTGTGCAATCTACATCTACAGGGGCCCTTAAACTATCTAATATCCAAAAACCTTGACCTAAACGCTTTCTTTGATAGTTGTGACAGAAACACACAGGGCACCAAACACCAGACACAAAAACATCTTCTACGACATTCCCCCGTGTCCAAACGACTAAACCTTTACAAAAATTCAATTGTGTGTCATGCCCTAAAATCTGGACATACCCCTTACTGAGAACTCTATGAATACTGCAGACACATTCATCACCTTCAAAAAAACTACCATTAGGATAACATCTTATCTCCTGATACACCCCCGTTAAACTAAAACTACACAAATACCACCTGGTGGTTACACGTTACCACTCACTTCACTCACTTTGACCAAACAGAAATATTTAATCCTCAATCTTAAAATATGAATCCTGGCAGTTTACTGGAGAGAGTTCCGGGGGGTCAACGCCCCCGCGGCCCGGTTCTGCTGACCAGGCCTCCAGGTGGATCAGAGCCTGATCAACCAGGGCTGTGTTGCTGCTGGCTGCACGCAAAAAACAAACGTACGAGCCCACAGCCGGGCTGATCCGGAAAAAACTGACTTTAGGGTGGTGCTTGTCCCAGTGAGCTTTGAAGACCTGCAGGGGTTTCTGGATACTCCAATACGGAAACTATTGTTTACTGTGCCAAAACAAAAGCATTTCACATTGCTAACTCACAAACTAGTATTTAGTAAGTAAGTAGTAAGATAGGTTAAATTTTTAAAATTCAGGTATACAAAATACAGTTACATAAGGAATTTCATACATAGCAGATATTGTGTAGAGAACCTAGGATTAACCAAACAAGTAGACAGAGTGACTTATTTCCATTGTGGGTCCTTTTACCTTATTATTTAATATAAAGGTTTATAATAATTTTCTTATTATTTCTACAATGAAGATACTTCTTATTATCATACTAAAAAAGGACTATCTACTACACGAGGGTCCATTAAGACTATCACAATACGAGGGTCATACAGGAATAGGTTAAAATTTAACTTTATTTTAGCTTAAAAAATAGAAAATCATTTCCCCTCCCTTTCTGTAGCTTTCATTCATCAGACACTTTTTGTAGTCGTCTTGAAACTGGTTCATGCTTTGACTGGCTTTGACATGTGGGGTATGGTAGTTCTGTTCCATTCTTTATTGCTGTACAAATAAAAAGGTGTTTGACGCCTGGCCACTGACGTGGGTACTACAAAGTTGTGCTCTCTCCCCCTAGTACATATGATTGATTTGGTTCCCAACCTTGACAAAATGGACAGAAAGATATTCTTGGACACTGTTCGTGAGCAATTTTATAATACATGATTTAGCTTCAGTTGTTTTACTCTGTTCTTCAACATTCAGCATATCAACATGCTGTAATTCTCCTGGCTTACATGTTCTCTTCGGACCCAGCCCCAGGATGAATCTTACGATTTGTTCTGGGTGATTTGCAGTCTATCTTTCAGTTTTTTTGTCAAGGCAGAGTACCGTGGAAGAGCAAGCGTAATCCATATGGCATTGTTATAGGGCTAGACATAGGGTCCTGCGAGCCTTCAGTAGGTGTAGACACTGTGCTTGTCTATACAGGAATTTCCGTCTGGCATTCGCTTTCTTTACTACACTGTTCCCTATCAATTCTCCTGACAGGCATGGGTCAAAGGGGATTTTTCCCAGATATTTTTACTGATGAAACAAAGTGATGGACTCCCCATTACACTGAACATAAAATTATTTACCCTTCTCAGTTTATGTTTTCGTTCCAAAGAGAAATGGCTTCAGTTTTTCCCTAGGTGGTATTGATATTTTGTTGTCTACATAACCATTTGCTGCAGGATCCAGTTCCAGTTTTAAACATTAGCAATATCTTGTGGGGTCTATTCCGGACCCACTAACTAGAGCACTGTCATTGGCATCAGTAGGAGTTTGCAACTTGGACACTGATAGGCATATTGACATAACATAAATGATAATAGGGACCCAGAATACTACCTTGGGGAACTCACATGTTACCGGCAGGGGTTCTGATTCCGATTTTGTTGATTTTGACTATTTGTTTCCTGTTGCGCTAAGGATAGGACCTAACCAGTCTACAGAACCTATACCGATAGCTTGAAGTTTCTTAATAATATATTGTGGGTTGACAGTATCGAAGGCCTTTTGCAGGTCTAAGGTTTACCATACCTATGAGGTTCCCTTTTGACATTTCAGTTCTCAGGTAATCCATCAGATTAATAAAGGAAGGTATCGGTTGAGTAGGAAACTTCTAAAGCCCGATTGATAGCTATGGAGAAGCTGTTGTCATTAAGGTACTTAACTACTTGAGAATACACGCCCCTCTCAGAATTTGGATATTATACTGAGTATACTAACAGGTCAATAGTTGCTTACATCAGACCTATCTTTTTCTTGAAGATAGGAGTAACTCTTGGCCTCCTGAACCCTCTCGGTACGGTATTAGTGGTGGATTGATAGATTTATTATGTGAGCAATAGGGATTTGAACAGTTCAGAAGCACCATCTTTTAGGAACTTAGGACGGGAATGTTATTCAGGGCCTTATGCTCTTAGTTGGGGTTTAAACCTGACTTAGTTCTTTTGAATGAAGTATGAGATACTTACTAGATGACAACTGTTTGCGTGGTTACCCCTTTATTGGTATAGTATGTTTGGATACTTATCAGTCTGTGTTAAAGGTATTTGATGCAGCTGGTAGATTTACTTACTAGTGTTGATGCCAACAGATGTGTAGTAGAAATAAAGCCAATTTGCCACCTTAGATGTTTCGTGGCATACCTAATTTGATAGTGAGGCGAATAATAAAAAGAATGCCCATGCACTCTTGCCCAGGGACCCAGACTCATTGGAAACTCTGTGTTCATCAAGAACTGGCAAGAAGCCCCTATCACGGCTTTTCCATCTATGGAGAGGAGCATGGACACGGGGGTCGTCCCTCAGTTACTAAAAACAACAGACATAGCCCCAACTCCACATAAAAGGGGGGGGACAAGTTAAAGCAACAGCAAAGAACTACAGACACAATAGCACTACATCCCATATCATAAAAATCTTTGAAAGGGTCTAAGAAGCAAAGATCACCACCCATCTAGAAACCCAAGCAGTTACACAACCCAGGGGCAACATGGGTTTTTTAGAAACAGGTTCGCTCCTGTCTGTCTAACTAACTGGATCACTACGACAAGGTCCTAAATGCACTAGAAGACAAAAAAGAATGCAGATGTAATATATACAGACTTTGCAAAAGCCTTCGACAAGTGTGACCTTGCGTAATAGCGCCACCAAATGCGCCCGCTAAAGGAAAACAGGAAAAGTCGGGTCGATGGATCTTATAATTTCCTCACTAACGAACACAGAGAGTAGTCGTCAAAGAAGTAAGTCCGAGGCAGCTACGGTTGAAAAGCTCATGTTCCACAAGGCAACCAGTAACTGCTCCATCCTTGTTCATCATCCTCATATCCGACATAGACAAAGATGTCAGCCACAGCACCATGTCTCCCTTTGAGATGACACCCAGACCGAATCTGCATGACAGTGTCTTCCATTGCAGACACTGCAAGGTCCAGGCGGACATCAACCAAATCTTTCAGCCGGGGTGCAGAAAACAATATGAAGTCAAAGAATGAGAAATTTCAATTACTCAGATATGGTAAACATGAGGAAAATTAAATCTTCATCAGAGTTACAAAACAAATTTCTGGCCACAAAATAGAGCGAAACACCAACGTCAAAGACCCTGGGAGTGATTATGTCGGAGGATCTCAACTTCAGGACCATAACATTTGTATCCATCGCATCTGCTAGAAAAATGACAGGATGGATAATGAGAACTTCAAAACTAGGGTGAGGCCAAAAGCCCATGATGACACTCTTCAGGCGTCACTTGTTCTATCTAGCGCTGGAATATTGCTTGCATTAACAGCACCTTTCAAGGCAGGCCAGGTGAATTGCCGACCTAGAAAATGTACAGAGAACTTTCACGGCGCGCATAACGGAATAAAAACACCTCAATTACTGGAGAGCGCCTTGAGGTTTTTCTAACCTGTAATCCTGGAAGCAGGAGGAGAGATACATGATTATATTACACTGGAAAATCCTAGAGGGGACTAGTACCGACTTGCACACAATCACTCACTTACGAAAGCAAAAGACTTGGCAGACGATGCACAATCCCCCCATGGAAAGCATGGGGTGTCACTAGCACGTTAGAGACCATACAATAAGTGTCAGGGGCCCGAGACTGTTCAACTGCCTCCCAGCACACATAAGGGGGATTACCAACAGACCCCTGGCAGTCTTCAAGCTGGCACTGGACAAGCACCTAAAGTCAGTTCCTGATCAGCCGGGCTGTGGCTCGTACGTTGGTTTGCGTGCAGCCAGCAGCAACAGCCTGGTTGATCAGGCGCTGATCCACCAGGAGGCCTGGTCACAGACCGGGCCGCGGGGGCGTTGACCCCCGAAACTCTCTCCAGGTATCTACTGGCTTATGGCTATACCCCAACTGTTTTAGTTGTTGCCAGAGCTTTCTGGGGTTATGCTTATACTCTCCAATTTTTGAGCAGTAGTGGCTTGCCTTTGCTCCTTTTATAAGTCTCTGTACTCTGTTCCTCACCCTTTGGAATTCATTTAGTGCTGCAAT
Organism: Cherax quadricarinatus; assembly: GCF_026875155.1. Classification (NCBI taxonomy): domain Eukaryota; kingdom Metazoa; phylum Arthropoda; class Malacostraca; order Decapoda; family Parastacidae; genus Cherax; species Cherax quadricarinatus. Next base: position 8,311,221 of record NC_069493.1, read on the forward strand.
ATCCTGTCTGTTTGCTTTAAATCTTTTTAGCAGCTGGTCTCTGAATTTCATATTATCTAATATCTCAGTAGTCATCCAGGGTTCAGTTCTTCGTTTAATCCTAACCTCTTTAACTGGTGCAATATTATCAAGGATGGTAGTGAACATTGTTTTGAATTTTTCCCAGGCATCGTTTACGTCCGTGCAACTTGTTATCTCTGTCCAGTCACAATTGTGTAGCCTATTTACCAGTGTTTCTTTACTGTAGTTTCTAGTTGACCTCATTTTTATTGTCCTGTGTAGCCTATCCTATCCCTAGTGATTTTCCTGTTGCAGTAATGATGAAATGATCACTAAGACCTGTGGTAATGACGCCTGACTGACTAATGTTCTCAGAGCGGTTACAAAGTATGTGGTCAATTAGGGTGGCTGAGAACTGTGTGATCCGGGTTGGTGTATTAATTAGTTGGGTGTAGCTATTTAATCCTAGAATTTGCTTATACCTTTTTGCATAGCCCTTATTTTGCTGCTGAAAACAGATATTGAAGTCGCCCAGTATTATTGTCTCGCAATTGTTTTCAACTCCGGACAAGACTCTGGAAAAGTCTTCTAAGAACTGGTCCTGGGTAGGAGGGCGGTAACTAGTTCCTACTAAGATGGGTTTGGTCTTGGGAAGCAGCACTTCAAACCATAGAATCTCCAGTTTATTGTTATTTAAATCAGGTCTTGGGTTGTAAGCTAAGTCATTTCTAATGTAGGCACATACTCCACCACCCTTTCTGTTCCTATCTAAGCGTTTTATATTGTAACCTTCTATTTTGACCTCGTAGTCACTTAGCCATAATACCAACTTACCTCATAATTTGTAATATTTTACAATTAAGAATAAAACTAAGTCTGCCCGAAATGCCTAGCCATGCTAAGCGTTCTAGTGGTACACTCTGTAATCACAATTTTACTACATGTAAACCACACAATAACCAAATTTCTGTAAACTCAGCATCGTAATCCTTATAGAGAATAAACTTTGAATTTGAATTTGAATTTGAATACAGATCCTTCTGGCTTGGCAGTGTACAGAATCTTATCACGTATGTCGACAGTGTTTAAAAAAATAAATATACATATTCAATATATAAAATATAAAAATAATAATAATAAATGTAAGAAATATCCATAACAGAAACGGTAAAGCTCCACTGATAATAAAGATGCTAATTTGACCGCATATAAACATGGCCGAGTGTTACCAACTTCAAGTTAATTAATTGATAACTGTTATATCATCTTAATTTATTGCTCATTATAGTTAGTAGCGGAAGGATACGATTGCTGGCCGTTGAGAATAATGTAGGAAATTACGTCTACTTGGCGAGAGTCGATTGCATCTGAATAATAAATAATGAAACTGTCGTTTGTCTTGCAATAGGTGACAACAGTGAGGAGGTGTTGGGTAGGAGGAGAAAGATGTAGCAGTCCTCTAGCACTGGTGCTAGAAGGTCCCTCCTAGCACTGGTGCTACAAGGTCCCTCCTAGCACTGGTGCTACAAGGTCCCTCCTAGCACTGGTGCTACAAGGTCCCTCCTAGCACTGGTGCTACAAGGTCCCTCCTAGCACTGGTGCTACAAGGTCCCTCCTAGCACTGGTGCTACAAGGTCCCTCCTAGCACTGGTGCTACAAGGTCCCTCCTAGTCACTGGTGCTACAAGGTCCCTCCTAGCACTGGTGCTACAAGGTCCTCCTAGCACTGGTGCTAAAAAGGGCCCCCCCTTTCCAAACTGGTGCTGCAACCCCTCCAAAGCACCGGGTGCAAAAAGGTCCCTCCAAAAACCCGGTTGCAAAAAAAGGTCCCCCTAGCCCCAAGGGGGTTTTCCCCCTAGAATTAAACAAGGTCCCCCTAGCATTTGGTGCTACAAGGCCCCTTTCCCTTTGATTTGGGCTAAAAGGGGGTCCCTCCTAGCACTGGTCCCAAACAAACCCCCCCCTAGCACTGGTCTAAAAGGGAGGTCACCCCTTAAAAAAAAACCCCCTTGGGAAGGTTGGAAAACCTTTACAAGGCCCCTTTCCTAGCCTGGGCAAAAGGTCCCCTCCTAGCATTTGGTGTTTAAAAGGGTTCCCCCAAGCCCCTGGTTTTAAAAAGGGTCCCCCAAGCACGGGTTTTTTACAAGGTCCCCTCCTACACCTGGTGCCCCCCAAGGTCCCCCGGCATTTGGTGGGCTCCTAGAATTTCCCGGCCCAGGCACTGGTGCTGAAAAATTTCCCCTCCTCCACGGGTGCTAAAAGGGTCCCTCCGGGCCCCGGGTTTTTAAAAGGGTTCCCCCCCTCACTGGTGTTTTAAAAAGGTCCCCCCGCACTGGGTTGCTACAAGGGTCCCTCCTGGCACTGGTGCTACGGGCCCCCTCCTCACGGTGCAACAAGGTCCCCTCCTGGAAACGGTGCTGGTTTAAAAAAAGGTTAAAGGTCCCTCCTACCACTGGTGGCAAAACAAAGGTCCCCTTTCCAAAACCACTGGTGCTAAAAGGTCCCCCTAGCACTGGTGCAAAAAAGGTCCCTCCTGGCACTGGTCCCTTTAAACAATTTCCCCCCCCTAGAAACAGGTCCCTAAAAAGGTCCCTCCCTTTTAGCCGGGGTGCTCCAAAGGTCTCCTCCTAGCACTGGTGCAAACAAAGGTCCCTCCTAGCACGTGCTAACAAGGCCCCCCTCCTGAAACTTTTTGCTACAAGGTCCCTCCTACAGGGCAACGGGCCCCTCCTACAATGGTTCCCGGTCCCCCTTACACTGGGGCCCTTAAAAAAGGCCCCCTCCTAGCACAGGGTTGTTTAACGAGGTCCCTCCAAGCAGGGGTTCCCCCAAGGTCCCTCCTAGCACTGGTGCAAAAGGATTGATTCACAAGGTCCCCACCTAGCACTGGTGCTAAAAGGTCCCCCCTTTAAGACAATTTGGTCCCCCCTTACATGGGTCCCCTCCTAGAAATGGGCAAACAAGGTCCCCCCTTTGCACTGGTGGTTTAAAAGGTCCCTCCTAGCACTGGGGTAAAAGGGCCCACCAAAGCACTGGGGGCTACAAAGGTCCCTCCTAGCATTTGGAGTTTTATACAAGGTCCCTCCAGCACTGGTGCTGACAAGGTCCCTCCTAGCACTGGTGCTCCCAAGGCCCCCTCCTACCACTGGGTTTACAAAGGTCCCCCTTTAGCATTTTGGTGCTACAAAGGTCCCCCCCCTCTCCCCCTAGCATTTGGTGCACCAAATTTCCCTCCTACCCAACGGGTCAAAAAAGGGTCCCCCCCAAGCATTTTGGTGCAACAAGGTCCCCCTACCCTGGTTGCTACAAAGGTCCCTTTCCTAACACGGGGCCCAACAAGGTCCCTCCTGGGCACTGTTCTACAAAGGTCCCTCCCTTACAACTGGGGGCTACAAGGTCCCTCCTAAAACGGGGAAAGGCCCCCTCAAAACCCCAAGGCCCTCCGCACTGGTGCAACAAGGTCCCTCCTGCACGGTTGTAAAGGTCCCCCCTAGCACGGGGTGCTAAAAGGGCCCTCCAAAGCACGGGTGCAAAAGGGGTTTCCTCCTAGCACGGTTTGCAAAGGTCCCTCCTAGCACTGGGCTATAAAGGGGCCCTTTTCCTAGCACTGGTGCAAAGGTCCCTCCTAGCCCCTGGTGCTACAAAGGTCCCCCCAGCACTTTTGAAAACCCCTTCCCAAAAAAAAATTTCCCCTTCCTAGCACGGGTTTCCTACAAGTCCCCCCCAGCCTGGTGCTACAAGCCCCTCCCTACACGGGTGCTACAAAGGCCCTCCAAGCACTGGTGAAAACATAGGCCCCCCTCCTAGAAACTGGTGCTCCCAAGGTCCCCCCCAAAGCACGGGTGCTAAAAAGGTCCCTCCTAAGGTGCCGGTCCCCCCAACGGGGGTTACCCCCCCCTACACAGGTCCCACAAGGTCCCCCCCCTACACGGGCTACAAGGCCCCCTCCTGCACTGGTGCTACAAGTCCCTCCAAAGCACTGGAGCTACAAGGCCCCCTTCCTACACGGGGGCAAAAAAGGGTCCCTCCTTTGCACTGGGCTAAAAGGCCCCCCCCCCCCTGGCCCAGGTGCTAAAAAAAGGTCCCTCCTACCCCGGTTTGTTTAAAAGGGTCCCTCCTGGCCCCCGGGTGTTTAAAAAGGTCCCCCCTGGCACTGGGTTGCTAAAAGTCCCCCCTAGCACTGGTGCTAAAAAGGCCCCCCTACACTGGTGCTAAAAGGGGCCCCTAGCAGGGTTACAAGGTCCCCCCGCACGGGTGCTAAAAGGGTCCCTCCTAGCATGGTGCTACAAGGTCCCTCCTAGCACTGGTGCTACAGGACCCCCTAGCATGGCTAAAGGCCCCTCCTAGCCTGGTGCTCAAGGTCCCTCCTAGCAGGGTGCAAAAAGGTCCCCCTAAACTGGTGTTAAAAGGGTCCCTCCTAGCAACGGTGCTAAAAGGGGTCCCTCCAGAAAGGGTTTTGCTACAAGGTCCCCCCTGCAGGGTGCTAAAGGTCCCTCCTAACCATGTCCCCTTAAAAGGTCCCCCCCTAGCACTGGTGCTACAAGGTCCCCCTGCATGTTGCTAAGGTCCCTCCTAGCATGGTGCTAAAGGTCCCTCCTAGCACTGGGTAAAGGCCCCTCCTAGAAAGGTGCTACGGTCCCTCCTAGCATGGTGCTCAAGGTCCCCCCCTAGCACTGGTGCACAGGCCCCTCCTGCACGGTGTTTCTAGGTCCCCCTGAACTGGGTGCTAAAAGGGTCCCCCCCTAGCATGGTGTACAAAGGTCCCTCCTAGCAGGGTGCTACAAGGCCCCCCAGCACTGGTGCTCAAGTCCCTCCTAGATGGTGCAGTCTGTGTACAGGCCCCTCCTAGAAACGGTGAGCCTGTGCTACAAGGTCCCCCCTAGACTGGTGGCCTTGGTAAAAGGTCCCCCCTGCCGGGTGTACAAGGTCCCCCCTAGATTGGTGGCTAAAAGGGTCCCTCCTAGATGGTGGCCCAGCTGGCTACAAGGTCCCTCGGGGTTGGGTCCGTCTGTGTAAAAGGTCCCCCCTAGCCTGGTGCTACTGGAGGAGTTGGGGGGTCAACCCCCCCCTTTCCCCGGTCTGTGACCGGCCTCCTGGGGACAGACCTGATAAACCAGGCTGTTGCTGTGGCTGACGCAAAACCAAACGTACGACCCACAGCCCGGTGGTCGGGAACCCGACTTGGGCTTGCCAGTCCCAGCTTGAAGACTCCCCGGGGTTTTGGTAACCCCCAGTTTGCGGGGAGGGTTGAACAGTCTGGGGCCCCTGACACTTATTGTATGTCTCTAACGTGCTAGTGACCCCCCTGCTTTTCAGGGGGGGATGTTGCTCGTCTCCCAAGCTTTTGCTTTGTAGTGAGTGATTTCGGTGCAAGTTCGGTACTATCCCTCTAGGATTTTCTAGGTGTATATAATCATGACCCCCCCCGTTTCCGGGAAAACGGTTAGGAACCCAAAACGCTCCCCCGTAATTGAGGGTTTTATCTCCCTTAGGCGCCGTGAAGGTTCTCTGTACATTTTCTAGGTCAGCAATTTCACCTGCTTGAAAGGTTTCTGTTAGGTGCAGCAATTCCAGCCTGATAGAACAAGTGACCTGAAAAAAAGGGCATCATGGGCTTGGCCTCCCCCGTTTTGAAGGGTTTTTATTTCCCTCCGTCATTTTTTAGCAATGCGTTTTATACAATGTTATGGTCCTGAAGGTGAGATCCCCGAAAATCACCCCTCTTTGCGTTGGTGTTTCGCTCTATTTTGTGGGCCCGAATTTGTTTTGACTTGATGAAAATTTAATTTCCCGTGTTTACCTATTGGGGTAATTGAAATTTTTCATCGTTGAACTTCATATTGTTTTTTCAGCCACTGAAAGATTTGGTTTTGTGGGGTTGCGGC
>NC_069493.1:8317604-8364147 GCF_026875155.1 Cherax quadricarinatus
TTTTGGGTTTTGGGGAGCTTTTCCATGCCTGGGGAGCTTTTAAAAAACCTGGGGAGCTTATTTGGGGCTTAGGGTGCTTATTTGGGGCCTGGGGACCTTATCTGGGGCCTGAGGAGCTTATTTTGGGCGTGGTGAGCTTATCCTGTGCCTGGGAGGTTATTTGGGGCCTGAGGAGCTTTTCTGGGGCCTGGAAGCTTATTTGTGACCTGGGGAGCTTATTTGGGGCCTGGGGAGCTTATTTAGGGCCTGGGGACCTTATCTGGGGCGTGGGGAGCTTATTTGGGGCCTGGTGAGCTTATCCTGGGCTTTGTGGAGCTTATTTGGGGCCTGAGGATCTTTTCCCCGGCTGTGAGAGCTTTTCCGTGTCCTGGGGAGCTTATTCGGGCCCTTAGAGCTCATTTGGGCCCTTTGGAGCTTTTCCTGGGCTTGGGGAGCTCATCCAGCGCCTAAGGAGCTTATTTGGGGCCTGAGGTGCTTATCTGGGGCTCGGAAGCTTATTTGGGACCTGGGGAGCTTTTCTGGGGCCTGGGGAGCTTATTTGGGGCCTGGTGAGCTTTTAGGTGGCCTGGGGAGCTTATTTGGGGCATTGGGAGCTTATCCTGGGCCTGGAGAGCTTATCTGGGGCCTGAGGAGATTTTCCAGCGTCTGGGGAGCTTATTTGGGGCCTGGGGAGTTTTTCCTGGGCCTGGGAAGTTTTCCGGGGCCTGTGGAGCTTGTTTGGGTCCTGAGGAGCTTTTCTGGGGCCTGGGGAGCTTTTCTGGGGCCTGGGGAAATTTTCCATGGCCTGGAGACCTTATTTGGGGCCTTGGAAGCTTATCCAGAGCCTGGGGAGCTTATTTGGTGCCTGGGGAGCTTTTCCTGGGCCTGGGGAGTTTTCCAAGGCCTGTGGAGCTTTTACGTGGCCTGGGGAGCTTATTTGGGGCCTGGGAGTTTTTCTGGGGCCTGGGGAGCTTTTCCGGAGCCTAGGAGCTTATTTGGAGCATGGGAAGCTTTTCTTTGACCTGGGGAACTTTTCCAGTGCCTAGGGAGCTTATTTGGAGCCTGGTGAGCTTATTTGGGGCCTGGGGAGCTTTTGCGGGGCATTGGGAGCTTTTCTGGGGCCTGGGAAGCTTTTCCGGGGCCTGGGGATCTTATTTGGGGCCTGTGAAGCTTTTCTGGTTCCTGAGGCGTTTTTCCGAGGCCTGGGGAGTTTATTTGGGGCCTTGAGAGGTTATATTGGACCTGAGGAGGTTATCTGACGCCTGGGGAGGTTATGAGGGGCCTGGGGACATTATCTGGGCCTGGGGGCGTTATCCGGAACCTGGAGAGCTTATCCGGGGCCTGGGGAGGTTATGCGGGGCCTGGGAACATTATCCGGGGTCCAGAGAGGTTATCTGGGATCCGCGAGGTTATCCGGAGACTGGGGAGGTTATCCGTGGACTGAGAATGTTTTCCTGGGCCTGAGAAGGTTATCCGTGTCCTGGGGAGGTTATGAGGGGCCTGAGGAGGTTATCCAGGGCCTGGGGAAGTTATCCTGGGCCTGGGGAGGATAAGCGGGTCCCGGGAAGGTTATCCGGGGCATGGAGAGGTTATCATGCGCCTGGGGAGGTTATTGGGTTCCTGAGGAGGTTACACTGGGCGTAGGAAGGTTATCCGAGGCCTGGGGATGTTATACGGGGCCTGGGAAGGTTGCATGGGGCCTGGGGAGGTTATATGGGGCATGGGGAGGTTATCCTGGGCCTTGGGGGGTTATACAGAACGCTGGGAGGTTATCTTGGGACAGGGGAGGTTATCATGGGCCAGGGGACGTTATACAGGGTGTGGGGAGGTTATCCGGAGCCTAGGGAGGTTATCCGGGGCCTGGAGAGGTTATCCTGGCCCTGGGGAGGCTATCCAGGGCCTGGCGAGGGTATACGGGGCCTTGGTAGTTTACACTGGGGCTGGGAAGGTTATCCCAGGCCTGGGGAGGTTATCCGAGGTCCGAGGAGGATATCCGGGGCATGGGGAGGTTATCCGGGGCCTGGGAAGGTTATCCTGGGCCTGGGGACGTTATTCAGGGCCTGGGGAGGTTATATGGGGCCTGGGGAGGTTATCTGGGGCCTGGTGAGGTTATCCTGAGCCTGGGGAGGTTATACAGGGCCTTTGAGGTTATATTGGACCTAGGGAGGTTATGATGGACCCGGGGAGATTATCCGGGGCCTGGGGACGTTATCCTAGGCCTGGGGAGGTTATACATGGCGTATCCTGGGCCGAGGGAGGTTAGACAGGGCCTTGAGAGATTATTCAGCGCGTAGGGAGTTATCTGGGGAATGGGAAGGCTATCCGGGGCCTGGGGACGTTATACGGGGCCTGGGGACGTTATCCGGGGTCCGGGAAGGTTATCCGGCTCCTTGGAAGGTTATCCGGGGCCTGGGAATGTTATCTGGAGTGGGTGAGCTTATCTGGGGCCTGGGGAGGTTATCTGGGGCCTGGGAGGTTATCCTGGGGCTGGGGAGGTTATCTGGGACCTGGGGAGGCTCGGGGCCTGGAGAGGGCATATCGGGCCTTGGTAGTTTATACGGGGCCTGGGGAGGTTATATGGAGCCTGTGGAGGTTATCTGCGGCATGGGGAGTTTATCTTGGGCCTGGGGAGGTTATACGGGTCCTTCAGAGGTTATACGGGGCGCAGGGAGATTATCTGGGGAGAGGAGAGGTTATCCGGGGCCTGGGAATGTTATCCGGGGCCTGGGAAGGTTAACCTGGGTCCGGGGAGGTTATCCGAGGCCTGGGTATGATATCCGGGTCCCAGGGAGGCTATCCGGGGCCTGGGGAAGTTATTCTGGGACAGGTGAGGTTGTATGGGACCTGGGGAGGTTATCCGGGGCCTGGGGAGGGAATCCTGGGCCGGGGAGGTTATACAGTTCCTTGGGAGGTTATACGGGACATAGGGAGGTTATCTGGCAAATGGGGAGGTTATCCAGGTCCTGGAGACGTTATATGGGGCCAGGGGAGGTTACCCGGGGCCTTGGGAAGTTATGCGGGGCCCGGGGAGGTTATCTGGGGCCTGGAGAGGTTATTCGGGTCCAGGGGAGGTTATCTGGGGCCCGAAGAGGTTATCCGGAACCTAGGGAGGCTATACGAGGCCTGGGTAGAGTATACGGGGCCTTGGTAGTTTATACGGGGCCTGGAGAGGTTATCCCGGGTCCGGGAAGGTTATCCGTGGTCCAGAGAAGATATCCGGGTGATGGGGGCCTGCGGAGGTTATCCTGGGAAGGTGAGGTTAAACTGCTCCTTGGGAGTTTATACGGGGTGCAGGGAGCTTTTCCGGGGACAAAAGAAATTATCCGGGGCCAGGGGATGTTATAGGGGGCGTGAGGAGGTTATCCGAGGTTTGGTGAGGTTATCCGGGGCTTGGGGAGGATATCCGGGGTCCAAGGAGGTTATCTGGGGCTTGGGGAATTCATGCAGGGTATGGGGAGGTTATCCGGGGCCTGGGGAGGTTATCCGGCATCCGGGGAGGATATCCGGGGCATTGGGAGGTTATCCGGGGCATGGAGAGATTATCCGGGGCCTGGGGAGGTTATCCGGGGCCCGAGGAGGTTATCCGAGGCCCGAGGAGGTTATCCGAGGCCCGAGGAGCTTATCCGAGGCCCGAGGAGCCTATCCGAGGCCCGAGGAGCCTATTCAAGGCCCGAGGAGCCTATCCGAGGCCCGAGGAGCCTATCCAAGGCCCGAGGAGCCTATCCGAGGCCCCGAGGAGCCTATCCGAGGCCCGAGGAGCCTATCCGAGGCCCGAGGAGCCTATCCGAGGCCCGAGGAGCTTATCCGAGGCCCGAGGAGCTTATCCGAGGCCCGAGGAGCTTATCCGAGGCCCGAGGAGCTTATCCGAGGCCCGAGGAGCTTATCCGAGGCCCGAGGAGCTTATCCGAGGCCGAGGAGCTTATCCGAGGCCCGAGGAGCTTATCCGAGGCCCGAGGAGCTTATCCGAGGCCCGAGGAGCTTATCCGAGGCCCGAGGAGCTTATCCGAGGCCCGAGGAGCTTATCCGGCCAGGCACCGAGGCAGCTTATCCGAGGCCCGAGGAGCTTATCCGAGGCCCGAGGAGCTTATCCGAGGCCCGAGGAGCTTATCCGAGGCCCGAGGAGCTTATCCGAGGCCTGAGAGGTTATCCAGGGCCTGGGGAGGTTATCCTGGGCCCGGGGACGTTATCCGGGGCCCTGGGAGGTTATCCGAGGCCCGAGGAGGGTATCAGTGACCTGGAGAGGTTATAGTGGGCATGCGAAGGTTATACTGGGCCTGGGAAGATATACGGGGCCTGGGAAGATATACGGGGCCTGGGAAGATATACGGGGCCTGGGGAGGTTATCTGGGGCCTCGGGAGGTTATCCAGGTCCTTGGGAGGTTATCCACGACTCGAGGAGGTTATCCGAGGTTATCCGGGGACTCGGGAGGTTATACAGGGCCTGAGGAGGCTATACAGGGCTGTGAGACCTTTACCCACTCTGCCTGAGGTATCCCAGCAAGTGAGCAAGTCTCCTGTGTTATCCCAGTGCTTAACAGAATAAGGAATAGCATATGAATGTACAAATAAAAATGGGAACTATGGCTATAGTTTACTTAATAACATAAAAGGGCTAGAATACGTCATATATCCTGATGGAAATTTACATAATATAACAATTGACCTATGAGACTTATGACCAGGGGAAAGGGTAGATATTATCAGTAACACGGACTAGTACTCACTCTTAATTCACCGACCAGCTGACACAGGGCGTAGGGAGGTTATCTGGGGCCCGGGGAGGTTATCTGGGACCTGGGGAGGTTATCTGGGACCTGGGGAGTTTATCAGGGGCACGAGGAGGCTATATGAGGCCCAGGGAGATTATCCGGGGCCCGAGGAGGTTATCCGAGGCCCGGGGAGGTTAAACGAGGCCCGGGAATGTTATCCAGGGCCCAGGGAGCTTATCCGGGGCCCAGAGAGGGTATCCGTGGCATGGGGAGGTTATACAACGTCTCCAGAGGTCATACAGGTCCTGGGAAGGTTATACTGGGCCTGGGGAGCTTATCTGGGGCTTGGAGAGTGTGAAAATTTGTGAGGACTGCCTCCAAGTGAGACGCCTACCCTGGCAAACTCTGTTGACACCGAGCTCTGAGGTGAGTACCTCAGCCTCACAAGTGGCTTATAGGACAGATTTTCACAAATGATTGATGTTGCAAGAAACTCGCCTGCATGCACGTATAAAGGACTAACTTACTTGGTGTTGCAGCATATATCCTGATCTTCAACTTCCCTAAGCTTAGCCTTAGCCCCTTTGGACTTCCCCTCAGAAACCACGTGCAACCGGGAGCCTTAATTCCTGCAATATTCAGTCGTTATTAGTGACCTGCCTGCACCTCAGAAATTCCTATATCCAAGAGGGTATGTATCCCCTAGTATAACTATGCAGCCACGGACACTAGCTTCCAGACTGCCTTGAGACACTGGTACTTACTGGGCATGCACTGCCTGTTGCACACCGGGCCCACAGATCAAACTCACTCACAATTCTCCCCAGACACTGGCCAGAAATCTACGAGATAAAGTGGAGGTCTTGTCTTACTGTATGGGCCTGACGGAGGTCATCTACGGTACATCGAGGTGCCTCTACCAGATTTCCCCAGGTCTCAAATGTGAAGACACGTGGGGGGCGCCGTCTGCTGATCACGGCACATCTTGTCCAGTTGGTGTCTGTCTTAAGAAGAACGAGCTGGTCTCTCTTCCAGACCCTCGTCTCTTTGTTCAAACTAGGGCTGCCAGTTCTCCCTAGCTAACTTATCCTAGTGTTTGCCTACATTATCGGCCTATTACTACCTATGTTAAGGTCTTAGGTCTACATTATTATTATCTACAGTTGCCTTAGTAAACCTAATATTAATATACTAACAGTAAAACTACCTACTCCTTCCCTGAAGAATAAATCTATAAATTAAATAAATGCCTACCAACAATCCACGCCAACTAGAGAGAATGCTGTTTGTTTGGGAGGGTTTAAGGGCTACCCAGCTCAGCCGTTCCAATACGGCCATGTCGGATCGGTCCTGTGGAACTTTAGGGACCAAATAAATTTCCACAGAGAGGTTATTCGTAGCCTGGGGAGGTTATACGGGGCCTGTGGAGGTTATCCGGGGCCCCAAGAGGTTATTCGGGGCCCAGGAGGTTATCCAGGGCCTTGAAGGGTTATCTGGGGCTGGGGAAGGTTATCCAGGGCCTCTGGAGTTATCCGGGGCCCGAGGAGGTTATCTGGAGCGTATGGAGGTTATATGGGGCCTGTAGAGGTTATACGACCCCTTGGGAGGTTATCCGAGGCCTGGGAGGTTATGCGGGGAGTGCAGAGGTTATACGAGGCCTTGGGAGGTTATCTGGAGCCTTGGGAGGTTATCTGGAGCCTTGGGAGGTTATCCGGGGCCTGGGGAGAGTATCCCGGGCCTAGGGACGTTATCCGCGGCCTGGGGATGTTATCCGAGGCCTGGGGAGGTCATACAGAGCCTGGGGAAGTTATCAGTTGCCTGGGGAGGTTATATGGGGCCTGGGGTGGTTATACGAGGCCTTGGGAGGTTATCCCGGGCCTGCTGAGGTTATACGGGGCCTGCGGAGGTTATATGAGGCCTGGGGAGGTTATCCGGAGCCAGGGGAGGTTATCCAGAGCCCAGGGAGGTTATGCAGGGCCTGGTGAGGTAATACGGGGTCTGCGGAAGTTATACGGGGCCTGGAGAGGTTATCCGCGGCCTGGGGAGGATATCCGGTCTCGGGGAGGTTATCCAGGGCCTGGGGAGGTTATCCAGGGCATGGGAAAGTTATCCGAGGCCTGGAGAGGTTATATGGGGCCTGTGAAGGTTATACGAGACTGGGGAGGTTATCCGGGGCCCCAAGAGGTTTTTCGGGGCCCGGGAGGTTATACGGAGCCTGGGGAGGTTATAGTGGGCCTGAGGAGGTTATCCAGGGCCCGGGGAGGTTATCTGGGAACTGCAGAGGTCATCTGATGCCTGGGCAGGTTATACAGGGCTTAGGGCGGTTATACGGGGCCTGGGTAGGTTATCCGGGGTCTGTGGAGGTTATCCGGGGCCTCAAGAGGTTTTTCGGGGCCTGGGGAGGTTATGCGGGGCCTGGAGAGGTTATACTGGGGCTGGGGAGGTTATCCAGGGCCCAGGGAGGTTATCTGGGGACTGCGGAGGTTATCCGATGCCTGGGCAGGTTATACAGGGCCTAGAGCGGTTATCCGGGACCTGCGGAGGTTATCCGGGGCCTGAGGAGGTTATCCGGGGCCTGCGTAGGTTATCCGGGGCCTTAGGAGGTTTTCCGGGGCCTTGGGAGGTTATCCAGGGCCTGGATAGGTTATCCGGGGCCCGGGGACGTTATCCATGGCCTGGGGAGGTTATACGGGGCCTGCGAAGGTTATACGGGAACTGGGGAGGTTATACGAGGCCTGGGGAGGCTATACGGGGCCTGGGGAGGTTATACGAGGCTGGCTTCTCTCATCTATGTGCGGGTTATTTGAGAAACAAAATAAAGCGATATAGTGTGTGGCTAGTGAAAGAAGCCACAGAAAATTGGAATAAACTATATATAGGGATGACAAAGAGGTGGAGGTGCTTTGCCGGAACATCGCAACAAGTTGGATAACTACAGGATGCAATCATAAGTATTCACCTAGTGTGGTTTTGGGGAATCGGGGGGAAGGTTCCGGGCACTGCGAGCTGATCTGGGAATGGTCACTTTCTCAGTGTGAAAAGGAATAGGCTGATAAGTACTCAGTAACAACCAGTATGTGGTAATCGAAAACAAAAGCCAGGGCAGGCAGAAGGTACCTATTAGATTAGGGAGACTTGGAAGAAGGATAAACACAGAAGATGCAGGCGAGACAGTGGAACATGGAGAGGCAGAGAGCACACATGCATGAAGGGTAGACAAGGCTCGCTACTATACAATCACATATGCTATTATAAAGGAAGTTGCTACTAATTGTGTTGGGCCCATGTAGAGGCAATAACTTACCATAATCTAAGAAAAAAAAACGCTTTCTTGAACAGAGCATAATGTTGGTCTAATGGACGCAAAAAGACGATGGGTACATATGCGACAACACAAACACATACATGTGCACACACACACACACACACACACACATAAGCATGTGCACACACAAGTGTGTACCTCGACTGCAACAGAACATGAGAAGACAGAATATGAAAGAGAGGGTACAAAGACGTAAGGAGGAAAAAAAGGCACAGAAGGAGATGGGCAGGAGAACCCAGATTCAGGAGGAGGAACAAATACAACCTCCCTCAGAACCAACTGACAACCCTGATGCATCCATACAATCTAACCCACATGCCAAACCCACCGCCTCCAACCCCTTCAACACAAACTCCACCCTCACAGCAACTTGCCATAGTTGCCTGCCAGGTCTTCTGCTTCCCCACCCCCAACATACCCCCCAGACCACAGTTCTAGAAAAGCTGAAGGTTTGGTATACAAATGCAGATGGAATAACAAATGTGAGGGGCGGCATCAAAGAATCAAAGAGATATCCCCAGACATAACATTCACAGAAACAACTCTCACTGGGATAACAGAAGAAATCTTGCCACCTGGTTATCGGTCGTTTCTTGTGAACTCCCCATCACCCTTCCTCAGTCTGATTACCTGGTCATCGACTGTTGTTTTCCTCCTGACGTGGCTGTACAACAGCTTCAGGTCAGACTTGACTTTCGATACTATGTCATTTTATATTGTCGCTGAACCTCCCTTCTTATCTGTGCATATTCGTTTCTGGCTCTTCGGCTAATCTCTTTATTTTCCTGAGTTCTCTGTCTTCTGTACCTTTTCCATTCTCTAGTACACCTAGTTTTTGCCTCCCTACACCTTTGGGTGAACCAAGGACTCGTTTTGTTCTTCCCATTATTTCTGTTTACCTTGGGAACAAACCTCTCCTCTGCCTCCTTGCATTTTTTTGCTACATAGTCCATCATTTCTTGTACTGGTTTTCCTTTCAGTTCCCTCTCCCACTGAATGTCTTGCAAGAAGTTCCTCATGCCTGAGTAGTTCCCCCTTTTGTAGTTTGGTTTTCCCAACCTATTCCTGCTACTCTCTCCACTTGAAGCTCAACTATGTAGTCGAAGCACAGAACCACATGATCACTAGCTCCCAGGGGCCTTTCATACATGATATCCTCGATGTCCGAACTACTCAAGGTGAATACAAGGTCCAGTCTTGCTGGTTCATCCTCTCCTCCATCTCTGGTAGTGTGTCTAACATGTTGATGCATGAGGTTTTCCAGTACCACATCCATCATCTTGGCTCTCCATGTCTCGGTGAGTGAGTGAGTGTGTGTGTGTGTGTGTGTGTGTGTGTGTGTGTGTGTGTGTGTGTGTGTGTGTGTGTGTGTGTGTGTGCACATGTATGTGTTTGTGTTGTCGCATATGTACCCATCGTCTTTTTGCGTCCATTAGACCAACATTATGCTCTGTACAAGAAAGCGTTTTTTTTCCTAGATTATGGTAAGTTATTGCCTCTACATGGGCCCAACACAATTAGTAACAACTTCCTTTATAATAGCATATGTGATTGTATAGTAGCGAGCCTTGTCTACCCTTCATGCATGTGTGCTCTCTGCCTCTCCATGTTCCACTGTCTCGCCTGCATCTTCTGTGTTTATCCTTCTTCCAAGTCTCCCTAATCTAATAGGTACCTTCTGCCTGCCCTGGCTTTTGTTTTCGATTACCACATACTGGTTGTTACTGAGTACTTATCAGCCTATTCCTTTTCACACTGAGAAAGTGACCATTCCCAGATCAGCTCGCAGTGCCCGGAACCTTCCCCCCCCGATCCCCCAAAACCACACTAGGTGAATACTTACGATTGCAACCTGTAGTTATCCAACTTGTTGCGATGTTCCGGCAAAGCACCTCCACCTCTTTGTCATCCCTATATATAGTTTATTCCAATTTTCTGTGGCTTCTTTCACTAGCCACACACTATATCGCTTTATTTTGTTTCACAAATAACCCGCACATAGAAGAGAGGAGCTTACGACGACGTTTCGGTCCGACTTGGACCATTTACAAAGTCATACTAACGAGAAGTAGAGCAGGAAGGGTATATATAGGCAGGAAGTGGTAGTGGTAGTAGTAGTAGGTAGTGGTAGTAGTAGTGGAGGTGGAAGGAAGCAGTAGTGGTGAAGTAAGGAGGAGCCAGTCAAATGCTAAGGGGAGCACTGCAAAGGAGCTAGGTACCCACAGAGGGTAAGAGCAAGAACACCCTCTGTGGGCACCTAGCTCCCTTGCAGTGCTCCCCTTTCTTAGTATTTGACTGGCTCCTTCTCCTTCCACTACTGCTTCCTTCCACCTCCACTACTACTACCACTATTACTACTACCACTTCCTGCCTATATATACCCTTCCTGCTCTTTCTCGTTAGTCCCCTACTTACTCTGCAATTGCAAAGATTCAGTCAACAACCTCCAAGATTTTATAAGCCACTGAACAGTCGTCACCAACACCTCTCACTACCTCGCCTCTACCAGACGATATCTCTACTAAAATCTATTACTGCAGGATGTTTGCTCACATGCAAAGTGCAGCGTAGCCTAGCTCTTTCAACACGACTAATAATGAACTTGACTCACGAAATCGCAATGACATGATTGCAAACAAACCATACCACAGGTGGGGTTTGTACCCGCGGTCAGAGAGTCTCAAAACTCCAGACCGTCGCGTTAGCCACTGGGCCAGCTAGCTTCAATAAGATTCATCCAACTAGGAGATTCGTCTGTAAAAACTTGCATTTGTGGTCACAGAGGTGCCTGTGCTAACCTTCCTATGGTGTAGAAATATACCTAGTTGGATGAATTTTATTGAAGCTAGCTGGCCCAGTGGCTAACACGACGGTCTGGAGTTTTGAGACTCTCTGACCGCGGGTTCAAACCCCTCCCGTGGTATGGTTTATTAATGAACTTCTTGCACTCAACAACACACCATCATTCACCTTCCCTGCCAGTCCACCCTCAGCTGATATTTTGAATTATTATTATTATTATAATCAAGGGGGAAGCGCTAAACCCGGAGGATTATACAGCGCCTGGGGGGGGGGATGTGGAAGGCATTCAGGCTTAATTCGGGGAACTGGAGCACAGATCCAATTCTCTAAATCAAGAGCCCCTCACCAACATCAAGGAGCCTTCCTTGAGGGGTGATATTTTGAAAATAATCCCGAAGATCGTCAGTTTCGAAGCGCCAGATGACTTGAGGGAATTAATAATTGATAACGACGACGCCTGCTCTTCTGCATCCTCCAATCAACTCTCACCTGTACCTCCACTCACCACTACACCAATGGACCAATCAGAAGCCTCGATTCCACTACCGTCTTCTCTACACTCCGTAGCTGAGACACCAACATTGAATGAACCTCCCCTGCTGCAACCACCAACGAAGACAACTAAAACTTCACCAGCCATCACTCGACATATAGCTACAGACGACCGCCACCAAGATCGATACCTCCACTGGAAAGATATAGCTTTTTATACAACTCCCGATCGAGAACCCACCATAAATGTCGACACCTTGTACGAGAATGTAGTTGACAGGACAGTCAAGTTTACTTATCGTAAAGGAACCCATTGCTCCTTCACATCACTCATCCAGACCTTGGACCTGATACTCGCCGACCCAACCCATCCCCTGAAACCCAACAGAAGAAGAAGAAGAATACCCAGCCCTTCAACCCAAGCTCACAACTGCACAACATTAAAATTGTGTACGAATGGTATATAATACCGACAAGATGAGAGTAAGACACATGTGCAACATCTGGGTATCTTTATTGTAGACGTTTCGCCATCCAGTGGCTTTATCAATACAAATTCTAGGACATAACTTGAAGACAGTAGAACTATGTACAGAAGATGAGGTAATCAGTCCCTCAACCTAGGAGTAGGTGCGAACAGCACCATAGTCGTGGAGATTCTGAAGCAGAAGAAAGAATCCTGGCGCTTATATAGTAACATAGTTCTACTGTCTTCAAGTTATGTCCTAGAATTTGTATTGATAAAGCCACTGGATGGCGAAACGTCTACAATAAAGATACCCAGATGTTGCACATGTGTCTTACTCTCAACATTAAAATTGCCTCGACCACTGAAGATGTGAAGTAACTCCTGACTTTCAATTCAACAATACCTGACCAATCTAGAAGATGCCTCCCTTGACCACGCATTCTAGCTTCTGCCAGCTGCCATTCAACATCAAGACCACATTATTATTATTATTATAATCAAAAAGAAGCGCTAAGCCACAAGGGCTATACAGCATCAAGACCACAAGATGCAGCCACCCAGATGTCTGAGTGTTCTCCTGCCTCATGTGTTGCTGTTCCGTCTGCTTCGAAGGCTTAGCGGTTGGGTTTAGTCCAGACTCTTTTTTTATCTTCGACTCAAGACATTCATTCCTCTTACGGTCTATTCTTCGTCCTGTCCCCACTTCCCCGTCGCCCCTAGGGGTTCTTACCTGAGAGTCCTCTGTTCATTTCTGTTCTCGTTAGTATGACTGTAAATGGTCCAAGTCGGACCGAAACGTCGTCGTAAGCTCCTCTCTTCTATGTGCGGGTTATTTGTGTATCGTTCCAGTCACGGTATTGTGTCTTTTTGTTATTTATTTTGTTTCTTGGGGCTCATGTGGGAGCACCGTCTGTTCCACTAGTGGGTCCTTACCTGAGTCCTTCTAGTTCTAGTTTAATCTTAAAAAAATGGTTATAATTATAACCATAATTTTTGTAAAGGGGTGGAGTGGTAAGCTAGTGGAAGGCCTCGGTCAGATGACTAAAAGCTCTAGCAGCGGGTCATCATGACCCACAAAATCGTAATGACACAATTGCAAACAAACCATACCACGGGCGGGGATAGAACCCGCGGTTAGAGAGTCTCAAAACTCCAGCCCGTCGCGTTAGCCACTAGACCAGCTAGCCACAATAAGATTCATCCAACTAGGTATATTTCTACACCATAGGAAGGTTAGCACAGGCACCACTGTGACCACAAATGCAAGTTTTTACAGACGAATCTCCAGCTAGCGTGGCCGTGACGAACTCTAGCTCAAGTCCCCTCACTGCCGTCAACATTATTATAATCAAAAAGAAGCGCTAAGCCACAAGGACTATACAGCAATGCCGTCAACATGACTAACGCGACGGTCTGGAGTTTTGAGACTCTGATCGCGGGTTCCATCCCCACCCGTGGTATGGTTTGCGGGTCATCATCATGACTAATTCCCACATCAAGAAACATTTGTCCTGTTTCCTGACATACCTAATATCTACCTACACGAGTCAAAGGAGATTTTTTTTACAGTAGTTTTGTAGCAGCTGGCAGACAGTGGCTCTGGAGTTATCAGGTCGGGAGTTCCATTATTATTATAATCAAGGGGAAGCGCTAAACCCGGAGGATTATACAGCGCCTGGGGGGGGGATGTGGAAGGCATTCAGGCTTAATTCAGGGAACTGGAGCACAGATCCAATTCCCTAAATCAAGAGCCCCTCACCAACATTAAGGAACCTTCCTTGAGGGGTCGGGAGTTCCAAATTTGGGTCTGTTTATACACACTGACATTCTACAGTTGTTAAGCCAGACACGAGGAATATTATAGAGAATTTCGTGCCTTGTATTACGTCCGTGAGTTCTGTGATAGCTATCCAGACAGCGTTTCAAGTCAGGACTGATTTGACAGTTTGTCCAATATTTTCATGCACAGTAGTACGAGTAAATGTTATGTATATTGAGAAGATTTAGGCTTTTGAAAAGATGTGGAGTGTTTTGGTTAAGTTATTGTTGTCTTAAGGTGATTTAAACAAACCATACCACGGGTGGGGTTTGAACCCGCAATCAGAGACACTCAAATCTCACCCGTGGTATGGTTTGTTTGTAATCGTGTCATTACGATTTCGTGAGTAGTGGGTCCCCAAGCATAAGTAAGGTTGGGGTAAATTAGAGAATAGTGTAATGTGAGTAAGCTCTTTGAAGGTGTATAGTAAGGCTGTTTGAAGGTGTATAGTAAGGCTGTTTGAAGGTGTATAGTAAGGTTGTTTGAAGGTGTATAGTAAGGCTGTTTGAAGGTGTATAGTAAGGCTGTTTGAAGGTGTATAGTAAGTCTGTTTGAAGGTGTATATTAAGTCTGTTTGAAGGTGTATAGTAAGTCTGTTTGAAGGTGTATAGTAAGTCTGTTTGAAGGTGTATAGTAAGACTGTTTGAAGGTGTATAGTAAGTCTGTTTGAAGGTGTATAGTAAGTCTGTTTGAAGGTGTATAGTAAGTCTGTTTGAAGGTGTTTTAGTAAGTCTGTTTGAAGGTGTATAGTAAGTCTGTTTGAAGGTGTATAGTAAGTCTGTTTGAAGGTGTATAGTAAGTCTGTTTGAAGGTGTATAGTAAGGCTATTTGAGGATGCCAACTGATATATAAACTTTTATTTGTAATGTGGTGGTTGTCAGTGTTGCAGTCAAGAAACAGACTTAGAAATTTTCCTTCATTTTCTTCAGCAATGGGACAACCAATAATCGTAACGTTTAGTAGGAGACGGAGTGGATTTGTCAGCGGATGAAAGGTAAGATAAGGTGATCCACAGAACTGATGAGGATAAAAGGCTGGTGAAGCATTGAAGGCAACTGTGGAGACAAAGAACTTCATCCATGGAGGTGACAAGAGGAATGTATCAGAGAATGTGATTGTTGAAGAATTGAGACACTTATGCAACACATGGGAATCTTTATTGAAGAAATGTTTCGCCACACAGTGGCTTCATCAGTCCAATACAAAGTAGAAATGGGTAAGGAGAGTATAAGTTTGAGGTAATCAGTCCCTCAACCTGGAATCGATGTGTTCAGTCCATCACTCTTGTAGGAAGTGCAGCATAGGGCCAGAGAGGTGGCTTATATACTGCGGTGAGATGAGTTGAAGCACGAGGAGGCGGGATCACAGTACAAAGACTTCAACGCTTGCCCAACCTATGGACGACGACCTACTTACACTAGTGGCAGGTCCCACTGTGATCCCGCCTCCTCCTGCTTCAACTCATCTCACCGCAGTATATAAGCCACCTCTCTGGCCCTATGCTGCACTTCCTACAAGAGTGATGGACTGAACACATCGATTCCAGGTTGAGGGACTGATTACCTCAAACTTCTACTCTCCTTACCCATTTTTTACTTTGTATTGGACTGATGAAGCCACTGTGTGGCGAAACGTTTCTTCAATAAAGATTCCCATGTGTTGCATAAGTGTCTCAATTCTTCAACTTGTCGGTTTTCTAAACCATTCATCACAAATGTGATTGTTGGAGCTGAGAGTACAGTACAAATGTCATATCTGAAGGCAATGTTTGGTGTGGATATTATTCACAGAATTCTTAGTTTGTAGATTAAGAGGTGTAGGATTATTGAAATTATTATCCAGAGGGTTAATAATTTTTTTGCAGGTATTTCTGAAGTATAATAATATGTCTACCATCAGTTTTATGATTTGGAAATTATTTAATGTAATGATGAATGAAGTGAATCACTGTGGATTTTCTTTTAATTTCCTATAAATAACAAAAAGACACAATACCGTGACTGGAACGATACACAAATAACCCGCACATAAAAGAGAGAAGCTTACGACGACTTGGACCATTGACAAAGTCACACTAACAGAGGTGGAGCAGGACGGCTATATATAGGCAGGAAGAGGTGGAGGTAGTAGTAGTAGTAGTAGTAGTAGTAGTAGTAGTAGTAGTAGTAGTAGTATTATTATTATAATCAAGGGGGAAGCGCTAAAGTAGTAGTAGTAGTAGTAGTAGTAGTAGTACAAGAATTGTATATAATACCGACAGGATGAAATGACACACGCACAACACCCGTCGTAAGCTTCTCTCTTTTATGTGCGGGTTATTTGTGTATAATTTCCTGTAATAATAATAATAATAAATAATTTTATATAACATAGTGTAAAGTGTAGTGTTGATGTCACAAAAAAAAAAAAAACATTCAAGGGAGCCGAGTGATAACGGCTTAATGATGTCAATTGAATCGTGACAAATCATAATTGACAGGAATAATATCAGCATAAATTTGGTTCTGGAAATATGGAGAGTATCTGATTAAGGCGGATAATAAGAGAACACGAGAAGCGGGTTGACAGGATCAAGAAACATATACAGTGTGGAAATTATGTGTTTTCGCCACACATAATTAGGTAATGTAACTATTTATTGGTCAATATTAGTTGCTCACAGTTAGGGAGGTGTTAGGATGTAAAGCTCAAGGAATATTTAGGGAAGTGTAGTAATTTATATGAACATTCTTGTAATAATTAAATAATAATAAATTTTATGTAATCCACACCTAAATTGCCAGTGTTACTGGCTAATTTTTTCTAGTAATTATTCGGGAACCATATGTTCCTAATTTAAGGTCAAGGAAATGCAAGTTAGGTAGCAGAGGTGAGCATCGAAGGAGTGACAGTGATGAAATCCACCAGTCTCCACGGTACATCAATATCAGTAAGGGCAATAGGTTTTTATTGATGTGCCAGAGTTCTGCCCGATTATTTGAGTTAATTCAAGATTGTACCTGTCGGTTTCAACACACAGTTTCTCATATTATAATTATTATAATCATGGGGGAGCGCTAAACTCGTAGGATTATTATAATCAAGGGGGAAGCGCTAAACCAGGAGGATTATACAGCGCCTGGGGGGGATGGGGAAGGCATTCAGGCTTAATTCGGGGAACTGGAGCACAGATCCAATTCCCTAGATCAAGAGCCCCTCACTAGGGGACAGTTTCTCAGTTTCACCTGAGTCGACCTCATAACAAAGGTGTAGTGATCTATGTATGATACGTTAGTTCCATGTATACAGCATGCATACCTATGTTCCTTGATGTAGTATGTCACTGATGTCACCTAGGCCTGTATACTATGTACTTGTACTTGTATACCTTGTACATGTACTTGTATACCTTGTACATGTACTTGTATACCATGCACATGTACTTGTATACCTTGTACATGTACTTGTATACCATGCACATGTACTTGTATACCTTGTACATGTACTTGTATACCTTGTACATGTACTTGTATACCTTGTACATGTACTTGTATACCTTGTACATGTACTTGTATACCATGCACATGTACTTGTATACTTGTACATGTACTTGTATACCTTGTACATGTACTTGTATACCTTGTACATGTACTTGTATACCTTGTACATGTACTGGTATACCTTGTACATGTACTTGTATACCTTGTACATGTACTTGTATACCTTGTACATGTACTTGTATACCTTGTACATGTACTTGTATACCTTGTACATGTACTTGCATACCTTGTACATGTACTGGTATACCTTGTGCATGTACTTGTATACCTTGTACATGTACTTGCATACCTTGTACATGTACTGGTATATCCTTGTACATGTACTTGTATACCATGCACATGTACTTGTATACCTTGTACATGTACTTGTATACCTTGTACATGTACTTGTATACCTTGTACATGTACTTGTATACCTTGTACATGTACTTGTATACCTTGTACATGTACTTGTATACCTTGTACATGTACTGGTATACCTTGTACATGTATTGTATACCATGCACATGTACTTGTATACCTTGTCATGTACTTGAAAACCCTTGTCAGTACTGGTATACCTTGTACATGTACTGTTACCTTGTACATGTACTGGTATACCTTTAACATGTACTTGTAACCATGTCATTACTTGTATACCTTGTACTGTCGGGTTACCTTGTACATGTATTGTAACCATTACATTTACTTTTTTAAACCTTGTACAGTACTTGATACCATGTAATGTATTGATACCTTGACAAAAATTGTATCCATGTACATGTACTTTTACCTTGTACATGTACTTTAACCTTGTACATGTACGGTATCCTTGTCAGTCGGTATCCTTGTACATGTACTTGTAACCATTACATTTACTTTTTATACCTTGTACTTACTGGTATCCTTGTACATTACTTGTATACCATTAATTATTGTATACCTTGTACATGAACTTTTATACCTTGTACATGTACTTGTATACCTTTACATGACTTGTTACCTTGTACATGTACTTGTATACCTTGACATGTACTTTGTAAACCTTGTACATGTACTGGAAAACCTTGTACATGTACTTGTATACCTTTACATGTACTTGTATACCTTTTCAGTATTTTATACCTGTACAGTACTTGTATACCTTGAAATTACTGTAACCTTGTACATGTACTTAAAACCCTTTGACATGTATTTGTATACCTTGTACATGTACTTGTAACTTTAAAATTACTTGTTACCTTTCATGTATTTGTAAACCTTGTACATGTACTTGTATCCCTTTTGTGCATGTACTTGTATACCTTGTAAAGTACTTGTATACCTTGTACAGTATTTGTATACCTTTGCATGTACTTGTATACCTTGTACATGTACTGTATACCTTGTACATTACTTGTATACCTTTACATGTACTTGTTTCCCTTGTACAGTACTTTAAAATCCCTTGTGCTGTACTTGATCCTTGTGCATGTACTTGTATCCCTTGTACGTACTTGTAACCTGTACATGTACTTGTTACCTTTCATGTACTTGTAACCTTGTCATGTACTTGAATACCTTGTACATGTACTGTTCCCTTTACTTGTATACCTTGTACATGTACTTGTATACCTTGTACATGCTTGTATACCATGTACAGTACTTGTACACCTTGTAATGTATTGTTTCCTTGTACATTACTTTATACCTTGTACAGAAATTTAACCGTACTGTACTTGTATCCCTTTGTACATGTACTTGATCCCTTGTACATGTACTTGTATCCCTTTGTACAGTACTTGTATCCTTTGTAATTACTTGAAACCCTTTACATGCTTGTATACCTTGTGCATGTACTTGTATACCTTGTACTGTACTTGTATCCCTTTGTACATGATTTGTATCCCTTGTGCATGTACTTGTAACCTTGTCATGTACTTTTTCCCTTTGTAAAGTACTTTATCCCTTTGTACATTTACTTGTATACCTTGTACTGTATTTGAACCTTGAATGTTTTGAAAACCTTTAAAAGTACTTGAAACCCTTTTGTACTGTCTTGTATACCTTGTACATGATTTGTAACCCTTGTACAGACTTGTAACCTTGTACATGTTTGATCCCTTGAAAACATGTACTTGTATACCTTTCATGTATTGTACCCCTTTGTACATGACTTGTATACCTTGTACAGTACTTTTTAAACCTGTCCATTACTTGTACACCTTGTAAGACTGTAAACCTTGTACATTATTTGATCCCTTTGTACATGTACTTGTACACCTTTAATGTTTTGAAACCCTTGACAGTATTTGATACCTTGTACATTACTTTTTACACCTTGTACATGTACTTGACACCTTGTACATGTAAAAATTTCTCTTTTATTCATCTTTCAAAAAAATTGTGTTGGAGGTTTTAAACGTATTATTTTATTTTTAAAAAAAAAAAAAAAAAAAAAAAAAAAAAAAAAAAAGGGGTGTTGTTAGTTAAAAACTAGCCGGTATTCTCCCGGCCCGGGCCTTTTTCCAATGGTGGCCCGGCCTTTGGGTCCCTCTTTAGGGAGTGTCGAGACCAAGTCCCCAGGGAGTAGGGCACAGTACCTCCTCATCTTTGGGACCAACGTTTCCCCGGCCTACCACAAGCTAGGCCTCTTGGTCTCCATCCCCCGCCCCAAGGGGGGAAATGGAATGACAGTCTTTTGACTAAAGGGGTCGGGGTCAGGCACCACCCTCCCTAGAAGGGTTAGGCAGGGTGTCGATCCACAAGGGCTATACAGCATTTAACAGTATACCAGCTTTTTTTTTTTATCGATCAGAGTACATTGAAGGGTAAAAACTACACATTTAAACCGCGTTACTATTTTTTAGAAATTTGTAAAATTATGGAAAGATTGCAAGACAAAATAATATATATAATATATATAATATATTTTTAAAAAATATATATATATATATATATATATATAATATATATATATATTCAGTTTTTTTTAGATCTAAAGAATATAGGGTCGTCAGTATTTTTTCCCGCAGATTCGAAGAAATGACGGAAACTTTTAAATTAGATTTTAATCTGGGGAAGCGTTAAAAAAACCCTAGGACATCAGTGCCGTGGGGGGGAGGAAAGGGGTTCAGGGTTAATTCGGGGAAGTGGAAACAGGCCAATTTCCCCAGAGAAAAGCCCCCACCATTCAAGGACCTCTCTTGAGGGGGGTACTTTTACAAATAACAGAAAAACGGGGAATTAAACTTCTGACAGTTTTGGTCCGCTTATCCAAGATTTCAACCTGGTTAAAAAGGTCCAAGTTAGACCGAAACATCGTCATGTTTTTTTTCTCTTGGGGGGTTATAAGAGATAAGATTTTGTTGAATTTTAACCCCGGAGGGTTAGCCGCCAGGGTAACCAAAAAATCGTGCGGGCAACGAGGACTAACTTTTTCCATTTCGCCCCCGGGGGACCCCCACCAGTTTGACTAACCCCGGGTACCACTTGCTGCTAGGTGAACAGACAACAGGTTAAGGGAAAAACTCGAAAAGTTTCTACCCCCCCCGGGGGAAACGACCCCCGGGCCCCCCTGGTGAAAACGGGGCCTCGCCCGCCAGGCCCAAATACGCCCATGTTATTTTCTTCACCGAAATTTCACTAAGAATCCATAAAACATAAAAATATTATTTTGTTAACAGTTTATGGGTTAAAACCTTTAAAATTTACCCATGGATAAACCATTTTTTACTTTTTTAGATAAAAACTTTACTTTTAAATTTGACCATCTAGAGTACAACATTAAATTTTTTTATGTTGGGGTCAATCCGACTTGATGTCAGCAACTTCTGAAAAAAAGGTGTTTGAATAAAAAATTGGAATGGCTTTCTTCTTTGGTGACCTTACCTTGACATGAGGCAACCGTTTGAGTTAAAAACAAAAAATCAACTAATGCTTAAACTTGTGTTTTATTAAACAGATCTGGCGGTGACCTGGAAAAAACCAAAAATAAAGGGCTTGGAACCAAGGAAGAAGAAATATTTACTTGGGAAAGCTTAAAAAAAATCAAAAAAGAAATATGATGTTTTAAATTTTCCCCCTCTAATAAATTGCTGGAAGCTTAAAATTGAGGTTTTTTTAAAAAAAAAAAAAAAAAAGGGTATAACTGGGCCCAAAAATTTTTTAAAGGGGGGGGACGGTAAGCCCGTGGAAAGGCCCCCGGTCAGATGACCCAAATCTCCAACAAGGGGTTTTTCGTCTAAGCAGCATCGGGAACACTTGTCCTGTTTTTTGACGAACCTTTCCTACCGATTTTGGTGAATCCGATGCTTATATTTAGTTTCTAATTTTTTTTTATTGATATTTAAATTGTTGATATTTTTTTGATTATACTCCCTAAAAATTAATTTTCCCCCCTTTGTAAGTAAAAAAGGATTAAAATTTTGCTTGTATCACTTTTTCATAATTTCTTTAAAAAAATCACATCAACATCGGTCCGAGCTGGTTTGGGAGTGCCACCAGCTCACACACGATGTTTGGGTTTGACCCTGGTACGGGTGGAAACATTTGGGGTGTTTTTCCTTAAGCAAATTCGAGGGTCGACACCAGCCCACCTTCTAGGGCAGGGGGAAAGGGATTGTTCATACCAATTGAACAGTTGCTATCAATGCAACAAGGGAGGCACCATGCAGTTATGTGCGGGTTGTATGTGATTCGTATAATAATTGTGACAATAATGTTAATGTTAATAACCCGGGACACTACACTGACTGATATAAAGTTGAGCTATGGCAATAAGGATGCATAGCTGAAGGTAGCCTTGCCGGCGTTGGATGTAAATAATCAGGATAAAGGGCTAAATCCAAATGCATGCGGCGTTCCACTCTATCAACACTGGTACGGGTCCATGGAATATATCGGCATACTAGCCTAGTAATAATGATAGAGGAAAGTAGTGAATACAGTCATGGTGTCTTACTCATATGAGGTCAACCCCAGGTACAAGTATTCTTCATATGAGAATGATGTTGAACAGTTATTTGTGGGAGCTGGACAGCATAGGGATTAATATAAGAACATATGAACGAAGGAACACTGCAGAAGGCCTACTTGCCATGCGAGGCAGGTCCAAGTCTCCTACCGGCTTAAGTCCAATGCACCCAACCTAGTCAGTCAGGTCACTGACTTAAGGGAGGAACACGGCAACCGACCTGTTAGCACAAGCTATCAGGTCTAACCTACACCCACCAATCTACTCATGTATTATCCAACCCCCCCCCCCCCCCTATTTTTTAAAAGCTAACAACGTTTGGCCTCTTACGGTACTGGGGAGTTTGTTCCACTCATCCACAACTCTATTACCAAACAGTACTTTCCTATCACCATCCTAGAACTGAAATTTTCCAACTTAAACCACCCCTTGCTGCGAGTCCTGTCTAGGACCCTCATATATTTCCCCCCCCCCAATTTTCCCCCCCCCCCCCCCCCCCCCCCCCCCCCCCCCCCCCCCCCCCCACACCCCCCCCCCCCCACCCCACCCCCCCCCCCCCCCAGATATTTTCAGACACTATTTACATCCCCTTTATTTAGTCCTGTCTTCACGTATACACTCATGATATCCCCCTAATTCTACGTCTTTCTAGTAGTGCAGTTCGGGGCCCTTAGTCTATCTCATAGGAAGGTTTCTGAGCATGGGATCATCTTTGTCATCCTCCTTGTACATTTTTCAGAGAATTTTTTAATCCATTGTAATACGGTGACCAAAACTGTGCAGCATATCTAAATGAGGCCTAACAAGAGTATAGGAAGAGGGTTAAGAACTCTAAGGAGGACCACCACTCCCAGGAGGATCCTATTATTTATGCTTCTTGATATGAAGCCAAGATTCTATTAGCTTATTGACGCAAACACTTATGCACTGTTGTCTTGTTTCAGACTACTGCTACACCAGACTCTAATCTTTTTCGCCAATCCGTATATTAAGATCTACATTATTTAGTTTATATGTGGACATGGTTATTGTCCTGTCAACATTTTAGAACTTTGCATTTGTCTTATATTAACTGCATCTGCCACTTCTCCGACCACTGCATCAGTCTAATTCAAATCTTCGGAAGTTGCTCGAAGTCCTCGTCAGAAATGAATTCGAGGGGCCTATTTTTGGTTGTTCATCGGCCAAACTTGCGATGTCGCTCTTCTATGCCCTCATCTATGTTCGTTTATGTAGATTGTGAACTGCAGGGGGCCCCAACACAGACCCCTGTGGCACACCGGCTCGTGTACGCTTCCATTGATTCTCCCCATTTTATGCAAACTCTCTGCTGCCTATTTGTCAAACCATGACTCTATCAGGAAACAAATTTCTCCTCCTATTCATGTGCTTTAATTTTCCTCAATGTCTCTGATGTGGGACCCTGTCAAAAAGCCTTACTGAAGTCCATATAAACCAATATCATATTCATTACCATGATCTACTCCTCAATAATTCTTAGTGAAAAAAAGTTAATAAATTCGTAAGGCAGGAACGCCTTTTGTAAAACCATGCTGAGATTCGTTGATTATTTATGCTTTTCAAGGTGGCTACGAATGCCTCGGCAATATTGATTCCATAAATTTTCCCACTATGGAGGTTTAGGCTTATTGGTCCTATAGTTCGAGCTAAGGACCCCTGTCACCTGTTTTGAAAATAGGATCACATTTTGCCATTTTCCACTTATCTGGCACCATGCCAGTTTTGTAGTGAAATGTTGAAAAGATTAGCCAAGGTCGTGCTAAGCTCCTCTTTACATTCCTTTAGAACCCTTGCATACAGTTCATCAGGGCTGGGATTTGTTAGGTTTTAATTTATCTATTTGCCTACAGGACCAAGTCACTTGTGACCCTACATAGTGCCCAGTTATTATCGTCCTGTTCTACATAAATTTATCATTACTGGTATATCACTGGAAAGTCCAAATGATTCCTTTACTAGGAACATTACCTGAAGGATGTTAAATGTGAATCTGGACATTAATCGGTGCGACTTCGTGGAAGTTCAAACCGTCCAGATTAACTACTAATTATAGGATGGGCGTTATGACGTTAAAGGCCCAGCTCTGCGAACTGAGCAAGGGACTAACAAAATTGGTGGACTGCTTATTAATGATATAATTTAATAAACAGTTAATAATATATAGTTCTTACATCCGGCGACGATAAATGCACTCTTAAGTGCACTAGGTGATCCACTCTGAGCGAAGTAATTGGGTAATAATCTTATGTGGACAATTTCCGGGTGTGAGTCAACTGAGAGGAACTAATGAGGGGTATGTGACGCGGTTAATGAAATAATAACAGTACTGTGCTGGGACTGACTTGGGATACTGGAGAGTCTTGTTATTGTTAAAGTTCATAATTCCTGTATGCCAATAAATTATCCAGGGAGCATAGGCTTATGCTCTGAGAGAAGGGAATACTATTAGTCCATTTTGAGGGATTCAATAGAAATATGGATGGCCTGGGAGTTGGTGCCTAGATGCAGTAATGTGTGGGGCTAACTGGGATATGAGAGAGGATTGTATTGTTAAAGTCTCAAAATTCCAGTATGGCCACAAATTAACCCGAGAGCATAGACTTGTGTCACACCTTACAATAAGAGGGAAATAGTTAACCAGAAGCATGGAGGCTTGAGTGTGCTTTGGATGGCGCTCCCCCTGAGGAGTTAACAGGTGGAATGAATTAATGGTCATTATGTAAATACCAATGTTGGAGTTCCCAAGCCAGGTGGCCAGCTGACAGATGGAAAATGTACTCCACAATTGTTAAGTCGTTAGCAACTACCTCCGCCGGCCGCAGTGTGGAAAATTTTTTATTTGCCGAAGTATAGTGCCTTAGAGTGGTTTAATGTGTCACTATGAGTCAAAAATGTATTTGACAATAGGATAGAACCAAGAGTGCCCTTGCGCATGCGCGGATGTGCGGGGGGTATGGTCGACTTGGGGCATGGGGCAGGCGTCGGAGTGTTTTGCATCGTGTGGGTGAGGAGGCTGGGAAAGCTGGACCAGGATACTTGGCATTCACGGCGCCTAAGGATTAATATAGGCCCTCACTTCATATAGGACACGTGTCGTAACTGTTCTTGGTGAAGAGTGAGGGAAGTTGATTTACGGGACCACCTTCAAAGGTGGTATAAAATTAGGTGTATAATGGTTCGACCGGGTGTTACGGAGTCGTTGTATCAGTGCGCGGCCTGGTGGTCCAGGGGAAATAACCCGCCCCCCCCCCCCCCCCCCCCCCCCCCCCCCCCCCCTGAGTTAATCCTCATCATCGGCCTCAGATTCTTAATGAAGTGACCTCTAATGTGTATATAATTTTGAGTTGTTTAAATCATCTTTTGAATGGTAATGTAATGAGTGATTAACATTAATTTAAGAGGAATGAGGGATGTGAAATAGATCGCCCCGTTTTACTCCGAGCGTGAACGCGTTTTGATTCTCGTACCGTGGGGATAGTGAAGCTTTATGGAATCACGACTTCCTAAACCGGGACAAACCAAGGCCACCTCGTCCTGATGGATTAAGAACGTGTCGGTGTAGCAGGACATCGAAATGAGATGGTTGAATGGAGGAAATAGGAGCATCAATCACCCACCGCTTTTAAGTAACCCTTCTAGATGTTAGCCGGACTGATACTGGCCAGTTAGGTATGTTGTATTGGAATAGGTAATGCGTGATCCGCTACATCAAGTAACCATCCAGAGATATCTGGTAAGTGGTGAGATTATGTACAGTGTTTCCTTGATGGTATATCCATGTGTAACCTACCCACCCCCTTCATTCAGTTAAACTAATAAAATCCTATAACAGTCACAATTCATTAGTGCACCGTCTTTTTGTGGGTGCTAATTCCAATCCAACACTGGTCTCGGATAGCGTCAGGATAAGATTTTGAGGTCGAAGGCAAAACCTTGGCGTGACCAGGGGTGGTTAAGTTTTCTCACCTTTTACACGGGGTGATACGGTAAACAAATATGTCTCCCATGAGATTACTTGTATGGATATAATATTGAGGTACATACAGGTAAGCACCTAGAAAATTTTCCATACCCTCCCTCCAACCTTCCTAGGCCAACCCCTTACCCTGCCTTCCTTCCACTATAGATTTTATACATCTCTAAGTCACTCTGTTTTTGTTCAATCTCTCTACATGTTCAAAGCCACCGCAGGCAACCCCTCCCTCAGCCTCTGGATAATAATTTTGGTAAATCAGGCACCTCTTCATAATTTTCAAAAACTATGGATACTCACACTATATTCAATCACACATTGCCCTCAGACATGACATCTCCATGCCTACAGCCTTCTCCTTGTTGCAACCATTCACACCCATGTTCACACCCATCTAAGAGCGTTGGTTAACTATACTCTCATACATTTCCATCTTTAGCTTCCACGGACAAAATTTTAGGTCTCCACAGACTCCTCAGTTGCACCTCTCAACCTTTTCCTATCAATTTCTGATTCACCTCTATGCTGACACGTTCACTCCTAAAATATCTTAACACATTAAACCTCCTCCCATACCTCTCTCCCGCCAATCTGATATCGGTCTTTTGTTACCTATTTTTTTTGTTATCCTCATCCTTGCCTCTTTCCTATGCATTTCACTTTAATTTTCTTTATTTTACATACCTACCCAACCCTGCAAACTTTCTTCAGAAATCTCCAAAAGCAGTGTTTTCTCAGCATCACCCTTAAGCTGAGGGACTGACATCTCACAGCTACATCTCCTAGGTGATGGACTGATTACATATCTTTACCTCTTAACTGCTTCTGCTGCCTCCTCTGCACTGGACTGAAAGAAACCCTACGTGTCGGCAAATGCGAAATGGTCTGGAATATAAATATACCTAACTGTTTGTACATGTGTGTAAACATTAACATACCTGTAGTTTTCTCCACAAAATATTCCGTTTGTTAGTTGGCTGACGATGCTGTGATAAGTGTGTGTATCCCTGCACTTGAGTTCTGATGTGGCGACTTCTTGAATAACTATGTGAAATAACTATTTAAAGTGATGAATGGTTTTGAAAACCGAAAGTGGAAGAAATGAGACACTTATGCAAACATGGGAATCTTTTATTGAAGACGTTTTGCCACACAGTGGCTTCATTAAGTCCAATACAAAGTGAAAGGGGTAAGTGAGAGTAGAGTTTGAGGTAATCAGTCCTCAACCTGGATGCGATGTGTTCAGACTGAATGTGTTCAGGACTGAAACACATCGATTCAGGTTGAGGGACTGATTACCTTCATCTTTGTGTATTTAGTTCTACTGTCTTCCATTCATGTCCATGAATTTATTTTGATAAAAGCCTCTGGATGGTGAAATGTTACACTAAAGATACTAGGTGTTGCACATGTGTAATTCTCAACTCTCTGCAGGACTTGGAGGAAAGAAACAAAGGGCTATTTAGAGCCCCTGGAAGACATAGACAAGATGATTACCAATTTCAGTGGCAACTGAAACTGGCAACTCAAAGAATGGAGCGGGTCTGGAGAGTACTTTTTACCAGACTGAACTCCAAAGGAAGCCAATGTGATGGAAGAAACATAATCCCACCAAACAAGTGTATTTTAGATTCATGGATAACACCAGTGGGTGACTGTTTCATCCGCTTAAGATCGCAGGAGTCACTCTGTGTCTATTGTAACGGTAACTGCCCCATGTAGCACGTTTCAACGTACCGCACAAGTAGGAGACCACAAAGCACACATTTCTGAGAATGTCTGCCTGGGTTTGGGGGTATAGATTGTGAAGCCGCGGTATAATTGAGGTTGTGAATAGGTGTAACAGCTCATCAGTAGTGGCGACGCACAAGGGTCCTCACTAGAGCAGTCTGGCTCAAATCAGGTCCCAATACTCAGTCAAACTGCCAACATGGGCTTCAAACGAGGGGGAGAAAGATGAATAAGGAAGTAGGAGGATTGGGAAAATTATCACTGTCATGCAAGTCCAACGAGTACAGATTCAGATAAAGTACTAGTGCAGTTGATGAAGAGCAAACTGAGGATTGATGCAAGAAGAGATTAGTGAGGATCAAAATGGGTGGGAACACCATATTTAAAACACGGTGGGGGGAGAGAAGTGAAAAGAGCTTCTAACTGAATGCTGCAAGTCATAACAAGGGACCCCCCCCCCGAGGTAACTGGTGAGCATTAAAAACTGCCAAATAACAGAAGTGGTGGTGTAATTGAAAGGAAAACAGAATGCAAATCTGGGATAATACCTGAGAAAAGGAAGATACAACCAAAGAACGACTGTATACCACTTATTTCATGTAGATGGTGCTGCAGTGCAATGCAAACAAAAGTATGAATTAAAGAAACCTGATGGTATGGTATACTAGGGATACAAGAAGTGCACTTCATAAATTCCATTGGGAAAAGGATCCAATGAATATAATGAAACAGTTAGCCTGAAGATGGAATGGATACAGCGGAGCATAACTTGGGTTCTTGTAACAAACTCAAACAAGGGGGAAAACTGGGGAGCAAACCTGAAGCTCTCCCTGGTTGACCTCTGAGGCTCGGATATTCAACTGTCAATAAGCATCATCTGCAAAGAGGAGGATACTGGAAATATGACGCAGTAGGTATCTATGGAATTCAAGGGTTGTAAAGGTCGAGGCAGCGGGGAAAATGAGTAGCAGCAATGGAATGGAACACTTTCGTGGGTTTTGCCTGCCCCCCCCCTCTCATCCTGCGACTGCTTGACAGAGTAGGAACAGAGCAAGACATCTCATCTTCGCCTGGGACCCATCCTGGGAATAGATCTGTTCATTATCAGCAGAGCCTTCAAACATAGGAGGGATGTGGGAGGCCTTACTGTATGTACAAGGACAATATTGTCAAAGTACACACTTGGATCACTTCGAGGAACAGCGTTGTGGTGAAACAGTTTTCATGCCCACAAGCCGGGCAGCCAGCACCAACTTCACTCTGGCTTGTACCCTTCTCCGAA
Organism: Cherax quadricarinatus; assembly: GCF_026875155.1. Classification (NCBI taxonomy): domain Eukaryota; kingdom Metazoa; phylum Arthropoda; class Malacostraca; order Decapoda; family Parastacidae; genus Cherax; species Cherax quadricarinatus. The sequence continues at coordinate 8,346,679 of NC_069493.1, forward strand.
CATCACTCCATCTGAGATCATACATACCCAGGATGACTAGAGTATGGAACTAATTCGTACAGCATACTGTCAACGAGATAACGTCAGTTGATCAAATGAAAATGCTGGCCTACAGATGGCTCCAACTTCATCCTGTTCCCTACTTGTATGTCTCATTAACAATAAAATGCTTCCATGAGCTGATGTCTAGGTAACAAGCTCTTAGCTTGCAATTAAAAGTTCGGAATCCTTAATGTATAATAGTTTGTTAATAAACTAGGTAGCCTTAAACCTTGTCAAACCTGTGTAAAAAAAAAAAAAGAAAAAAAAAGTGAAGAGTAGTGATGGGAGGTGGATCACTGTCCATCAATAGTTTAGTTTCCTCAATATATTTGGAGATAGCTTTAAGTGTTTCAGAGGACAAGGATGTCTATGTGGGATGACATCAGAGATAGAAGAGGAGAGTGAGTAAAGATTGAGGTGATGATGAAAGGTCAGTAAGGTGACTATAAGTTAATAACATTGACTGCAGACTAAACCAAGGAATGGTTGAGGTTTAAACCCACGGCAAGAGTGTCCTAATACAGTGAACCCCCGACTTACAAAGGCCTCATCTTACAATAAAATCGACTTACAAAGTGTTTCAGAATAAAAATTTGCACCCGACATACGAACAAAAACTAGATTTACCTCATTTTGTCCTGAACGCTCCAGGGAGCTCTCCGGGCCTGACCGCATCTAGGGGGCTTCTTGGCTTGACCGCAGTCCCGGGGGGCTCTCTGGCCTGACCGCGTCCAGGGGGCTCTCTGCTTGACCGGTTTCCAGGTGGCTCTCTGGCTTGACCGGTCAGGGGCTCTCTGCTTGACGCGTCCAGGGGGCTCTCGGCTTGACCGCGTCCACGGGGGCTCTCTGGCTTGACCAGCGTACAGGGGGCTCTCTGGCTTGACCAGTTCCAGGGGGCTCTCTGGCTTGACGCCGGTTCCAGGGGGGGCTCTCTGGGCTTGACGCGTCCAGGGGGCTCTCTGGACTGACCGCGTCAGGGGGCTCTCTGGCTTGACCGCGTCCAGGGGGCTCTGGCTTGACGCGTCCGGGGGCTCTGCGACTGGTAGCCGTGAGGCTCGGTCAGATGACCGAAATTCAACAGAGGGTTATCGTCTAAGACAGGCATGTAAACACTTGTCCTGTTCTGACGAACCTTACCTGACCTGATTGTGTGAATCTCGATGCATATATTGTAGTTTATTTTTATGATGATACTTTATTGTTGTTATTTTTGTGATTATACTCCCTATAAATGTAATTTTCTTTGTAAGTAATCGTGATTAAAGGTTTTGCTTTTACTCATCTTGGTCAGTGACATTTCTTTATTAATAATCATCATCAACATCGGTCCCGTAGCTCGGTTGGTAGTGCCACTCAGCTCACACACTGAATGTTTGTCTGGTGCGATCCCTGGTACGGGTGGAAACATTAGGGGCGTGTTTCCTTAAGGACATCTGCTGAGGATTCGAACATGCCCAGCCCTTCTTAGGGCAGGGTAGGTGCCGAGCAGAGCTTGCAGCTCTCAAGACTGTCATTCCATTAGCCCCTTGGGGCGAGGATGGCAGATCAGAGAGGGCCTAGCTTGGCCCTATGAGCCATGTGAGGGGCGGGGCATGTGGCTAGGCCTGGGGACAGTTGGTCCAAAGATGAGGGGGTTACCTATGCCTCCTCCCATGGGGACTTAGGTACTTCAGTCACTCCTAGACAGGGACCAAGGCCGGGCCACACTTGAAAAGGCCCGGCGCCAGGAGAATACAGGCGAATCTTAAAATAAAACTTTCTGACCTGTTCACCTAGCATTAAGTAGCGTACCTGTGTTTAAACGTGTAGCGTGGGTACATCCAAATGCTCTGCATAACCAGAGGCTTTATTTCAGTGTCAGCTATGGTCTGTATAGTTGTATCCTTTTATTTTAGAACTTGTAGAAATAAACGATTATGGAAAATTTATATGGGGTTACATGTATGCTACCTTACATTACATTCATTCACGTAATCTCATTGGGAGGTGGACACATATGCTGTTTCAGTAGTGACCAGTGTAGACATGTGAGATAACTTAGACACCTGGCACTGCAGGTGTCCCCTTCGACCTACACAATCTTACCCCATATCTAGCCGAGACCTGTATGACGTGGATAGCACTCACAAGTACGGCGCTACAATTATTTGTGGAACTGTAATTGATTATTGGTATGACTGATTGAAAGGTGGGAGTAGCGTTACACAACATATCTATCAAGGAAAACTGCATTATAATACTGCAATTCCACCCCGATATTCTTGGGCCGGCCCCCCCCCCCCCCCCCACCCCCCCCCCCCCCCTCGGTGGTACTTGATTGTAGCTCGTCTCCTTCTTTTTATTTTCTTATTTATTTTTTGTTTTTTTTTTTTTTTTTTTTTCCCCCCCCCACACTTTTTTTTTTGAGCCACCTCAACTCTCCAATTACAACATCACTAACGGGGCCCGTAGTTGGTTATAAACTATAAGGGTTACTTAACTGTGAGTGTGTGATGCTCCTTATTTCCTCCATGTACCATCTCATTTCTATGGTCTCCTGTACACGATGCGGTTCTTATTTCAGCAGGCCGAGGTATCTGTTGGGTTGTCCCGGTGTTGAATTCGGGACGCCATAAACTCCATACCTCTGGACAGGAATCACGAGGTTAATAGATGTTCATCAGAGAACGGCCGACTCATTTCACTTCACACCATTCTCTTAGTGTTGTTACACTGATTACCTTCACAGCCACCATACGGCTTACCGTCTCATCACTATTATGCACATTAGGAGGTCACTCCCATTAAGCGTCTTAAGACTGATGTGTGATGATAAATCATGGCATTTTCCCTGCACGCATCCATGGCATCACGCAGTCACCCCGGTTCCTCCCATTATTCACTAATATTACCCTTTATTATGGTGGTCCCGTAAAATCACGTCTCCCTCACTCTTCACAGGAACAGTTACGACATTCCTTATTATGAAGTGAGGCTATAATAATCCTTAGGCCGCGGGGTGCCAATTTTCCTGGTCCCATTTTTATTCCCAGTCTTAACTCTATTCAAACACTCTGCCCTGAGCCACACCGCCTGTCTGCCACAGAGTTCTGTTGGTCTTTTCCATTCTTCACATTCATTTTTGAGCCATATCAACACATTGAAACCTATAAGCATACAAGCTTATGGAAAAATAAAATATTTTCCACTATTATTGCAATTCATTATTATCTACAATGTAAGTGCTGAAACCTAAAGAGTTATAAACAAAATCTAGGACAGTTTTTTTCGGAATTTATCGCATACTACAAATGTACAAATAATGGCACAAAGGAGAGAGGAGCTTACATCGTTTTGACTCACGTTTTGGTCCGACTTGGACATTTACAGTTACACCTACAGAACAGAGTGAAGAAGCTAGTATATATAAGGCGAGCATGAAAAGACGGAACAGAGATGAAGAAGAGGAAAGTAGTGGCAGGTAGTGAAGTGGCAGGACTGGACTAGGTTCACTCTAGTGGTAGAAGTCATTATAGTTAACTTGAAGGGTATACTAAATTTTTTAACAAAAACTTCATCTCTAGCCTTCATACGAAATACAATGTAGTTTGCATTTGTGACTCCAACAAATTCTTCTTAAGTTGCCATTAATCATGGTTGTCAAAGCCTAAAGAATATAAACACTGTGATGTCATAAGCATCTTAAAAGAACCTACGGAGCAACAGACAAAAATGCATTAATACACTCGTCTATATTTTCTTCTTTCAAAAGCCAGCTGTATCCCACTGAGCAGGCGTGACTTCAGAAAAAAAAGTTTTTTCTTTATACTTATTAACATATGCAGGAGAAAGTTACTAACGTCTTGCTCCCGGCATTTGAGTCGCGCTTTAGACACTCATGGTTTCGGAGAAGAATCAGTTCCACTTCACCATGGAGATAAGAGGAAATAAACAGACAAGACTAGTAAGAAAATAGAAGAAAACCCAGATGGGGTATAATATATATGCTTGTACATGTATGTGAAGTGTGACTTAAGTATAAGTAGATGTAGCATGGACGTACCTGAAATCTTGCATGTATATGCGACAAAAAGACACAGCAATCCTACATCATGTAAAACAATTACTGCCTGAGTTCTGTTTTCCCCTCATTGGCAGAGACAGTAGTACCACCCTGCAGGTGGTTGCTGTCTACCAACTTTCTTCCCCCCCTAATAATGTCTATATTTTTATAATATTTATATATATATGTCGTGCGAATCGGCAGACACTTGCGATCTGGCTTAAATAGCACACGCCTCTACCTTAGCCATATAAGACAAGTGAAAATGTTTTGTATCGGTTAAATTTCGCCAAAAATCATTCTAACTAACGAACAAATATATATTTCACTGTGTTTGTTTTAGTATATTAAATTATTGTAAACAAATCTAACATATATTTAGTTGGTTAGGCTAAAAATAAATTGTTCTTGTTATAATAAGGTGAGGTAGTTTTCTAGATTCATTTCAGTGCAAAATTATAATTTTTACATTAACATTATGAAAAAAATATGTTTTAAAAGTATAAGAGAAAATTTTAGAAAGGACTTAATTTTAAATGAGTTTTTGCTAATTGACCAGTTTTACAATTCGGCACGACATTTTTAAATCTATATATATCTATATATATTATAGATATATATAATATATATATCTATATATATATATATATATAACTATATATATATATGTATATATATCTATATATATATTTTGTCGTACCGAATAGGCAGAACTTGCGATCTTGGCTTAAATAGCAACGCTCATCTTGCCCCTATAGGGACAAGTGAAAATGTGTGTATGCTATAATTTCGCCAAGAATCATTCTGAGCCTAACGAAAAAAAATATTTTTCACTGTGTTTGTTTAGTAATAAATTATTGTAAACAAATCTAAAATTATTTAGTTGGGATAGGCTAAATAAATGTTCTTGTTATACATAAGGGTAGGTAAGTTTTCTAAGTTTCTTTTTGGTGCAATCATTATAAATTTTTACATCAGCATTAATGAAAAAAATTATCTTTAAAACGTATAAGAGAAATTTTTTTAAAGGACTTAATTTTAATGAGGTCTTGCTAATTGACAGTTTTACATATTCGGCACGGACAGATATATATATCTATATAAATATATTCTATGATATATATATATATATATATCTTTATATATTGTATATATCTATATATATATACTATATCTTATATATATCTATATATATATATATCTATAATGTATATATATATATATATAACTAATATATATATATAATGTTTAATATATATATATAATGTTATATTATATATATCATATATATATATAGTCTATCTTATAATAATATTATTATATATATATATATATATTAATGTATATATATATCTATATATTCTATATATAGATTTTACTATATATATATGTATTATATCTATATATATATATATATATATATATATATTATATAATGTCTATATATTTATATAATGTAAATATATATATATTATATACTTATATATATATAGATATATGTATATATATATATAACTATATATTATATATATATAATGTATCTATATATATATATATATATATATTATTATTTGTATATATATATTTATATTAATAAATATATATATATATATATATATATATACTAGTATATGATATATATATATATATAAATGTATATATATATATATATATACTATATGTATATATATACTGTATATGTATATATATATATATATATATATATTATATATATATATATATATATATACTATATATATATGTATATAATAATATATATAAAATATAAATATATATTATATATATATATATATATATATTTTATATATATATATATATTAATTTTTTATTGACACATCTGCGTTTCCCACCAAGGCAGGTGGCCCGAACAAGAAAAACTTTCAACCGCATTCACTCCATCACTGTCTGCCAGATGGTGTTTTACACTACAGTTATAGAACAACATTAACACCCCTCCTTCAGAGAGCAGCTACTGTACTTTCCCATCTCCAGGACTCAGGTCCGGCCTGCCGTTTCCCTGATTCCCTTCTAAATGTTGCCTTGCTATACACTCGACAGCACATCAAGTGCTAAAAAACCATTTGCCTCTGTTCACTCTATCTAAATGCATGCTTGTGAAGTCCAGCCCCTACCCACAAAACTTGTTTTATACCCCCCCCTGTGGAAATTTTTGATTTTCCGAAGCTATAGTGTAATAGGTGTGTTTAATGTGTCATATGAGTCAAAAATGTATTTGACAATAGGATAGAACCAAGAGTTCCCCTTGCGCATGCGCGGTGTGCGGGGGTATAGGTCGACTGGGCAAGGGGCAGGCGGGAGTGTTTTTGAATGTGGAGAGGAGGCTGGGAAGCCTGGAACCAGGAAAATTGGCATTCACGGCGGCCTACGGAATTATATAGGCCTCACTTATAATAGGAAAGTGTCCGTAATGTTCCTGGTGAAGAGTGAGGGAACATGATTACGGGACCACCGCTAAAAAGGTGGTAAAATTAGTGATATAATGGTTCGCCGGGTGGTTACGGGTGGCGCAGCCCTTGGTGTGTGTCCACGCGGGAACTACCCGTGAGTTAATCCTCACACATCGGCCTCAGATTTAATGAAGTGACCTCTATGTGTATAAACAATAATTATGAGATGTTAAATATCTTGTGAATGGTAATGTAATGAGTGATAATAACATTAAGTTAGAGAATGCGGGATGTGAATAGATCGCCCTGCTCCGAGTGAACGCGTGATTCTCGTACCGACGGATTAGTGAAGCTTTATGGAATCACGACTTCTAAACTGGGACAAACCACGGACCACCCGTTCCTAGCTGGATGGAATAAGAACCGATGTCGGTGTCAGCAGGACATCCGAATGAGGAAGGTGATTGGCAGGAAATAGGAGCATCAATCACCCCCATTTAAATAACAAGTAACCCTTCTAGTATGTAGCAGACTGATACTGGCCATGTTAGGTATGTTGTTATTGGCTAGGTTATGAGTGATCCAGCTTCATCAAGTAACACCAGAGAATATCTGGTAAGTGGTGTGAGTTATGTACAAGTGTTTCCTTGATGGATATATATCCATGTGTAACCTACCCCACCCCCTTCATTCAGTTAAACTAATATATCTATACTGTCCAATTAATTAGTAGCACAAATTAAATTGTGCTTACTAATTAGCACCCAATTAATTCGTGGGTGCTATCCAATCCATACGGGTCTTTTCTTTTTGGATAGATAAGGATAAGATTGTGAGTCGAAGCGAACCCACTTGTCGCGACCAGGGGTGGTTAAGTTTTCTCACATGTCTACACGGTCGTGACTACGGTAAACCAATTGGTTGTCTCCCAATGAGATTCCTTGTATGATATATAATGTTGGGTACATAAGGTAAGCACCCTATAAAATTTTCCACATCTGCCCGCTGGTCCTCCTGAACCGTTGCAATCAGTGAAAAAACTTATTGAATTAATTACTTAATAATTAAGTGAAGATTGATGGAAGTGGGCTCACTGGCGTACACACTTTAATCGATCGGTGTGGAGATGGATAATTCGCCAATTAATTGCTAGCACATGTGGTGGCTGGATTTAATACAGAGTAAAGTGCAAGAATTACTCTTTAGGCGCCTACATCAGTTGTTATAATCAGTGCATTAATAATTCTCTAACATGACTGGATCTGATGGCGTTTATCGTGGCAGACAAGTCCGTGGCATTTTAGAGTACTGAAAGCTCATTACAGGCTATAAAAGCAATGTGACCCGAAGATTTGAATTTAATGAATCAAAGAACGTGACCCTAATGAATTTAAAGCTATATTTTAGATGCTTTAGAGAGTAGATTTGATCCCGCCCCCCCCCCCCCCCCCCGGCTACAATTGTGGTTTAAGCTGTGAAGAGTCTGTTCTGGAGAATTGTGCAGATGCGAATGGAAATGAATGTTTTAATTTAATCATCATTAGGAATTGGAGAAAAATGTCTTATAAAAGTAAGGGCTTGGAATAAATTAAAGGGTGTAAGCAGCAGTGATCAACCTATTAATGGCAAAGGGTGGGTTTGCAAACCTCCAGAGTACGGTTTGGAGGAAGCAGACTTGGTGGCAGAATTATTGTTTCATTGCAGACCTGTCAGCCAAACCGTTCTAAGGTATATAACACATAATGACTCTGGAAGTATCTGTCAAGTCTCAAAAGGAAAAATAATCCCAGTGGGTATAATCATAGTTAGCGTTTAAATAGGCACCTATCAAGTCAGGAATCAAGTATAGTGTTTCCTCCTCAAGGTAAGGGAATAAGTTCCCTCAGTAAGATGTAACCCAGTTAATAAGAGGCAGGCAAGAAAGCGAACTTACAAAATGGTATAATATTCCGACAGATTGTTAGGTAAGACACATAAGCAACAGTAGGTTCTTTCTTTTTGAAACGTTTTCGCTTACACAGTAGGCTCTTCAGTCGAGTACAGAAAGTTGATTGAAGCAGAAGATCCTTGAAGACGTGTAATCAGTCATCACCTTAAGTTTTGAGGTGGTCAGTCCCTAGTCTGGAGAAGAGCAATGTTCCGTTGTCTGGAAACAATCTTGTTTCAGAAAAGGAACAATGCTCTTCTCAAGACTGACGGGAATTGACCACCTCAAAACTTTAAGGAGCTGATGGACTGATTACTTCGTCTTCAAGTATCTTCTGCTGTATCAACTTTTCTGTACTCGACTGAAGAAGCCTACTGTGTAGGCGAAACGTTTCAAAATAAAGATACCTAACTGTTGCTTATGTGTCTTACCTAACAAGGAAAAGAGAGACTGCCTCTTCTGCCAGGGTACTCATTTCACTAAAAATTGTAATGCCTATAATTCATGGGATATTAAAGTGGGAAAGAATGAAAGAACTTGCACAGATTTATCAGATGTCTAGACAATCATAATGTAAAGGATTGTCATACCAAATTGAACAGTTGCTATCAATGCAACAAGGGAAGGCACCATGCAGTTATGTGCAGGGTTGTATGTGATTCTTATAATAATTGTGACAATAATGTTAATGTTAATAACCCGGGACACTACACTGACTGATATAAAGTTGAGCTATGGCAATAAGGATGCATAGCTGAAGGTAGCCTTGCCGGCGTTGGATGTAAATAATCAGGATAAAGGGCTAAATCCAAATGCATGCGGCGTTCCACTCTATCAACACTGGTACGGGTCCATGGAATATATCGGCATACTAGCCTAGTAATAATGATAGAGGAAAGTAGTGAATACAGTCATGGTGTCTTACTCATATGAGGTCAACCCCAGGTACAAGTATTCTTCATATGAGAATGATGTTGAACAGTTATTTGTGGGAGCTGGACAGCATAGGGATTAATATAAGAACATATGAACGAAGGAACACTGCAGAAGGCCTACTTGCCATGCGAGGCAGGTCCAAGTCTCCTACCGGCTTAAGTCCAATGCACCCAACCTAGTCAGTCAGGTCACTGACTTAAGGGAGGAACACGGCAACCGACCTGTTAGCACAAGCTATCAGGTCTAACCTACACCCACCAATCTACTCATGTATTATCCAACCCCCCCCCCCCCCCTATTTTTTAAAAGCTAACAACGTTTGGCCTCTTACGGTACTGGGGAGTTTGTTCCACTCATCCACAACTCTATTACCAAACAGTACTTTCCTATCACCATCCTAGAACTGAAATTTTCCAACTTAAACCACCCCTTGCTGCGAGTCCTGTCTAGGACCCTCATATATTTCCCCCCCCCCAATTTTCCCCCCCCCCCCCCCCCCCCCCCCCCCCCCCCCCCCCCCCCCCCACACCCCCCCCCCCCCACCCCACCCCCCCCCCCCCCCAGATATTTTCAGACACTATTTACATCCCCTTTATTTAGTCCTGTCTTCACGTATACACTCATGATATCCCCCTAATTCTACGTCTTTCTAGTAGTGCAGTTCGGGGCCCTTAGTCTATCTCATAGGAAGGTTTCTGAGCATGGGATCATCTTTGTCATCCTCCTTGTACATTTTTCAGAGAATTTTTTAATCCATTGTAATACGGTGACCAAAACTGTGCAGCATATCTAAATGAGGCCTAACAAGAGTATAGGAAGAGGGTTAAGAACTCTAAGGAGGACCACCACTCCCAGGAGGATCCTATTATTTATGCTTCTTGATATGAAGCCAAGATTCTATTAGCTTATTGACGCAAACACTTATGCACTGTTGTCTTGTTTCAGACTACTGCTACACCAGACTCTAATCTTTTTCGCCAATCCGTATATTAAGATCTACATTATTTAGTTTATATGTGGACATGGTTATTGTCCTGTCAACATTTTAGAACTTTGCATTTGTCTTATATTAACTGCATCTGCCACTTCTCCGACCACTGCATCAGTCTAATTCAAATCTTCGGAAGTTGCTCGAAGTCCTCGTCAGAAATGAATTCGAGGGGCCTATTTTTGGTTGTTCATCGGCCAAACTTGCGATGTCGCTCTTCTATGCCCTCATCTATGTTCGTTTATGTAGATTGTGAACTGCAGGGGGCCCCAACACAGACCCCTGTGGCACACCGGCTCGTGTACGCTTCCATTGATTCTCCCCATTTTATGCAAACTCTCTGCTGCCTATTTGTCAAACCATGACTCTATCAGGAAACAAATTTCTCCTCCTATTCATGTGCTTTAATTTTCCTCAATGTCTCTGATGTGGGACCCTGTCAAAAAGCCTTACTGAAGTCCATATAAACCAATATCATATTCATTACCATGATCTACTCCTCAATAATTCTTAGTGAAAAAAAGTTAATAAATTCGTAAGGCAGGAACGCCTTTTGTAAAACCATGCTGAGATTCGTTGATTATTTATGCTTTTCAAGGTGGCTACGAATGCCTCGGCAATATTGATTCCATAAATTTTCCCACTATGGAGGTTTAGGCTTATTGGTCCTATAGTTCGAGCTAAGGACCCCTGTCACCTGTTTTGAAAATAGGATCACATTTGCCATTTTCCACTTATCTGGCACCATGCCAGTTTGTAGTGATATGTTGAAAAGATTAGCCAAGGTCGTGCTAAGCTCCTCTTTACATTCCTTTAGAACCCTTGCATACAGTTCATCAGGGCTGGGATTTGTTAGGTTTTAATTTATCTATTTGCCTACAGGACCAAGTCACTTGTGACCCTACATAGTGCACAGTTTATTATCGTCCTGTTCTACATAATTTATCATTACTGGAATATCACTGGAAAGTCCAAATGATTCCTTTACTCAGGAACAATACCTGAAGGATGTTAAATGTGAATCTGGACATTAATCGGTGCGACTTCGTGGAAGTTCAAACCGTCCAGATTAACTACTAATTATAGGATGGGCGTTATGACGTTAAAGGCCCAGCTCTGCGAACTGAGCAAGGGACTAACAAAATTGGTGGACTGCTTATTAATGATATAATTTAATAAACAGTTAATAATATATAGTTCTTACATCCGGCGACGATAAATGCACTCTTAAGTGCACTAGGTGATCCACTCTGAGCGAAGTAATTGGGTAATAATCTTATGTGGACAATTTCCGGGTGTGAGTCAACTGAGAGGAACTAATGAGGGGTATGTGACGCGGTTAATGAAATAATAACAGTACTGTGCTGGGACTGACTTGGGATACTGGAGAGTCTTGTTATTGTTAAAGTTCATAATTCCTGTATGCCAATAAATTATCCAGGGAGCATAGGCTTATGCTCTGAGAGAAGGGAATACTATTAGTCCATTTTGAGGGATTCAATAGAAATATGGATGGCCTGGGAGTTGGTGCCTAGATGCAGTAATGTGTGGGGCTAACTGGGATATGAGAGAGGATTGTATTGTTAAAGTCTCAAAATTCCAGTATGGCCACAAATTAACCCGAGAGCATAGACTTGTGTCACACCTTACAATAAGAGGGAAATAGTTAACCAGAAGCATGGAGGCTTGAGTGTGCTTTGGATGGCGCTCCCCCTGAGGAGTTAACAGGTGGAATGAATTAATGGTCATTATGTAAATACCAATGTTGGAGTTCCCAAGCCAGGTGGCCAGCTGACAGATGGAAAATGTACTCCACAATTGTTAAGTCGTTAGCAACTACCTCCGCCGGCCGCAGTGTGGAAAATTTTTTATTTGCCGAAGTATAGTGCCTTAGAGTGGTTTAATGTGTCACTATGAGTCAAAAATGTATTTGACAATAGGATAGAACCAAGAGTGCCCTTGCGCATGCGCGGATGTGCGGGGGGTATGGTCGACTTGGGGCATGGGGCAGGCGTCGGAGTGTTTTGCATCGTGTGGGTGAGGAGGCTGGGAAAGCTGGACCAGGATACTTGGCATTCACGGCGCCTAAGGATTAATATAGGCCCTCACTTCATATAGGACACGTGTCGTAACTGTTCTTGGTGAAGAGTGAGGGAAGTTGATTTACGGGACCACCTTCAAAGGTGGTATAAAATTAGGTGTATAATGGTTCGACCGGGTGTTACGGAGTCGTTGTATCAGTGCGCGGCCTGGTGGTCCAGGGGAAATAACCCGCCCCCCCCCCCCCCCCCCCCCCCCCCCCCCCCCCCTGAGTTAATCCTCATCATCGGCCTCAGATTCTTAATGAAGTGACCTCTAATGTGTATATAATTTTGAGTTGTTTAAATCATCTTTTGAATGGTAATGTAATGAGTGATTAACATTAATTTAAGAGGAATGAGGGATGTGAAATAGATCGCCCCGTTTTACTCCGAGCGTGAACGCGTTTTGATTCTCGTACCGTGGGGATAGTGAAGCTTTATGGAATCACGACTTCCTAAACCGGGACAAACCAAGGCCACCTCGTCCTGATGGATTAAGAACGTGTCGGTGTAGCAGGACATCGAAATGAGATGGTTGAATGGAGGAAATAGGAGCATCAATCACCCACCGCTTTTAAGTAACCCTTCTAGATGTTAGCCGGACTGATACTGGCCAGTTAGGTATGTTGTATTGGAATAGGTAATGCGTGATCCGCTACATCAAGTAACCATCCAGAGATATCTGGTAAGTGGTGAGATTATGTACAGTGTTTCCTTGATGGTATATCCATGTGTAACCTACCCACCCCCTTCATTCAGTTAAACTAATAAAATCCTATAACAGTCACAATTCATTAGTGCACCGTCTTTTTGTGGGTGCTAATTCCAATCCAACACTGGTCTCGGATAGCGTCAGGATAAGATTTTGAGGTCGAAGGCAAAACCTTGGCGTGACCAGGGGTGGTTAAGTTTTCTCACCTTTTACACGGGGTGATACGGTAAACAAATATGTCTCCCATGAGATTACTTGTATGGATATAATATTGAGGTACATACAGGTAAGCACCTAGAAAATTTTCCATACCCTCCCTCCAACCTTCCTAGGCCAACCCCTTACCCTGCCTTCCTTCCACTATAGATTTTATACATCTCTAAGTCACTCTGTTTTTGTTCAATCTCTCTACATGTTCAAAGCCACCGCAGGCAACCCCTCCCTCAGCCTCTGGATAATAATTTTGGTAAATCAGGCACCTCTTCATAATTTTCAAAAACTATGGATACTCACACTATATTCAATCACACATTGCCCTCAGACATGACATCTCCATGCCTACAGCCTTCTCCTTGTTGCAACCATTCACACCCATGTTCACACCCATCTAAGAGCGTTGGTTAACTATACTCTCATACATTTCCATCTTTAGCTTCCACGGACAAAATTTTAGGTCTCCACAGACTCCTCAGTTGCACCTCTCAACCTTTTCCTATCAATTTCTGATTCACCTCTATGCTGACACGTTCACTCCTAAAATATCTTAACACATTAAACCTCCTCCCATACCTCTCTCCCGCCAATCTGATATCGGTCTTTTGTTACCTATTTTTTTTGTTATCCTCATCCTTGCCTCTTTCCTATGCATTTCACTTTAATTTTCTTTATTTTACATACCTACCCAACCCTGCAAACTTTCTTCAGAAATCTCCAAAAGCAGTGTTTTCTCAGCATCACCCTTAAGCTGAGGGACTGACATCTCACAGCTACATCTCCTAGGTGATGGACTGATTACATATCTTTACCTCTTAACTGCTTCTGCTGCCTCCTCTGCACTGGACTGAAAGAAACCCTACGTGTCGGCAAATGCGAAATGGTCTGGAATATAAATATACCTAACTGTTTGTACATGTGTGTAAACATTAACATACCTGTAGTTTTCTCCACAAAATATTCCGTTTGTTAGTTGGCTGACGATGCTGTGATAAGTGTGTGTATCCCTGCACTTGAGTTCTGATGTGGCGACTTCTTGAATAACTATGTGAAATAACTATTTAAAGTGATGAATGGTTTTGAAAACCGAAAGTGGAAGAAATGAGACACTTATGCAAACATGGGAATCTTTTATTGAAGACGTTTTGCCACACAGTGGCTTCATTAAGTCCAATACAAAGTGAAAGGGGTAAGTGAGAGTAGAGTTTGAGGTAATCAGTCCTCAACCTGGATGCGATGTGTTCAGACTGAATGTGTTCAGGACTGAAACACATCGATTCAGGTTGAGGGACTGATTACCTTCATCTTTGTGTATTTAGTTCTACTGTCTTCCATTCATGTCCATGAATTTATTTTGATAAAAGCCTCTGGATGGTGAAATGTTACACTAAAGATACTAGGTGTTGCACATGTGTAATTCTCAACTCTCTGCAGGACTTGGAGGAAAGAAACAAAGGGCTATTTAGAGCCCCTGGAAGACATAGACAAGATGATTACCAATTTCAGTGGCAACTGAAACTGGCAACTCAAAGAATGGAGCGGGTCTGGAGAGTACTTTTTACCAGACTGAACTCCAAAGGAAGCCAATGTGATGGAAGAAACATAATCCCACCAAACAAGTGTATTTTAGATTCATGGATAACACCAGTGGGTGACTGTTTCATCCGCTTAAGATCGCAGGAGTCACTCTGTGTCTATTGTAACGGTAACTGCCCCATGTAGCACGTTTCAACGTACCGCACAAGTAGGAGACCACAAAGCACACATTTCTGAGAATGTCTGCCTGGGTTTGGGGGTATAGATTGTGAAGCCGCGGTATAATTGAGGTTGTGAATAGGTGTAACAGCTCATCAGTAGTGGCGACGCACAAGGGTCCTCACTAGAGCAGTCTGGCTCAAATCAGGTCCCAATACTCAGTCAAACTGCCAACATGGGCTTCAAACGAGGGGGAGAAAGATGAATAAGGAAGTAGGAGGATTGGGAAAATTATCACTGTCATGCAAGTCCAACGAGTACAGATTCAGATAAAGTACTAGTGCAGTTGATGAAGAGCAAACTGAGGATTGATGCAAGAAGAGATTAGTGAGGATCAAAATGGGTGGGAACACCATATTTAAAACACGGTGGGGGGAGAGAAGTGAAAAGAGCTTCTAACTGAATGCTGCAAGTCATAACAAGGGACCCCCCCCCCGAGGTAACTGGTGAGCATTAAAAACTGCCAAATAACAGAAGTGGTGGTGTAATTGAAAGGAAAACAGAATGCAAATCTGGGATAATACCTGAGAAAAGGAAGATACAACCAAAGAACGACTGTATACCACTTATTTCATGTAGATGGTGCTGCAGTGCAATGCAAACAAAAGTATGAATTAAAGAAACCTGATGGTATGGTATACTAGGGATACAAGAAGTGCACTTCATAAATTCCATTGGGAAAAGGATCCAATGAATATAATGAAACAGTTAGCCTGAAGATGGAATGGATACAGCGGAGCATAACTTGGGTTCTTGTAACAAACTCAAACAAGGGGGAAAACTGGGGAGCAAACCTGAAGCTCTCCCTGGTTGACCTCTGAGGCTCGGATATTCAACTGTCAATAAGCATCATCTGCAAAGAGGAGGATACTGGAAATATGACGCAGTAGGTATCTATGGAATTCAAGGGTTGTAAAGGTCGAGGCAGCGGGGAAAATGAGTAGCAGCAATGGAATGGAACACTTTCGTGGGTTTTGCCTGCCCCCCCCCTCTCATCCTGCGACTGCTTGACAGAGTAGGAACAGAGCAAGACATCTCATCTTCGCCTGGGACCCATCCTGGGAATAGATCTGTTCATTATCAGCAGAGCCTTCAAACATAGGAGGGATGTGGGAGGCCTTACTGTATGTACAAGGACAATATTGTCAAAGTACACACTTGGATCACTTCGAGGAACAGCGTTGTGGTGAAACAGTTTTCATGCCCACAAGCCGGGCAGCCAGCACCAACTTCACTCTGGCTTGTACCCTTCTCCGAACATCACTCCATCTGAGATCATACATACCCAGGATGACTAGAGTATGGAACTAATTCGTACAGCATACTGTCAACGAGATAAAGTCAGTTGATCAAATGAAAATGCTGGCCTACAGATGGCCTCCAACTTCATCCTGTTCCCTAGTGTATGTCTCATTAACAATAAAATGCTTCCATGAGCTGATGTCTAGGTAACAAGCTCTTAGCTTGCAATTAAAAGTTCGGAATCCTTAATGTATAATAGTTTGTTAATAAACTAGGTAGCCTTAAACCTTGTCAAACCTGTGTAAAAAAAAAAAACGAAAAAAATAGTGAAAGGGGGGAGTAGTGATGGGAGGGGGATCACTGTCCATCAATAGTTTAGTTTCCTCAATATATTTGGAGATAGCTTTAAGTGTTTCAGAGGACAAGGATGTCTATGTGGGATGTCATCAGAGATAGAAGAGGCGACGTGAGTACAGATTGAGGTGATGATGAAAGGTCAGTAAGGTGACAATAAGTTAATAACATTGACTGCAGACTAAACCAAGGAATGGTGAGGTTTAAACCCACGGCAAGAGTGTCCTAATACAGTGAACCCCCGACTTACAAAGGCCTCATCTTACAATAAAATCGACTTACAAAGTGTTTCAGAATAAAAAATTGCACCCGACATACGAACAAAAAACTAGATTTACCTCATTTTGTCCTGAACGCTCCAGGGAGCTCTCCGGGCCTGACCGCATCTAGGGGGCTTCTTGGCTTGACCGCAGTCCCGGGGGGCTCTCTGGCCTGACCGCGTCCAGGGGGCTCTCTGCTTGACCGGTTTCCAGGTGGCTCTCTGGCTTGACCGGTCAGGGGCTCTCTGCTTGACGCGTCCAGGGGGCTCTCGGCTTGACCGCGTCCACGGGGGCTCTCTGGCTTGACCAGCGTACAGGGGGCTCTCTGGCTTGACCAGTTCCAGGGGGCTCTCTGGCTTGACGCCGGTTCCAGGGGGCTCTCTGGCTTGACCGCGTCCAGGGGGCTCTCTGGCTTGACCGCGTCCAGGGGGCTCTCTGGCTTGACCGCGTCCAGGGGGCTCTCTGGCTTGACCGCGTCCGGGGGCTCT
>NC_069493.1:8364647-8386464 GCF_026875155.1 Cherax quadricarinatus
TTACTGCCCACTTAACTTGTACTGGTATCTGTGTATTATCACAGTCGGGGATTTTCTTATGCTGAACTTAGATTCGATAGTATGGGAGTTTTGTAACTTTTGTGGAGGATCTGCTGATGGTCCCTACTTAGTGTCGTTATATTATCTCCTTTGTTCCTGATTCTGTGTTGCAGTTGCTTGTTGTATTGCTATTGGGCTTTAGCATTCTTTTTGTTGTTCAAGCAGACTGTTTTGATTGCCAGTCGGTCAAGAAAAGTTAGTTTATGTGAGGACTTTGTCAGTCACTTGTTTAAGTCTAGTCGAGTCGTGAGACAGAGAACTACTTAGAGCACTTACACACATACACAAACTTACTTGTACATATTTGTATATCTTATTAAATGTTAATGTACCAGACGGTACTTAAGAATTATAAATGTGATATGTGCTTCAGCACAATAAAAATTGTACTTGAGAGAAGTGATATTATTTTGATTACTGTGATTAATTTAATTTAATTTAATTTGATAATATACCTCTAGACAACTTAATGATTAATAAATTTATTAAATTTTAATTTCTCTAGTTAGTAGCCTACCAGTTGTAATCCAGAAGCACTATTGAATAACACTGAATTCTAATGGATAATTGGACAAGGATACTGACTACTTGTTACGAAAACCCAGTAACAGGCTGGATGCTAGAAGGGCAGTCCTTTCTAGTATTCACTGGAGATCTCTAAGCTTTTAGAATTGCGTTTTTTGTAACAAAAGGCGTAAGGAGAGGAGGAGTTTGAGGTAATCAGTCCCTCAGCCTAGAGTCGATGTGTTCAGTCCATCAATCTTGTAGAATGTGCAGCATTGGGCCGTAGACGTGGCTTATATACTGTATATACTTATATACATTCATCACAACTGTCAGACACTGCAGCATCATGGGATCTTGTTACAAAGAATTCTTCAACACTTGTTCAACTTTTGGACGAAGATCTACTTCGACTAGTGGATGGTACCACTATGACCCCCGCCTCCGCCTGCTTCACCTCACCTCACTACAGTATATAAGCCACGTCTACGGCCCTATGCTGTACTTTTCTACAAGATTGATGGACTGAACACATCGACTCTAGGCTGAGGGACTGATTACCTCAAACTCCTCCTCTCCTTACGACTTTCTACTTTGCATTGGACTGATGAAGCCACTGTGTGGTGAAACGTTTCCTGAATAAAGATTCCCATATGTTGCATAAGTGTCTCAATCTTCATAAAGTAACCTAACCTAACCAAACCAAACCTAACCTAACCTAACCTAACCAAATCTAGCCTAACCTAACTTAACCTAACCTAACCTAAATAAACCTAAGCTAACCTAACCTAACCTATCCTACCCTAACCTAACCTAACCTAACCTAACATAAACTAACCTAACCTAACCTAACCTAAACTATCCTAACCTAACCTAACTTAACCTAACCTAACCTAAAATAACCTAACCTAACCTAACCTAACCTAACCTAACCTAATCTAACCTAAACTAACTAAACTAACCTAACCTAACCTAACCTAACCTAACCTAAACCTAAACAAACCTAACTGACGTTACCTCACCTAACCTAACCTAAACCTAACCTAAACTAACCTAACCTAACCTAATCTACCCTAAACAAACCTACCTAAAACCCAACCTAACCTAAACTAACCGAACCTAACCTAACGTAAACTTAACCTAACCTAACCTAGCCTAACCTAACCTAAATAAACCTAACTTAACCTAACATAAGCTAAACTATCCTAACCTAAACCTTACCTAACCTAACCTAACCTAACCTAACCTAACCTAATCTAACCTACCCTAACCTAACCTAACCTAACCTAACCTAAACTAACCTAACCTACCCTATCCTAACCTAACATAAACTAAAATGACCTAACCTAAGCAAAAATTTACCTATCCTAACCTAACCTAACCTAACCTGACCTGACCTGACCTGACCTGACCTGACCTAACCTAACGTTACCTAACCTAACCTGAAAATAACCAAACTTTTACCTAACCTAACCAAACGTAACCTAACCTAACTAACCTAACCTTATATTGCGACCCCTGAATGGGTCACAATTTATATAATGTATATTACCTGTTCATATAATTTTATATTGCTTATATTTGCGATAATAGCTAAATCGTAAATATATTGCTTTATATTATTATTTGACTTAGTTATATTATTAGGTAGGATGTAACATTTATATATATTATTCAGTGCTCATAGTTTGAGTCTTGATTGTCTAAATACTGTAATTATCGCTCGTTGCTCGTTTTCCTGCCGGCTTCTCTGTGTTGCTGGGCAGCAGCAGTCCACTGAGTCACGTGATCGGAGGAGGGGGGTGATCACACCTCACCTGGGTGAGACTGTCTTGCTTTGACCCGCCCTCTCTTGTCTGTTCGATGTTCTTCGAACAAGACGTGCCTAGGTCTCCCTTGCTGGCCCTTGTTGGAAGATCGTCTGTGTCGCTTTCTTTTTTGTTGTTTCTGTGTAACTCTGCTCACAGAGCATTGCCCAGACTAAACTAACCTAACCTAACCTAACATAACCTAACCTTACCTAACCTAAACTACCCAACCTAACCTAAACTAACGTAACCTAACTAAACTAACCGAACCAAACCTAACCTAACCTAAACCCAAACTAACCTAACTTAAAATAAAACTAACCTGACCTAAACTAGCATAACTTAACCTAAAACCCAAAAAACTAATCTAACCTAAAACCCAACCTAACTTAACCTACCTAACCTAAACTAACATAACCTAACCCAACCAAACCAAACCTAATCTAACCTAACCTAACCTAACTTAACCTAACCTAACCTAACCTAACTAAACCCAACTTAACTTAACCTAACCTAAACAAACTAAGCTAACCCAACCTAACCTATCCTAACCTAACCTAAAACCTAACCTAAAATACATAACGTAAACTAACTAACCTAACCTAACCTAACCTAACCTAAAACCCAACTTAACCTAACCTAACCTAAAATAATCTAACCTAAACCTAAACTAACCTTAATTAAAACCCAACATAACCTAACCTAAAATTAACCTAACCTAACTAAAATAAACCTAACCTAAAACCCAAACTAACCTAAATTAACCTAACCTAACCAAACCTAACCTAAACAAACCCAAACTAACAATACCTCTCCTAACCTATCCTAACCTAACCTAACCTAACCTAACCTAACCTAAACCAACCTATCCTACATAGCCTAACCTAACCTAACCTAACCTAACTAAACCAGCCCAACCTAAACTAACCTAACCTAACCTAACCTACCAAACCTCCCCAAAAACCTAACCTATCTTGGATAACCTAAGCCAACCTAAGATAGCCAACCTAACCTAACCTAACCTAACCTAACCTAACCTAACCTAACCTAACCTAATCTAACGAAAAATAACTTAAGCTAACCTATGCTGACCTAACCAAACCAACCTAACTTAACCTGGCGTAACCTAACCCAAACCTAAGATAACCTATCCTAACCTAACCTCACCTAACCTAACGTAACCTAACTACCCAAACCTAACCTATCTTGGCAAAACCCTAAGCCAACCTAAGATACCCTAACCTAACCTAACCTAACCTAACCTAACCTAACCTAACCTAACCTAACTAACCTAACCTAATCAAACCCAAAAAAAAACTTAAGCTAACCTATGCTGACCTAACCAAACCAAACCTAACTTAACCTGGCGAAACCCTTTTGGGCCAACCTAAGTAACCTATCCAAACCCTAACCTCACCTAACCTAACGTAACCTAAACTAACCTCACATAACGTAAACTAACAGAACTTAACCTAACCTAACCTAACCTAACTAAACCTAACCTAACCTAACCTAACCTAACCTAACCTAACATAACTAACATAACATAACATAACATAATATAACATTACGTAACCTAACCTATCATAACCAAACCGAACGTGAACAAAAATAACTTAATCTAAACTAAGCTGACCTAATCAAAGTTAACCAAACTTAACCTAACCTCACCTAACCTAACCTACCCTAACCAAAGCGAACCCAACCTAACCTAACCAAACTTAAACTAACCCATCCTAACCTATCTAACCTAACCTAATCTAACCTAACATGTCATAACTTAGCGTAACATAAAATAATATAACCTAACCTAACGCAACAAAAAATATCCTAACCTATCCTAAACTAACCTGTTCAGTGGTCAGTCGTCACGTGAGGTCACAGACCCTGAGCTGCTTGGGGATTAGCGTGGACGGTTACAAAGCATGGCTTGCTTCTACAGTGTTTTAAAAGCTGAGGTTGGAGAGTTGAAGGAGGAGGTCTTGCTTCTCCAGGAGGAGATTAGGAGGCTGAAGGTCCACCTCAATGGGCCTGGGAGAGAGTGTGAGGTGGTTGGAGATGTGGGGAATGAGGCTTCTAGCAGTGAGGTGCAGTCTGTCTCTCACTGTGAGGAGGCTGTAGGTGGGGGTGGTAGCAACGGCTACCAGCAGTGGGTGCAGCCCAGCACCTGCTACAAGTGGCGATTTGTTCACAGTAATGGGAGGCGCATCAGAGTAAGGAAAGTTAAGAGTGCAGATCTGAAGGTAGGAAATCGCTTCTCTGTTCTCCAGGATGAATGTACTTCAGTGGCCAGTGAAGGTAAGGGTACTACTCCCCCTGCTAATAAAGGTAAGCGCATTCTTGTGGTTGGTGACTCTCAGGTAAGATATGTTGATCGTGCTTTTGTAATAGGAATAAGAAGATGAGGGGATAGAGTGTGCTTCCCTGGAGCTGGTGTTGGGGACATTGTCAACAGACTGGATAATATCATGTCAGGTAATGGGAACAAGCCCATTATCTGTCTCAGTGCTGGTGGAAAGATATTGGGAAGGGTAGGAGAGAAGAGCTGCTAAAATAAGTACGGGTTTCAGCTATAGATTTCATTAAGTCTAAGGGAGGGATCCCAATCATTTTGTAGCATCTTGCCTAAAAGGGGGAAAGTAGGAAATGAATGGTTGTCTAGGGCAATTGGTGTAAATTGCTGGCTAGACAGATACTGAAAGGAACTTGCAATCCCATTCATTGACAACTGGAACAACTTTTATGGCAAACATGATATGTATGCAAGGGATGGGTTCATCTCTTGGGGCAGGGGTGGTAGCACTTGCAGACTCGATTGAGAAGGCCTTTGGGGGAAATGCCTTGATTTTAAACTGATGGAAGATAGAGGTATGGGTGTGTGTGGGAAACAAGCAGGTTGCAACACTAGGGTTGGAAACAGTAAATGTATAAAAGGCATTCAGCATGAAGTTATAAATAAAGACAATAGAACAGGTCAGCAAACAAAGGGGGACAGCAGAGGGCAGCAAGGGACTAGCTCCCTTAGGTTTACTATACTAATAGCAGGAGTGTTAGAAATAAGATAGATGAGCTAAGATTAATTGCAAGTGCAGGAAACATAGATATTATTGCTATAACAGGACCTGGCTCAATCTGAAAGATAGAGAGATTGCCCTCTGAATGTCACTTTACAAGGCTAAAAATTTATTTCCACACTGACAGGGTCAACGGGGAAAGGTGGTGGGAGTAGCGATGTATGTCAGAGACAATTTAATTGTTGTGTTAGACAAGATATTAAATTAGAAGCGTCAGCCATGAATCTGTTTGGTTTACAGCTTCTCGAGGGCCGAGAAAAACTAATTTTGGGTGTGGGTTTACAGGGCCCCAAATCTTGATAGGGAGTGCAGTAAACTTTATGGGACGAAATTTTGTAAGGCATCTACATACGAAAATGTTGTGAATGGGGGGATTTCAACTATAGACAGTTGACTGGAGCAATTTGACAGGAAATTTAGAGTGGGTGACTTTCTTGATCGATCCAGGATTGTTTTTTAAAACGTTTGTGACAGAGCCAACTAGGGGAAATAACCTCCTTGACTTGGTTCTTGCCAGTAGGGAAACACTAATTAATAATCTTGAGGTTAATGATGAGCTTGGGGAGAGTGATCACAAATCACTCAGTTTTAACATATCATGGAATTCCCCTAATAATGGCAATCAGTCTCCGTCCCCGACTTTCGCTTGGCTGATTTCATAGGGGCTGAAATTACTTAGGTGGGCTGAACTGGAATGACCTGATAGGGGTCAGGTAGGTGGTGATGGTTGCCGATATGATGCTTTCCAGGGCATAGTTCTAGCTGCTCAGTCAAATTATGTTCCAAATAGGGAAATCAGATCAAACAAAAATGATCCAAATTTGGGTGAACAATAGATTAAAATATCTGTTGGTCAAAAGAGAGGCATATATAGGCAAATCAAAAGAGGAGAGGGGCAATTAAGAAATCGTTTATATTTAGTTAAAGAGAGAAATAAAAAAGGGAATTAGAAAAGCAAATAGAGATTATGAGGTTAAAGTTGCAAGAGAATCGAAGACTAACCAAAAGGATTCTTTCAGGTATACAGAAGTAAGATCAGGGACAAGATAGGCCCACTCAAAAGTTTTCCCCGGGGCAGCTCACTGACAGTGATAAGGAAATGTGTAGAATTTTTAACACTACTTCCTCTCAGTTTTACACAGGAGGATACCAGCGTATTCCAGTAATGATAAATTATGAAGAACAGGACGATAAAAACCCGTGCACTATTAGGGTCACAAGTGACATGGTCCTTAGGCAAATAGATAAATTAAAACCTAACAAATCCCCAGGCCCTGATGAACTGTATGCAAGGGTTCTAAAGGAATGTAAAGGGAGCTTAGCACACCTTTGGCTAATCTTTTCAACATATCACTACAAACTGGCATGGTGCCCGATAAGTGGAAAATGGCAAATGTGATACCTATTTTCAAAACAGGTGACAGGTCCTTAGCTTCGAACTATGACCAATAAGCCTAACCTCCATAGTGGGAAAATTTATGGAATCAAAATTGCCGAGGCAGTTTGTAGCCACTTGAAAAGCATAAATTAATCAACGAAACTCAGCATTGGTTTTACAAAGGGGCGTTCCTGCCTTACGAATTTATTAACTTTTTTCACTAAGGTATTTGAGGAGGTAGATCATGGTAATGAATATGATATTGTGTATATGGACTTCAGTTAAAGGGTTTTGACAGGGTTTCCCCCATCAGAGACTATTGAGGAAAAATTAAAGCACATGGAATAGGAGGAGAAATTTTTTCTGGATAGAGGCATGGTTGACAAATAGGCAGCAGAGAGTTTGCATAAATGGGGAGAAATCGAGTGGGGAAGCGTCACGAGCGGTGTTCCACAGGGGTCAGTGTTGGGCCCCCTGCTGTTCACAATCTACATAAAACGAATAGATGAGGGCATAAAGGCGACATCGGGAAGTTTGCCCATGACACCAAAATGGGCCGTCGAATTCATTCTGACGAGGACTTTCGAGCACCCGGGAAGATTTGAATAACGTGCAGTGGGGAGAAGGGCGTGCAGTTTAATATAGACAAATGCAAATTTCTAAATTTTGGACGGGACAAAAACCCATGCCACTAAAAAACCAAATAATGTAGATCTTAATTTTACGGATTGCGAAAAAGATTTAGAGTTTTTGGTTGCAGTAATTAAAACCAAGACAACAGTGCATAAGTGTTCGCAAAAAAGTAATAGAACCTTTGGCTTCATATAAGAAGCAAAAATAATAGGGTCCTCGGGTTTGTTTTTCCCCAACTTATACCCCTTTGGTTGGGCCCTCATTTGATTTGTGCACGTTTTGGCACCGTATTACGAATGGATAAAAATTCCGGGAAAAATGTAAAAGGAGGATGACAAAGATGATCCATGTATCAGAACCCCTTCCCTATGAGGATAACTAAGGGCCCTGAAACTGCCCCCTTTAGAAAGAGTAGAATTGGGGGGATTGATTGGGGTTTTAAGTGGAAGACAGGAATAAATAAAGGGGATGTAAAATGTGCTGAAAATATTACCCTAGACAGGACTCCAGAAAGGGTTTTTAATTTGGGAAAAAAATTCGTTTCGGGGGGGATATGGAAAGTACGGGTTTTGGAATAGATTGGGGATGAGGGGAAAAAACCCCCCAAGTCCCGTTTAGGGGCCCAGAACGTTTGTAGTTTTAAAAATAGGTTGGATAAATACATGGTAGATGTGGGGGGTGGAGTTGGGCCCTGATGCTTGTGCTAACGGGTCGGTTGCCGTGTTCCTCCCTTAAATTCAATGTGACCTGACTGACTAGGTTTTGGGGGCATTGGGTTTTAAACCGGTAGGGGCTTGGACCCTGCCCCGATGGGCCCGTAGGCTTCTGCAGTGTTCCTTTTGTTTTATGTTCTTATTAATTAAACTACGTAACCTAACCTACCCTAAACCCAAAAAACCCAAAAATTTCCTAACCAAAAAAAAACTAAATTTTTAACCTAACCTAATCTAACCCAACCTAACCCCCCCTAACCTACCCCAACCTGACCGAGCCTAACTTGACCTAACCTAACCCTACCCAACCATACCTAACTTAACCTAACTCAACCTAACCTAACCTAACCTAACCTAACCAATAACCCAAACCCAAACCCAATCTAACCAACCTAACCTAACCTGACCAAACCAAACCTAAAACCCAACTAACCCAACCTAACCCAACCTAACCTACCTAAACCCAAAACCCAAGCGAAACTAAAAAGCCTAACCTAACCTAACCCAACCTGAATAACCCAAACCTAACCAGCCCACCTAACCCAACTTGACCAACCCCCCCAAACCTAACCAAACTAACCTAACCCAACCCCAACTTAGCCTAACCTAACCTGAGCTAACGAAACCTAACCTGCCTAACCAAACCCAAAAATTTCTAAATAAGCCTAACCCAACTGAAAACTAACCCAAACCCAATTTAACCCACATTACCAATCTAATTAACCAACCTAACCAAACCTAACTAACCCAAAACCCAACTTAAAAACCCAACCTAAACCCAACTCCCAACCTAACCCAACCCAACCAAACCTAACCTAACTTTAAACCCAAACCCGACCTAACTAAACCCAACAAAATCTAACCCATCCCAACCTAAATTTAACCCTTTCCCGACCAACCCAACCCTTAGCTAAAAAACCCACCCCCGACTAAACTACGTATATCGAACCAAACCTAACCCAATAAGCTTACTAACCCAACCTAACCCAACCTAATCTCTCCTACCCAAAATATCATAATCTAACCTACCTAACCTTACCTAATTAACCTAACATAAAAATTACATAATCTAACTAACCCACCCAAACCTAACCAACGTAACCAAAAATAGCCTATCCTAACTAACCTAAGCGACCTAACCAAAATTTACTGACGTTATTGAATAAAGGTCCCCTTTTAACAACCGAGTAACCCAAGTAACTAAGGTAAAATAACATAAATAACCTAAACCCAACCCAACCAATTAACCTAACCAAAAATAACTTAAGCTCATAAATGACCAACCCAGCCTAAACCCAACCTATCCTATCCTAACCTAACCTATCCCACCTAAACCCAATCAACCCAACTAAAGTAACCGACCTAAAAACGTAGGTAACTAACCCAACCCAACCTAACCAAACCCAAGAACCTAACCCACCTAACCCAAACCCCCCCTAGCCTAAAACCCGACCTAAACTAACCTAACCCAACTTTACCTAACCCAAAAGTAAAATAACCTAAAACAACCTAAAGTAAACCCAACTTAACTGAACTAACCTACATAACCCACCTAACCCAACCTAATTTTAAACCCAAAAGAAACAATTTAAAACCCAACCCAAACCCACTTAATTAACCTTAACCTAAACCCAACATAATCAAACTTAACCTAACCCGATCTAACCTAGTTAACCTAACCAAAAATTTTAAACCAAAACCCAAACCCAACCTAACTTAAACCCCAACTTATCCTAATATCCTAAACCCAACGTCACCTAACCAAACCTACTTAAACCCAACCTAAAATAACCCAAAACCGACCTAACCTAACCCAACTAACCTAACCTAACTAAACTAACCTTGCTAATCAACCAACCCAGCCTAACCTTTCCCCAACCCTCCTAACCTAACCTACCCAACCTAACCCATCTTAACCCGACCCACGTAACCTAACCTAACCCAACCCACCACTTAACTAACCCAACTATTCTAACCATACCTAACCAACCAAACCCTTTCTAACCTAATCTATCCTAACCTAACCCAAACCCAACCCAAACCCAACCTCTAAACCTAAACCCAAGTAATTTAACCTATCCTTACCTAACTTTCCCAACTAACCTAAAACCCAAGAAAGAACTAACTGACTTAATGTTTTTCCTAAACCCGACTATGTTTAATGGTTTTTGGAAACCGACAAGTTGAAGAATTGAGCACTATGCAACACTGGGAATCTTTTAAAGAAAAACGTTTCGCCCCACGTGGGTTCTCAGTCCAATACAAAGTAGAAATGGGTAAGGAGAGTAGAAGATTGAGGTAATCAAATCTTTGGACGACGACCTACTTACACTAGTAGCAGGTCATACTGTGATCTCGCCTCCTCTTGCTTCAACTCATCTCACCGCAGTATATAAGCCACCTCTCTGGCCCTCTGCTGCACTTCCTACAAGAGTGATGGACTGAACACATCGATTCCAGGCTGAGAGACTGATTACCTCAAACTTCTACTCTCCTTACCCATTTCTACTTCGTATTGGACTGATGAAGCCACTGTGTGGCGAAACGTTTCTTCATTAAAGATTCCCATGTGTTGCATAAGTGTCTCAGTTCTTCTAACCTGACGTAACATTACTTAACCTAACCTAATCTTACCTAACCTAATCTAAATTAAACTAAACTAACTTAACGTAACCTAACCTAACCTAACTTTTCCTAATCTAACCTAACCTAACCTAACTTAACGAAACCTAACCTAACCTAACCTAACCTAACCTAATCTAAGTTAAACTAAGCTAAACTTACCTAACCTATCCTAATCTAACGTAACTTAACCTAACCTAACTTAACCTATCCTAACCTAACCAAACTTAACCTAACCTAAACTAACCTGAACTAACCTAACAACCCCACGTCACCTAACCTTATTTAACACAACCTAACCTAACCTAAGTTATCCCAACCTAACATAACCTAAGCTAACTTAACGCAAAGTTGTCTATCCTAACTTAACCTAACATAACTAAATCCTACCTAACCTATGCTAACCTAACCTAACCTAACCTAAACAAACCTCACCTAATGTATCCTAACTTAACCCAAAGTAACCAGTCCTAACCTAAGCTAAGTTAACCCAACCTAAGCTAAGCTATCTTAACGTCACCTACTTAATCCTTTCTAGCCTAACCTACCCTAACCTAACCTACTCTAACCTGACATAACTTGTCTCAACTTAGCCTAACGTAACCTTACCTAACTTAACCGAACCTTTTGTGTTATATTTGTATTATATATATATATATCACACACTGCCTATCTTAACAATGCAAGACAAGCCACCGTGGGTGAGAATTTTAAAATCAAATACTTTCACACTTGTCCTTGCGTCATCAGGAGCTGCACAATGCTGCAGAGATAGCAGCAGGGTAAGTGAGGGGAAGTTTTCTGTAGAGGGTAGTTGCGTGAGTGACTTCGGCAGCGTCTCTGACTTCGTTGTAAACTTCCTATACACTCGATTTACATCTCCCAAAATTTCTCTCTCCCTTCTACTCTCCTCTATTCTCCAAGTTCATAAACCCTTATTATAATCCTCTTTTTGAATCTGACCCTTATTTTAATCCACATAATCCTTTCGTTTACACATTTATAATCCCTCTACTACCATAACTAATCCTTCAACAACATTGCTACTTCTTCCATAGCTCTATCTTTCTCTTATGCTCCTCATATAATCCATTTTTTCTCCCCATCGAAACTCCCCTTCCACCTTCGGTTTTGTTTTGCTTACAGCTAGACATCCAACCTTCTTTTATTCGTAACATTGGCAATCATCTCTTTCATCCTCTACACTACATCTACGCACCTCAAACATCCCACCTTTATAAAGTTTTTCTTATTATTATTTTAAGAAATTTACACAGGTGAAGGAGTTACTAGCCCATTGTTCCCGGTATTTTAACCGCCTCTTACAATACACGTGACTTACGGAAAAAAAGATTTAGTTCCACACTGGAGATGAAAGGAAATAGATAAAAACAAGAACTATTTAAAAAAAATAAAAGAAAATTCAGATCGGTGTGCATACATATACGTGTACATGTATATGTACTGTGCCTCAGTGTCAGTAGAAGTAGCAAGATGTACCTGTTTTCTTGAGTGTTTTTGAGACAGAAAGAAAAGACACCAGCATTCCTACCTTTGTGTAAAACAATAACAGGTTTCTGTTTCACACTCATTTTGCTGAAGGGTAGGACCTCCCTTGGTGGTTGCTATCTACCAGCTTACTGTCTATAATAACATATACTCCGGCTGGCCAGGATTCGATCCTGCGTCGCCATACCCAGCCCTGTGAAAACAGGAAACAGTACGCATCTCTCTATTCACTGGACCACAAATTCGCATCAGAGAATCAGGGAAACACGCTTAATTCTCCTGTTTTCATAAGGCTTGGCATGTCGACGCAGGATCGAATCCTGGCCAGCCGCAGTTCTACACACACACACATATATATAAATATAAATAAATAAATAAATATAATATATATATATATATATAATATTATATATATATATATATATATATATATATATATATATATATATTATATATATATATATATATATATATATATAATATATTATATATATATATATATATATATATATACAAACACTAATCTCTGGCCGAAGGAGACTCGAACCTACGAACATTGAAACAAGGTACCCAGTGCTATACCATTCTCACCACACTGGACAATACCTTGGCGCCTAGCACAATCCTAGACGTTGATCCAAGGCAGCCAGCTTTCAGGGAGAAGGCTTACAGCTTTTCATCTCATCCCCTGCATGCATCAGCCTTACTAGAGATTTTAATCAGCATCATCTCTAGTAAGGCTGATGCATGCAGGGGATGAGATGAAAAGCTGTAAGCCTTCTCCCAGAAAGCTGGCTGCCTTGGATCAACGTCTAGCATTGTGCTAGGCGCCTAGGTATTGTCCAGTGTGGTGAGAATGGTATAGCATGGGGTACCTTGTTCCAAGGTCCGTAGGTTTCGAGTCTCCTTCGGCCAGAGATCAGTGTTTGTGTACATTTCGCCTGGTCTTGCGAATTCCTTGTATATATATATATATATATATATATATATATATTATATATATATAGATATATATATATATATATATATATATATATATATAATATATATATATATATATATATATATATATACACACCTCTGGTGTAAATTGTGGGACCCACAGCCTCGTAGAAGTGGATAAAAAGGCTTCACGGAAGAATTGTGGATTCTTCCGGGCGCCGTTTGAATATTCCCACTTCCCCTACCACTCCATCTTTCATATTTATATATATATTTTATCTTATATATTATAGTTTAGATATTATATTATTATATATATATATATAGATATATATTTATATATATATATATTTTTCCAATTCGGAATATTTTATTACATAATATGGTACAGAGATTAAGAGATACATGGTTGATTCAAAGGTGGCAGCTAAGGTACCTGTTGTTAGTGTGTATCACCGATTATAAGGCGAAAATCTCATCCAGCTCTCAGAGCTGGGTGCGTGTGCCCAGAAATACAGCAAGCATTCCCCTTTGGAACAGCTGCACTGCGTGCTGGAACAGAAAATACTAGCTGCCCTGGGTCCCTAGTTATATTTTATATATATATATATATATATATAATATTTATATTACTATATATATATATATATATATATTTATATTATATTGTATATATATATTAATAGGGTTTGACAAGGTTTAAGGATCCCTAGTTTTATTGGAAAGTATTTTACGGTTTAGGATTCCTAACTTTATAGGACAAGCTAAGGCTGTTACCTTCATCAGCTGCATTTGAAAGCATTTTTATTGTTATGAGACATACAAGTAGGGAACAGGATGAAAGTTGGAGCCATCTGTTGGGCCTATTTTCATTTGATCAAATACGTTATCCGTGTATCATTATGCTGTTACGAAGGTCTGTGTAAATTTATTTAAAACCTGACGTAAAACCAATGATTTGTCTTTTTTCGATATGTCAAGAGATTGTAATAGATTTACAGGCAAAAAACAAATTTCTCTCTGTTTTGTCGGGTGAAAATTTTTTTTTTTTAAGATTAACTCTCAGTTTGGCTTAGTCCTCCACAGCCTCAGAAACTTAGGTAGTAAATCTTCAAATCCCTCATCCAATCTTAGGGAATTCACGACATACTCTTTCAAAATAATTGTTCAAAGTTTGGTTTTCTCTCTCAACAGTCTCCCTGCTCCTCATTGTTATGACAGGGAAGTTGCTTAAGTAGAAAGATATTACCTCTTTAAATATCGTAGAAGTAATATTAGCACCCTGATCGGAATGATTTTTTCTTAGTAGCTAACGCGAGAAGAAATTCCTCATAGGCAGAGCCTTCAGATATCTAGTGTTTGTAACTACGTGCCATAGTATGCAAAGATACATGCTAATTGACGAGGGGACTAAGTACCCACTCTCTGACAGGTGTCAACATTTCATGGACCACACCAAAGTGTTTCCTCAATCCGGGGCCAAGTGAAATGCTTGGCGAGTTTATCCGTCGGTTTTCTTGATACCAAATGTCTTGTTAGTGGAGATTCACGAGTAAATGTGTAGTGCGTGGTGTTAGAAAAGGTGTGGTAGATTTATTCCGTAACACAGTGACGGGAATGGCAAATTTGTTTGATCAGTGTGTGCTTTGGGCATCCCTTAGTTAGAGTAGAGGCTATAATGCCTATCCAAAGAGTATCACAGCCTGATCTCGAATCTTGTCTTACTTAGTTAAAAGGAAATAACATCCTTCTGGTTAGGTGAATGTGTACATTCATATCGTAAAACAGGATACCTAGGTCCAGTTCTTCACTCTTCAGAGAGGGTTGAAAGAGGTAGAACAAATTCTGACGTTTTAAACATATACTTGGCTAATGATATTAGGGGGACTAAGGTAGGATGAGAGTGATTAGTTTCAACCAAAATTGTTCATCTCCAGACCAACCGATACCACTTCAAGAAAGTAATTGTTATCTTTCTATAGGTAATTTCTGCCACAACAATGCCACACATATCCTGTATAAAAACTTACTTTTTCAAGGAATCTGGAACGACGCGACCTTTGTGAAGTACTTATATTACATTCTAATAAATACATTTTCGTATAAATTGGTTGTTTCATTGAGTGGCAACACTCTTTCTTGAATCAAAGCAAAGTAAGCCTTCACCCCCTCCCCCCATCCATAAAAACTGCACACTGATAAGTTTTTTTAGTAAGGCGAAAGGGCCTATTATGTCGGGATTTGTCCACCAATCTGAGTTCGATGTGGTAGGGTTTCTGGAGTGGTGAACGGAGGAACACTGGTCCATAAGCTGCTTTACCTTTGCTGGTATATTTTTGGGGGGCCAAGGGCTTGTTGGTGTTCGTTAGGTGCACGTCATGTTGTTCTCCCCTTCGTGTCCTCATCTCAGTTTGACGCAGTTGGTTCATCATTGAGTCCTTACCTTCGTGACCTAACCTCCAACCCATAAACCAACTACCATCATCCACTTAAACACTTCCTACCAAAATATCTCTTACTCAATCACTTTCTATTACTTATATAATAAATTCCTCTCTCTCCTCACCCTTTCCCCCCCCATCTTAACTTCCACCCCTCCTAAAAAATCTCTCTCACAATAACAACCCCCCACCCACCCAAACACCACCAACCCCCACCCCTATCACCCAACTATACACCAAGAGCAGAAACCACACCCACATCACTCACACATATAGACGCCAAACAATCCTCAAACCACCCAATAATCCCCCAACAACCTTCACATATCAACCCCCAACCATCCCAACCCTCCCTCATAACCACAAAACTCTACACCCCCCACCTCCACCCCCCCCCCCTCCAAACTCCACAAAACACTACCACAACACCCCCAAAACACAACTCACCCAATCCACAAAACCAAATCATCACTCACCAAAAATATAAATAACCCCACAAAAACACAAACCACACCCCACCACCCCCACACCATCTCACCTCTCACTCACTCTCCTCTACAACCTCTCACACTCTCACACTCATCACCCCTCCACACACCTCCCCCTCATCACTACCCCTCCTCCCAATCACACATAAAACCCACCAACAAAACCCAACACCCCCCATCCCCTCAACCCACCTTCCAACCACCCCTACCCTCTACACCAAAACCACCACCCCATTACCCCACCCATCTAACCACCAAAACAAAACCTACCCCCCCAACAACCCTCAACTCCACCCAATAACCCACAACCCACTCCGACACCCCACTCCTCCTACATCCCATAACAACACACCCACCCCCGAACCCCCCCCAAATCAAACCCCCCCCAATTCCCCATAACCCACTAACTCCTCAACACCACCCCCAAAAATCCATACCTATACCATAATACCCACTTCACTACCCCATATCTCTCGCCTCTCCTGTCTACCCTACCTCCCCTCCCCCGCCTCCCCCAGCTCCCCCCCCCCCCCTCCCCCAAGGTCACACGGACTCCCCTAACCAAAACCCAACATCACCCCCCACCCACCCTCCTTATAATTGTGTACATGACATTGTGGCTGTCTTATTAATAAGTTGTTAATATACATATATACAAAAAACCTATATATGAATAGATAATATATTATAATATATATTTATATATATATATATATATATATATATATATATTAAATATTATATTTTATATATTATATATATATTATATATATATTATTATATATATATATATATATTTATATATATATATATTATATTATATATATTAAAACTTATTATGACTGCACTAATGTCATGTGACACAATTATTATATATCTATGTGGTTTTTGTTTGATCCCAGTGACCTTACTGACATTATTTAGTAATGGTAATATAAGTCGTATAAGTGGTATTATTTAAAGTAAGGCAATTTGTGTGATAGCGAGTTTGGGAATGGTCAAAGGTGGGTTTTGTCAAGGGAGGGGAACTTGTTTTTGGGGATATAAGGTGATGACGGGAGTTGGGTTGATGGGTTTTTATTAGGAAAAACAGGTGTAGTATAAGTATGTAAGGTTTTTTACGTAAAAGAAAAGTATTTAACTCAGGTGTGCGGTAGCCAGGTAGGATGATAAATATATACTCTGACTTTTATTTATTTTCCGGTATGTATTTTGTCATTTTTTATTTAATTGTAAATATTGTATTTAAACTTATGATCAAGGAAGGACATCAGATTCGATGGTATTTATCATGGTTTGTAAGAGTAATATACTCTTATGAGTATACTTTTCGGGCATGGTTATTTTTTATTTTGTTTTTATGTATAGTATTAAAATATGGTTACTTACACATATATGATATGAGTATCGATTATAATTGCAATTGTTATGAAGAGAAAAATGGGGTTTAAGATTTATAAAATCAGGTCGGTAGACTTTCTTTTTGTGGTAGGGGTGAAATGTTTTAGGACGCGAAAAAGATTATCTTATTTTTTTATTTCATGTATGTTCTGTAATCAGGCATGGATCGCTTAAGGGTAATTGCAAACAGTTGGAATGTCAATGCTTTCCACAGGATGACCTGGGTGTTATGTTTTATAGTAAGGAGACCTTTTGTTCACACTTTGATGTCCTCTGTATTTAATTTTTATCTTGTAATATTTGTTTAATAAAAATATAAAAAATAACTTCGGTTGCCTAACTCAGTTGGGAAGAAACAAGTCAGGTGATTACCAGCAAACTACACCACTGGCCGATCAAATCTAATCGTGCAAATTAATTAGCTGTTGCCTATGATGGGAATAAACCTAGTTCATCATGTGGACTAATTGTAATCCAGTTTATTTGCTTTTATTTCCGAAAGGAAGGGACCAACAATGGAGGCCACTGCTTCAAACTGGAGAAGAGGACCACTACGGGGAGAACAACAGAGACGGTGCACCTAACGAACACCAACAAGGGCTGCCCATATACCAGCAGAAGGTAGAAGCAGCTTTATGGAGCAGTGGTTCCTCGTTCACCTACTCCAAGAAACCCTACCATCATCGAACACAGATTGTGGACAAATCCCGACATAATAGGCTTCGCCTTACTAAAAAAACTTATCAGTGTGCAGTTTTATGGATGGGGGAGGGGGTGAAGGCTTACTTTGCTTTGATTCAAGAAAGAGTGTTGCCACTCAATGAAACAACCAATTTATACGAAGATGTTTTATTAGAATTGTATATAAGTAACTTCACTAAGGTCTCGTCGTTCAGATTCCTTGAAAAGAGTAAGTTTTATACAGGATATGTGGTGGCATTGTTGTGGCAGAAATTACCTATGAAAGGAGTACAATTACTTCTTGGTAGTGGTATCGTTGGTCTGGAGATGAACAATTTTGGTTGAAACTAATCACTCTCATCCTACCTTAGTCCCACTAAATATCATTACCAGAGTTATGTTTAAAACGTCAGAATTTGTTCTACCTCTTTCACCCTCTCTGAAGAGTGATGATCTGGACTTGGGTATCCTGTTTTACGATATGAAGTACACATTCACCTAACCAGAAGGATGGTTATTTAACCTTTAACTAAGTAAGACAAGATTCGAGATCAGGCTGTGGATATCTTTGATAGGCATTATAGCCTCTACTCTAACTATGGTGGATGCACAAGAGCACACTCTGTTCAAACAAATTTGCCATTCCCGTCATTGTGTTACGGAATAAATCTACCACAGCCTTTCTAACACCAAACACTACAATTTACTCATGAATCTCCACTATCAAGACATTTGGGTATCAAGAAAACCTACGATAAACTCGCCAAGCATTTCACTTGGCCCCGGATGAGGAACACTTTGGTGTGGTACATGAAATGTTGACACCTGTCAGAGAGTTGGGTAACTTAGTCTAGTCAATTAGCTTGTATCTTTGCATACTATGGTGCACGTTGTTACAAACACTAGATATCTGAAGGCTCTGCCTATGAGGAATTTCTTTCTCGCGTTAGCTTACTAAGAAAAAATCATTCCGATCAGGGTGCTAATTTTACTTCTACGATATTTAAAGAGGTATATTTTCTACTTAATCAACTTCCTGTCATAACAATGGCTGGGGACTGTTGAGAGAGAAACCAAACTTTGAACAATTATTTTGAAAGAGTATTGTCGTGAATTCCCTAGAGATTGGGATGAAGGGATGTGAAGATTTACGTACCTAAGTTTCTGAGGCTGTGGGAGGAATAAGCCAAACTGGAGAGTTAATCTTAAAAAAAAAAGAATTTTCACCCGACAAAAAAGAGAGAAATTTGTTTTTGCTGTAAATCTATTACAATCTCTTTGAACATATCGAAAAAATACAAATCATTGGTTTTAAGTAATGTTAAATAAATTTAAACAGACATTCGTACAGCATAATGATATCAACGAGATAACGTCAGTTGATCAAATGAAAATGCTGGCCCACAGATGGCTCCAACTTCATCCTGTTCCCTACTTGTATGTCTCATAACAATAAAAATGCTTTCAAATGAGCTGATGTAGGTAACAGCTCTTAGCTTGTCAATAAAGTTAGGAATCCTTAACCTGTAAATAGCTTGTCAATAAAACTAGGGATCCTTAACCTTGTCAAACCTATGTATATATATATATAATATATATATATATATATATATATATATATATATATATATATATATATATATAATATATATTTTATATATATATATTATATATATAACTAGGGATCCCAGGGCAGCTAGTTTTCTGTTCCAGCGACTCAGTGCAGCTGTTCAAAGGGGTAATGCTTGCTGTATTTTGGGCACACGCCCCAGCTCTGAGGAGCTGGATGAGATTTTCGCCTTATAATCGGTGATACACACGTAACAAACAGGTACCTTATCTGCCACCTTTATATCAACAATGTATCTCTTAAATCTTCTGTACCATATTATGTAATAAAATATTCCTATTGGTAAAATATATATATAGTATATATATATATATATATATATATATATATTATATATATATATATATTATATATAATATATAATATATATATATATGAAAAGTGGAGTGGTAGGGGAAGTGGAATATTCAAACGGCTTCAGGAAGAAATCCAAATATTCTTCCTTGAAGCCTTTTTATCACTTCTACGAGGCTGTGGGTTCCCACAATTTACACCAGAGGTGTGTATTATATATATATATATATATATATATATATTATATTATATATATATATATATATATATATATATATATTATATATATATTATATATATATATATATATAATATATATACAAGGAATTCGCAAGACCAGGCGAAATGTACACAAACACTGATTCTCTGGCCGAAGGAGACTCGAAACCTACGGACCTTGGAACAAGGTACGCAGTGCTATACCATTCTCACCACACTGGACATACCTAGGCGCCTAGCACAATGCTAGACGTTGATCCAAGGCAGCCAGCTTTCTGGGAGAAGGCTTACAGCTTTTCATCTCATCCCCTGCATGCATCGCCTTACTAGAGATGATGCTGATTAAAATCTCTAGTAAGGCTGATGCATGCAGGGGATGAGATGAAAAGCTGTAAGCCTTCTCCCTGAAAGCTGGCTGCCTTGGATCAACGTCTAGGATTGTGCTAGGCGCCAAGGTATTGTCCAGTGTGGTGAGAATGGTATAGCACTGGGTACCTTGTTTCAATGTTCGTAGGTTCGAGTCTCCTTCGGCCAGAGATTAGTGTTAGTTATTTGATATATATATATATTTATTTTTATATATATATTATTTTATTATTTATATATATATTATAGTATTATATTATTATAATATAATATATATATAGTTATTTATTTATTTATATTTTATATATGTGTGTGTGTGTAGAACTGCGGCTGGCCAGGATTCGATCTGCGTCGACATGCCAAGCCTTATGAAAACAGGAGAATTAAGGTGTTTCCCTGATTCTCTGATGCGAATTTGTGGTCCAGTGAATAGAGAGATGCGTACTGTTTCCTGTTTTCACAGGGCTGGGTATGGCGACGCAGGATTCGAATCCTGGCCAGCCGGAGTATATGTTATTATAGACAGTAAGCTGGTAGATAGCAACCACCAAGGGAGGTCCTACCTTCAGCAAAATGAGTGTGAAAACAGAAACTGTTATTGTTTTACACAAGGTAGAATGCTGGTGTCTTTCTTCTGTCTCAAAAACACTCAAGAAAACAGGTACATCTTGCTACTTCTACTGACACTGAGGCACAGTACATATACATGTACACGTATATGTATGCACACCGATCTGAATTTTCTTTTATTTTTTTTAAATAGTTCTTGTTTTTTATCTATTTCCTTTCATCTCAGTGTGGAACTAAAATCTTTTTTTCCGTAGTCACGTGTATTGTAAGAGGCGGTTAAAATACCGGGAACAATGGGTAGTAACTCCTTCACCTGTGTAAATTTCTTAAAATAATAATAAGAAAAAACTTTATAAAGGTGGATGTTTGAGGTGCGTAGATGTAGTGTAGAGGATGAAAGAGATGATTGCCAATGTTACGAATAAAAGAAGGTTGGATGTCTAGCTGTAAGCAAAACAAAAATTTTTAAAAGGGGGTTTTTTTT
>NC_069493.1:8386964-8461231 GCF_026875155.1 Cherax quadricarinatus
ACAATAATACGAAAAAAATTTAAACTAAATTTTAGGACTTAGGCTCAGGGGATACCCCCGGAAAGTCCACTATCATCATTCTTCATGCGGGAGGACCCACATGTCTACGGTCACCCAACAAAATAAGCAGACTCTTGGAGTCACTACTCCCCGGCCCCGGCGGGGTTACAAGTTCTAGGCAGGTTAAATCACCAACCAGATGAAACCCAAACAAAATGTAAATTTTGCCAATGGACTATTGTCCCCCCCTGCGTCTTATGTACTGGAGTGGATAAATTAAGAATTTTAGAAAAAACTCACTCAGAAAGTTAAAAAATGGCAAAGTACTTATCCCAGTGGATATTCAGACCATTCGGAGAAATACCCTGACTTGCTAGCTTAAAAAAAAGATTCCAATGTTGCGTGTGTGTGTGTGGTGTGGTGTGGTGTGTGTGTGTGTGTGTTGTGTGTGTGTGTGGTGTGCCCCTCCCTAGTTGAGATTGCGGGGGTATCCAAACTCCTGTTGTGTGTGTGTTTGGGGTTTTTTTTGTGTGTGCGTTTTATGTTATGTGTATGAGGTGTGTGTATGAGTGGTGTGTGTGTGTGTATAGGTTGGTTGTGGTGTGTGTTGTTGTGTGGGGGTATGTTTTTGAGTTTGTGTATGGTGTGTGGTGTGGTGTGTGTTTATGTTGTGGTGTGTGGTGTGTGGTGTGTGTTGTGTATGAATTTGTATATGTGTGTGTGTGTGGTTGTGTGTGTGTATGAGGGGTGTGTGGGTTTTTTTGGGTGTGTGTTGTTGAGTGTGGTGCGATGTGTGTAGGATTTTGGTTGTGTGTGTTGTGTGTTGTGTTTTGTGTGTGGTGTGTGGTGTGGTTTTGGGGGGGGGTTGTGCGAAAGGTGTAGAGTTTGTGTAGTGGTGTGGTGTGTGTGGTGTGTGTGTGTGTGTGTGGTGTGTGTTTTTGTGTGTGTGTGACTCCCCTTTTTGACTCACCTTTTTGTGGTTGCGGGGTCGAGTCTACCCGGGCCCCCCTCTTCACCGGTTTTTATCCCTCTCTCTCCCCGCCCATGAGCTTTTTAAAACCTCGTCTTAAAACTTGATGGTTCCGCCCCACTACGTCATTTTTGGGCTATTCACTGCTTAAACTCTAGACTGAAGAAATATTTCCCTACTATCCCCTTGACTTTTGTGTCTTAAACCCAATTGTGGCCTTTTGTTTCTGTCCCCCCTCCCGGGAACATCCTGTCTTGTCCACCTTGTCTATCTCACGCAGTATTTTCTAGTGTCGTTATCATGTCTCCCCTACCCTCCTGTCCTCCAGTGTCGCTCAGGCCGATTTCCCTTAATCTTTCTTCATAGGACAGTCCCCTTAGCTTCTGGAACTAACCTTGTTGCAAACCTTTGTACTTTCCTCTAGTTTCATGACGTCTTATCAAGAGCGGGTTCCAAACAGGTGCTGCATCTACTCCAGTAATGGGCCTGACATACACGGTGTAACAGTGTCTGAATGATTCCTTACTAAGGTGTCGAATTGCCTGTTCTCAGGTTTGCCAGCGCCCATATGCATGGGCCGCAGTTATCTGATTGATGTTGCTTCCGGAGACATGCTCGTGTTATACTCACGCCAAGATCTTTCTCCTTGAGTGAGTTTGCAGTCTTTGGCCAACCTAGCCTATTACTAGGTCGTGGTCCTTCTGTGCCCTTCCCCTAATCTTCATGACTTTGCATTTGCAGGAATTAAATTCGAGAAGCCATTTGCTGGACCAGGTGTCCAGGTCTGTCCAGGTCTCTTGGAAGTCCTGCCTGGTCCTCACAGATTTAATTCACCCATTAACTTCACATCATCTGCAAACAGGGACACTTCTGAGTCTAACCCTTCCGTCATGTCGTGTGTGTGTGTGGTGTGTGTGTATGAATTTTGTATGTGTGGTGTGTGTGTGTGTGTGTTTGTGTGTGTGCGTGTGTGTGTGTGGGTGTGTTTTATGTGTGTGAGTGTGTGTTTGTTTGTGTGTGTGTGTGTGGTGTTGTGTGTGTGTGTGTGGTGTATGAATTTGTATATGTGTGTGTGTGACTCAACATCAATATTTTTTTTTTTTTTTTATTTATATAAACAGTCTAAAAGATAATATTATAAACAAATAAATAGCATATAATTATAATTCTCAATGCCTAAAGACTCGCCGCACTTACTTCGTGCCGGCACATA
This sequence comes from Cherax quadricarinatus, assembly GCF_026875155.1. Classification (NCBI taxonomy): domain Eukaryota; kingdom Metazoa; phylum Arthropoda; class Malacostraca; order Decapoda; family Parastacidae; genus Cherax; species Cherax quadricarinatus. The sequence goes on from NC_069493.1 coordinate 8,389,148, forward strand.
CTACCCCCCCCCCCCTTTTCCTATTATCAATGTTATAATACTGGGCGTATTCATGGGAATAAAAATTCCTCATTCACATACAGAAGTCCATAATTAACAATATTTACATAACAAGTTCGACATGTTCCATCCTTGTTTTTTCTCCAATAACACCATTGAAACAAAACCAGTTTTACAATCTCACAGAAACTCATTAAGGGCATCTCACAATAAAAATTCGTCCACTCCTAACTAATACATCACTATTCATTAAATTCATATATCATTACATAGACTTGATTGTACATAGAAAAGGTGTCCATTATATGTGATTATAAAATTGACTAAGCCAAAGATCATGATTTAAACTATAAACATAGAAAAATTTCCCACAATGCAACTGTGCAGGGGGGTTCCCCCCCAGCACTTCGCACACATAAGTTATACAACGATCAAGTTTTTTACTTTGAGTGGCTTCTTAAACATCAATTCTGCTCTAAAAACCGAAGATCCCAAGGTTTAGTCATATCATGTTTTAGTTAACCTGTATGCAGTTAACATAACCATAGATCCAAAACCTCATTCATCTCCCTTCCACTCTATTCATAACCCTTCCCCACCATCCACAACTACAAAGAAGCCTAAACCCAACTCCCCACCTGTGTCCCCCGGTAGGAGACCAACCCTTTGCCTGCTCCCCTGGGTTCATGAGGAGAAGGCCCCCCACAGTGAGATTCCGTAACCCTCCGAAAAGCTAAAACTACCCACCTCCCACCATAGACTTGCCTATTCCTCAAACATAGATCTATAAAATCCGCTGCTAACGCTTTTAAATCCTCAAACGCTCGCCCTAACCTCCCCTTCCCCCAAGATACATGTAAATAATCCGTCATAACATAACATAAGGCTCTAACCCAAGCACCACGGCGCACCCCCAGTTACATCCACATTAAGCCGTAGGATGGCCATTGCCCCCCCCCCAAAAGCTCTGATAACTCTCTCTCACAATTAAGACCATCAACCTCACCTTTCCCTCCAAAAGACAAAAAATACCGCATGAAAAGCCGTTTCGATGTCCCCACAATGCAAGCATGAGTCCTCTCTCACAAGAACCCATTTTATAAAACCCTAGTACACCCAAGAGGCCAATATTCCCATCAGAAAACGATAAACTACACTCCTCGTACACCTCGCAGGTTATTCTAAGCAAGCCAAACTTCCTACCATAGCTTATCCAGTTCAAATGTTGGATATACAGCAAGTCCCGTAAGACAAACCCTGTTTGCCTCCCACAGCACCCACCATTCGTTTATGCACCTTTAACGTGGAAACACCTGTTAAACATGTATAAAACCCTCAACAAATCCTCACAATACCGAAATCCCTTCCACACTAACCACCATCTTCGTGCATCCACCATTACCCTACCTACACCTTACTATCCTCCCTGTTCCCCCCAGGCCGGATAAATCCTTTGTTTAATATATAAAGCCCTTACTCAATGACCCAAAGACATCAGCCCAGACCCCTCAAGTCTCCCTCCGTCATCACACGTCCCTGCTCAACCATGCCCCTCCCAAAAACCCCCCCACATCATACCTTAGACCTTCCTCTGGATTTCTGCAATATCCTCTGCTCCTTAAAGGGAACACCTCACCACTCCCCACACATACAGTAAACCAGAGAGTTGGACCACTAAAACTCTCTGCTGTAATGTTAACGTCCCCTAGCTTAAGCCACCTAGCCTAACCCAAAACCCTGCTCGTTAACTATACCTGAATTTATCTTCCTACTCTCCACACTTCCCGCCATGTACCATCTTCCACAAACCTTAATTCTGTCCACACTGACCAAACCCAAACCCTCCCCCAAGCCCCCTCCCACCCAATCCCCACCTCTAATAGTCCTCGACTTCATTAAATTAACTCTCATACCCGGTGGACACGTCCCCAAAAATCTGAATGATTCCACCAACTTTCCTTATAGATCTCACTCAGCCTTACCTGCAAAAACAGTAGTATCATCTACGTACCCCACAATCCCCCCCTCCCACCCCCCGAAAATATCCCATGTTCATTTTCATCACCTCATCCACCAGCCCATAAAATGGATTCTTTACTGCAGCAAACAATAACAGAGAGTGTACAGCCTGCCCTCAAACCTCTCTCATCATACTGGGGACCCCCAACTACCATGTAACCTGTACCCTAATAACTGAGCTCCCTCATCCAAGGTTTTGCACCCATCTCACCACCTTCTCCCCCAAACCCAACTGTCAAACAAACTTTATAAAAATCCCTAATTCACACAATTCATACGCATTAGCCCAATCAAATCCAAGATCCCCCTCCGGTGCAATCCTCAATAAAAACCCTATGGTGACTATGCCCCGTCACCTCATACTTCTTCCTTGAATGCAAAACAGTCCCCAATTACCACTGAATCTAAAAACTTCTTCAGTCTAATTGCCCAGAAATTTTAGCATCAAATTTTATAATCTGCAACACATTAAGGATATTGCTCTATAATCATTCAAAATACTTTCCCCATCCTTCTTCTTCGGGGCACCAACACAACGAATCCCTGTTTCTGGACTCCCCATCCTCCCACTGCTCCACATATGATCAAGACATCCACTAACCCATACCTAATGCATTCCCAATAAACTCTATAAAAATCATTCGTATTCCATCAATGCCCGGCGTCTTACCGCTGACTCATTCCCGTAAACCCGCCTCCTCCCACCTCCTCCTCACTAATACTACCCTCCAGCATTTCCATTCACTTGTCGCAATACAATAGTATTCTGCATAACCCCAAATACATCCTCACTGACAACTTCCTTGTTCCACCTCCATTTCCTCCCTAAACCAATAAACAGCATAACCACAATATCATCTGACAGTAAGACCTTACCCACCACATATCCTCCCCCCCCCATCACGACCACTAGATGCGCTATGGTATCACCATCTCCCTTTCCCTAAATTTTCTCCAGGACATAACCTGAAGGTTGATCACCCTTTAACACCTCCTCTAATCCTGCCCTAACTCTAAACGCAATTAAACCCTTTCATTATGGACAATCCTTCAATCCACTCCTTAAACCATCCACCTCAGCCCTCGCACATCTTCCCTTCCTTTCCCCCCCCCCGTCGAAACAGCATTCAGCTGTCCCTCCAGGTGTTTTGGCAAACCATATCTCCACCTTGCCAGTTCCATTCCACGTATCCTAAAAACTCTGTCTGCTATGCTGTCTTTGCCGCATCTCCACCAGTCAAAGCAAATCCATCCCACCATCCCTACCCTCCCAGGCAATGTTCATCCACCATTCCTCAAAGGATGAGCCTTTCATCCCTTCTCCTGCAAGCCTCCATTCATTTCCAATACCCAGCAATATATGCGTACTATACCATCCACCCGCAATCAGCTATTCCCACCGGCCCGTGATCTGAAAAACCGACATCAAAAGCCCCTCACTCTCTCCACATCCATCCCCTGCATCACATATATCCTTATCTAACCTCGCCCCATCATTCCCACGGAATGAACTGTGCTCCACCCCCTACCCCCTCTACCCACCACATCTACAACTCCCACATCCCTTAACAACATCCCTACGCAACCTAAAACACATCCTGGCCCCCCCTCGGCGTCACAAATCACCCATACCTAATCACACAATTTCGCATCACCTCCCAAGACAGTTATAGAAGGTAAACCTCGCAAATAATACAATCAAACACACGTAAAAAATCAACTTTGACTCAAACATTGTTACATGCCGGCATATATACACCAATTAAAATCCTCTCCCCACCCCCCAGTGCCCATCTACCCTTACCAACCCTCACCCCCTCCCTCCCTCCTCCCAACCCATGACACGCAATGGGCTGGTCTCCTTTACAGCTACTGCTACCCCCTCCTATTTAATTGCAAAGCATTACTGACAAACCATTTTATATAACCCTCAAACTCAATTCACTCCTAACCTATGTTTATGCTCCTGCAAAAAACATACATCCACATCAAACCTTTCGTAAAAACCACTCTAACCAAACCCTTTTTATCTCCAATTTAAAGCCCATAGACATTATTGTGACACACTTGAATTTGCCATAAAGAGGGTTTACCCCTATGCCGCTGTATCTTTACTCCCTTCACCGTTTCTCAGTACCTGTACCATTTTTATATCCTTTTTTATAACCTGTCCACCAGCCCCTCCTTGCCCCCCACTGATCTTCCCGGTACAACACCCCTCCCCTGCTTGCCTTTTCCCCTACAACGACCCATGACTTCTTCCGGCTGCTGCCCAGGTGATAAAACCTCATCTAGGTCAAAAGCACCCGCAGTTCTTTTCCTGTGAGCTCTCAATCACAACGCACATATCTAACGGTCCTGCACGTCCTTCCTGATGGACTCACCACACCCACTTCATGTCCTCTCTGTCATTCCTCGGCCCCTTCACCTGTCCCATCAGCTCAAAACATACAGCTGCATCTCACATGACTTCCTCAGACCATCCTCCCCGGCCACCTTCTCTCTTCGAAAAACTCCTGCAGCACCGCTTCCAGCAGCTTCTCCTTGGTAGACTCTTCCACGTCCACAGCCGTCCCTCCGAGGCGATGGGGCCCCTCCCCTGTCACCTCCGGGAGGTAACACAGGTACCGACCGCGTCGATACTTCCCTTTCTACTTCCTTCACACCATCTACACTCGTCATTGCTTCCTCCAACTCGCCGCAACTCAGGCATCAACTCACATGGTCTCTGCTCCACTGCCACGAATCAGGAGCCCTGGTAGGGGCTGCTTTTCTAGGACAAGCTGTGCGCCATATGTTCCAGATGAGCACACTAGTCGACAGGTCTTTCTCTTGCCGGCCTAGTGTACAAAGACTGCGTCCTTGGACTCCACCAGCATGACAAGGACGGCATAGGCTAGCCAACGTCATTTTGAGGGTATAAGACCTCAAGGTCTTCCCTATAAGTGCCCCTCTGTCCATCACTCCCATCGATGGCCGAATGACTTTTTCCGGTAGTTAGGAATACCTCCTGTATACTAACGCCGTCGCCTCGAAAGGGACATTTCTCACCTTCACACCACGTGTAGTACCTGGATACTCAATGCAGAGACAACCTCCACTGCGAGCTCACTGTCACCTTCCTCTCCTGGTACTCGTCAACAAGTCTGTCATAGACGCCGGTATGATTCAGTTCAGTATACTCCTGTTCATCTCCCAATTAAGGCAACACCAAAACTTCCTCGATGGGGACACCATAGCGCCCTGAATGATAGCAGGCAGCAATGTATGCATCGTAGTTCCAGTAAGTGTGCCACTATCAGCTTAACAGTGTTCATCTCGTCCCCACTCGGTAGCGCCATTTTGTCTACTAGTTGCTAAAAGGTCACCACCAGAGGCATGTGTAGCTACTAGGCCGGGCGTCCTCTCTCCCCGGAGGTCGAGAGACGAATGAACAATCAATTTGCCCCAATAAATCACTACAGTTGTGACCGGTGTGGAAGTGTGAATTGCTCATTAACACTATAATTTGTTCATGATTGTAGACAGTATAAACGTAAGTAACCATTCCTTACAGTATTTCATTACCTTGTAACTTTATGGAGTTCATTACCTTTGTAACTTATAGTTCATTACCTTGTACCTAGTACAGCTAGAAAACTTTGGAGCCCGGGTCCAGGACCCATTACGTACCTCGTAATCTAATACCTTTGGTAAACTTGTCATGAATGTGACCAGAACCTACCTGGAGTTCATTACCTTTGTAAATTGTGAGTTCATTACCTTTGTAAATTGTGAGTTCATTACTTTGTAAATTGTGATTTCATTTCCTTTGTAAATTTGATTTCATTACCTTTGTAAATTGTGAGTTCAATATCCACCTTTGTAAATTGTGGAGTCATTACCTTTGTAAATGTGAGTTCATTTACATTTGTAAATTGTGATGTTCATTACCTTTGTAAATTGTGAGTTCATTACCTTTGTAAATAGTGATTTCATTACCTTATGTAAAATTGTGAGTTCATTAACCTTTGGTACATTGTGAGTTCATTACCTTTGTAAATTGTGAGTTCATTACCTTTTGAAATTGTGATTTCATTACCTATGTTAAATTGTGAGTTTCATTACCTTTGTAAATTTGGTGAGTCATACTTTGTAAATTGTGCGTTCAACCTCTGTAACTTGCTCAGCTATCAAAACTTTGGAGTCCAGTCCCTGGACCAATTATGTACCTCTGTAATCTTTTGACTACCGCCCACAGGATGGGTATGGGGTGACTACCACCCACAGGATGGGTATGTGGTGACTACCACCCACAGGATGGGTATAGGTGACTACCACCCACAGGATGGGTATGGGGTGACTACCACCCACAGGATGGGTATGGGGTGACTACCACCCACAGGATGGGTATGGGGTGACTACCACCCACAGGATGGGTATGGGGTGACTACCACCCACAGGATGGGTATGGGGTGACTACCGCCCACAGGATGGGTATGGGGTGACTACCACCCACAGGATGGGTATGGGGTGACTACCACCCACAGGATGGGTATGGGGTGACTACCACCCACAGGTGGGTATGGGGTGACTACCACCCACAGGATGGGTATGGGGTGACTACCGCCCACAGGATGGGTATGGGGTGACTACCGCCCACAGGATGGGTATGGGGTGACTACCGCCCACAGAGATGGGTATGGGGTGACTACCACCCACAGGATGGGTATGGGGTGACTACCGCCCACACGATGGGTATGGGGTGACTACCACCCACAGGATGGATATGGGGTGACTACCACCCACAGGATGGGTATGGGGGGGACTACCCGCCCACAGGATGGGTATGGGGTGACTACCACCCACAGGATGGGTATGGGGTGACTACCGCCCACAGGATGGGTATGGGGTGACTACCGCCCACAGGATGGGTATGGGGTGACTACCACCCACAGGATGGATATGGGGTGACTACCACCCACAGGATGGATATGGGGTGACTACCACCCACAGCATGGATATGGGGTGACTACCACCCACAGGATGGGTATAGGGGTGACTACCACCCACAGGATGGGTATGGGGTGACTACCACCCACAGGAATGGGTATGGGGTGACTACCACCCACAGGATGGGTATGGGGTGACCCCAAACCCAAAAGGAAAGGGGTTGGGGGGGGGACTACCACCCACAGGATGGGTATGTGGGGGATTTTACCACCCACAGGGGGGTATGGGGGTTTTATTTACCCCCCCACAAAAGGGTAGGGGGGGGTGACAACCCCCCCCCAAAAGGGAAAAGGGTATTGGGGGGAACTACCACCCACGGAAGGAGGGGGTTGAGGGGGGGGGGGGCCCAAAACCACCCACAGGATGGGTAGGGGAAAAATGACTACCACCCACGGGAAAGGGAAAGGGGTCCTACCACCCCAGGATGGGTACCCGGGTAAATACCACCCACAGGTTTGGGTTGGGGGGGGTGGACTACCACCCACGGGAATGGGAAAGGGGGGGGACAAACCACCCACATAAAGGGGAATTTGGGGACAAACCCCCCCCCCCCCCAAATTAAAAAGGGGTGGTGACAAACCGCCCCCCAAAGGAGGGTTGGGGGGTGACTACCACCCACAAGGGATGGGTAAAGGGGTACTACCCCCCCCCCCACAGGAGGGGGTTTTGGGAGGGAACAACCCCCACAGGAGGGTATGGGGGGGAAACTCCCAAAACCCCCCGATGGATGGGGGTGGGGAAAAAAGGGTGGTTAAGGGTGCCCAAACCCCACCCCCAAAAAGGGATGGGAAAGGGGGGTGCCCTCCCAAACCCACAGGAGGGGTTTTGGGGTTTGATTTAACCCACCCCCAAAAAAGGGAAAAAAAAATGGGGTATACCACCCCACAAAAATTTTTAGGGGGTTGACAAACCACCCCACAAAAGGGTATGGGGGGTGATTTACCACCCACGGGAAAGGGTAGGGGGTGACAAAACCACCCAAAAGGAAAGGGGGGTAGGGGGGGACAAACCACCCACAGGAGGGGTTTGGGGGGTTGATTTTTTAACCCAAACCCACGGGATGGGTTTTGGGTGATTTAACCACCCACAGGAGGGGAAATTGGGGTGACAACCACCCACAGGAAGGGGTAGGGGTTTAAAACCACCCACAGGATGGGAAAGGGGTGCCCAACCCCCACAGGAGGGGGGAAATTGGTGAACTCCCAAACCCACAGGAGGGGAAATTTTGGTGATTTCCACCCCCCAGAATGGGTAGGGGGGTAAATCCCACCCACGGGAAAGGGAAAGGGGTACTACCACCCCAAGATGGGTATGGGGGGGACTCCCCACCCACCGTATGGGTTTTTGGGGGGGTGCCCCTCCCAAAACCCCCCCCAAAGGATTGGGTAGGGGTGGGCAAAAAAAACCAATATTAAAACTAATTTAAAAAAAACTCCTTTTTTTATTTTAATTTAAAAGGGGAAAATTTAAACCATCTTTTAAACTTTTTTAATTTAAACCCCAAATTTTAACTTTTTAACAAAGAAATTAAAGACCAAAAAAGTAATATTTTTCCCGGGAAAGGGGTTTTTTTTCAAAAAAAACCCTGCCCATTTTAAAACCCGCCAAACTTACTCGTCAAATTAAAACTATCATAAACAAAAATTTAAAAAAAATAATTAATAATTGTATTCTATAATATAAATATACGATTTTTATTTTTTAAAAATTTTTAAAAAAAACCTAAAGAAACTAGATGTTCTGTAGAAAATTTTTAAAAATTTTTTAAAAAGCATTTTGGGTCGAAAAATGTTTTGACTTTTTTTTTAAAACTAATTTTTTGTAAACAAAAAAACCCTTTTAAAGAGAAAATTTGTTTTTTTTAAAAAATGGGTAATTTAAATTTAAGTAAGTTTTTTCATTGTAGTAAAAACACAAATAAGTAATTTTATTCAGGAAAAATCCAATAAGTAAGTTTATTCAGGTAGTATACACAAATAATTTAATTTTTAATTCATGTATATACAAAAAATAAAAAAGTTTATTCAGGTAGTATAACAAAAAAAGTAAGTTTATTCAGGTAAAGAAAAGATAAATAAGATTTCGCGGTTTTTTTAAAACCCCCGAGGGTTGCCACCCGGGATAACCCAAGAAAGTCAGTGCGTAAATCGGGGAAAACTGTCTAATTTATTTCCTTTTGGGGTCCTTAACCCTTGCCCCCCCAGGTGCAACCCACCCCATTCGACTAATACCCAGGTACCTTTTTTGCTGCTGGGGGTGAAAGGACAACAGGTGTAAGGAAAAAAAAAAACGTGTCAAAAATGTTTCCACCCCCCCGGGGAAATTTTCAAACCCCCGGGCCCCCTCCGTGTGTGAACGGGAGTTTAAACCCCACCAGGCCACCGGGCCAGGGTGTAAGTAATTTTAAATTAAAAGGTAGTAACAAAAAATAAGTAATTTTTATTCGGGTTTTTTTATAACAAATAAGTACTTTTTTTTCGGGTAGTAAAACACAAAAAAATAATTTTTATTCAGGAGTAAAACACAAATACAGTTAATATATTATCATCCCTTTTGTAGGGAAAAGTAGGTGTAAGGGGGGTTTTAAGGGTTTTGGTTCCCGGGAAAACCAGAACCTTTAGTTACGTCGCGTGCACCCCCCCCCCCTTCCCTCTGGCGGGCGGGGGCCCAAAAACTGGGTTCCCCGGGTTTTCCCGATTTTTTATTTTCTACTCCCCGGGTAAATTGCCCTTTACCGGGGGGGTTTTTTTAAAAGTTTTGGAGATCACTTAAACCTCCACTCTTCCCCAAATTCAGGTAGGGGATATACCAGGAGTATCATTTTTGTTTCTTTATTTTTTTTTGCTGGTTACCAGTAATTTTTGGGAAATTTTTTCATTCTTTTAAATTCTTAATTGTTATTTTATCATAATTTTGGGGGTAACCAGTTTTTTTTCCCTTTTATTTACCAGCTCTGTTCCTGGCGGGGGTCCCCCCAGGATAACGCCAGATAAAGGAGCAAGACCTTTTAAATTTAATACTTATTAACATTTTTCCTACTACTCCCGGGCCCAAAACCTATTCTACTTGTGCCCATCCAAGTGGTAGGGGGATTCCAAACATGGGGAATTTTTACCATTTTTCCCCCGGGAAAAAACCAACATCTTTTAACATCAAGGAACTAACCAGGGCCCCCTTTCCTACTTTTTCCTTTGCCCAACTAAAAGAAACTGAAGGCCAATTTTTTTTTTTTTATATTTAAATTTTTAAGTAAAATTTCCAAATCATTTTTCTCAATTTTTTTTTTAAATTATTTCTTTTTTTTATTTTTCCCTTAATTTCCCTTTTTTTCCGTTGGAAGGGGTTTTCCCAAAAAAAACATAGCAACCCCTGTGGGAACAACCGGAGTTTACCTGGAGAGAGTTTTCGGGGGTCAAAGCCCCGCGGGGGCCGGGCTGGGTTGACCACCTCCGTGGGTTTTAGCGCCTGAACAACCAGGCTGTTGCTGCTGGCTCACGCAAACCAACTTACAGCCAAAAGCCCCTTTTGGATTTTTGGAACTGATTTAGGGTGCTTTTCCATTCCAGCTTGGGGAAAAAAAGCCGGGGGGCTGTTGGGAATCCCCCTTATGTGTGTTTGGGGGGCCCGTTGAAAATCTCGGGCCCCTTTACCCATTTTTAATTTTTCCTTTTTAAAGTGGGTAGTGACACCCGCTTTTCATTGGGGGGGTGGGCTCGTCTGCCAAGTCTTTTGCTTTCGTATGAAATGATTTTCGTGTGCAAGTTCGGTTTCTTTGTCCCTCTAAGGAAATTTTTCCCGGTTTTATATAATCATGTAATCCCCCCTCCTCCTGCTTCCAGGGGAAACAGGTTTTTGAAACCCTCAAGCCCCCAGTAATTTAGGGGTTTTTTTTTCCGTTTGCCGCCGGGGAAAAATTCTCTTTTACATTTTCTGGTCGGCCCAAAATTTTACCTGCCTTGAAAGGGCTGTTAGAGTGCAGCAAAATTCCAGCCTAGATAGAACAAGTGACCTGGGAAAAGGTCATCATGGGCCCTTTTTGGCCCCCCCCCCTATTTTGAAGGGGTTTTTAAAAAAACCATCCACCCTTTTTTTAGCAAATGCGTTTTATAAATGTTAAGGTCCTTGAAGGGGAGACCTCCGACATAATCACTCCCCCGGGCTTTGGGGCGTTGGTGTTTTTGCCCCTATTTTTTTTTGGCCAGAAAATTTTTTTTGTACTCTGATGAAGATTTAAAATTTTTTTTATGTTTTACCCTTTTTCTGAGTAAATTTAAAATTTTTCATCGTTGAACTTCATAATTTTTTTTTTTTTGCAGCCCCCTGAAAATTTGGTTGATGTCCGCCCGGGGGCCTTGCAGTGTCGCAATGGAAGGGAAAAGTCATGCAGTCGGGTGTCCCTCTGCAAAAAGGAAAACAAAGGGGCTGTTCTGAAAATCCTTTTCATTTCGGGTAAGAGGAGAGGGAACCAAAAATGGGGGCAAATACTGTCCTTTTGGAAAAAGAGCTTTTCCCCCGTAGCGCCACGGGCTTTACTCTGTTTAACACAAATCCTTGTTGGGTTTTGTTAGTGAGGAAATTATAGACCCTCGACCGACTTTTCCTGTTATTCCCTTTTGCGCCCATTTTGTTTCGCTAATTTCGCCATGGTCACACTAGTCGAAGGTTTTTTTTCAAAGTTCCGTAATATAACATCCTTTTTTCTTTTTTTCTTCCCAGTGCATTTAGGCCTTGTTCCCTAAATGATCCAGTAGTTGAGACGACAGGAGCCCACCCTGTTTAAACCCCTGTTTCCCTGTGGGGTTTGTAACTGATGGGTTTCTAATGGGTTTGGGGAAACCCTTTCTTCTTTTGGGGCCCCTTTTAAAGTTTTTAAAAAAAAATGGGGGGGTTAAATGCTATTGGTCTGTAGTTTTTGCTGTTGCTTTAAAAAATGCCCCCTTTGTGGAGTGGGGGTATTCCCGTTTTTTTTAGTAAATGAGGGGCGACCCCCGGTTTCCCTGGGTCCCTTCCCATAGGAAAGGGGAAAAAGGGTCGTGGGTAGGGGGTTTTTTGCATTCTTGATGAACACAGATTTTCCCTGAGTTCTGGGCCCCGGGGGGAGAGTGATTGGGGAAAAGTCATTTATCGCCTGTTTGAAGTCATTTGGCTTTAGGTAACATCGGGTAGGCTTGTGTTAATCCCAAATTTTTTTTTGGCCTCCCTCATAAAAAATTCAAATTTTTAAAAATTTTGGGGCTCTCAGTCTGGTTAAATCCGGGTTGCTAAAAAAAAGATTCCCTATTGGGGCTTGAAGCCCCACTCCCTTTTCCTTTTTGTCATTTGTGTGGACCCATCTTTTTAAGTAGGGGCCCCAAAAACGGGACGTTTGTTTTTCGATTTTGATTTTTGGGATAGGGAGAAGAAATACTTTGGGTTTTTTTCGATTTCATTTATGGCTTTTAGTTCTTCCCGCGATTTCCTGACTCCTAAAGGAAAATTTTTTTAGCTTTAATTCGTGGCCCCTTTCTATTTCTCTGACCATTTTCCCCCCCCTGCGCATTTCAGGGTATATTGACCTCTTTAGCCGCTTTTGTTTTTTCCCCTTTTCCGTCGCCTGTAAAAGGGAAAAACCCTGCCCCTTTTTAAATTTTTCATTTTACTCCTCCTTTTTTTTAAGGGAAAAAGGCCTTTTGCATACATCATTTCCACCGATTAATTGTTCTTCATAATTGGGGGGCTGTGTTTCAAAGTATATCTTCCCCGTTATAACGGGTTTGGGACTTGGTTTAAAAATTGGGGCCCCCCCTTTTGTTTTTGTTAAAAGAAGTTGAATTTGGTGAATGCCCCTCTGACTTCCCCAAATTTTGTCGGTCTGGGGCTCCACGCATAAATGTCTGAACCTCAATTATGGGTTTTATCTGAATATTGTTTTTGATATGGTGACAAATTTTTTAATTTAATCATCCCAATTTTAGTGAAGAGAGGTCTAGTTTTATTCCCCCAGTCTAGTAGGCTCTAAAATTTGCTGGTTTTAAAATTTAATTTTGTGCAGAAAATTTAAAAGCTCGTTTCCCAGTGTGATTTTTCATCAGAAACTGCCCCCTGGTTTTATTACTTTCAACAATATATTTGCTATATTTTTCCTTTCCCTTTTAGGTGCCCTTAAAAATTGAAATCCCACTAAAAAAACCCCCCCCGCCACCCACACCCTCCCCTAACACCCAGGGTTTACCCCAAACCAAATTTCCCCCTAACACCCCCGGGGTGACCGACAAACCCGTCCAAATAACACCCAGGGTGTGACCCACACCAGTCCACTAAAACCCAGGAATTTACCCACACCAGTCCACTAACACCCAGAATTTGACGCCGCACCAGTCCACTAACAAACCCCGGATGTTTAAACCCCCACCAGTCCACTAAAACCCAAATGTGAAACCCCCAAACCATTTTTACCCAACCCCCGGATTTTTGAAAAAAAAATCCCAAAAAACAAATTTCCCCTAACACCCAGGTAACCCCTTTTTTAAAATGATGGGGGAACATGGGGAGCAGGGGGTTTTCCCCTGGGAAAAACTTCCCCAAAGTTTTTTCCCCCCGTTACCAAATTCAAACTCTGGGCCCCCAGTTTGTGAGGGTGAGTCACAAACAAACAAACACGGGTTTTTTCTTTTTTTTTTTCCCCCTCTTTAATAAGAAAAATTATTGTTTCATATATAAGGAGGGGCCTTGGGGCACAGACCGGGGCCCCGGGGCGTTGACCCCGGGAAAATCCCCTTCCCGGTTTAAACTCCGGTAAAACCAACCACGGTTTCGGGGGGGGGTTTTTAAAAAAACCCCGGCAAAGCGGGGCCTAAAAAAACCAGGGGGGATTTCAAATTTTATTCTTTAAAAAAAAAATAAAAACCAAGTGAGAATATTCAACCCAAACACGGTTGTTTTTTAACTAATGAAAAGCAAAAACTGCCCCAAAACAATTTAAACCCCCTGTCCCTTTTAGATTTTCCCCATTTACGATAATTTTTTTTGTGCTATTTTTTGCCTTGACAAGTGTTCGTCATATAATAAATTTGGGGAACAAATAAATTAAAAACCATAAACCAAATTTTTTTAATTTACTTACCAAAGGGAAAATAAATTTTCGTTTGGATTTTTAATTTTAACCCCCCCGGGGGGTTACCAACCCCCGGATAACCCCCCCCAAAAAAGTCAGTGCGTCATCGAGGACGGGCTAACTTATTCCATTGGGGGCCCCTTATCCCTTTTTCCCCCCAGGGGCGACCCACAAACCCGTCGAAAAACACCCGGGGACCTAAATTTTCTGCTAGGGGGAACCCGGACAAAAAGGTTTTAAGAAACGTGTCGGAATTTCCACCCGCTTTAAACGAACCCGGGGGCCCCCCGTGGTGAAGCGGGGGTTTTTGCCCCCAGACCACCCCCGGGCACTATTCCCTTTCTTTGATATCCCAATTTTATCTATTTCTTTTATATCTATTGACTTTCCTATTCCACTTTTCCCTTTGGGTATTTTAAATTTAAATTACCTATTCCCCTTTCTTTTATATCTATTCCATTTGCTGGGTCGTTGCTTTGGGCAAAAAAGGCCTAGTCATCTTTTGGCTCATGTAAGCCCTTTTTAAAAGTACGATTAAAAACTGGTGTCCGATTTTTAGTTTCTCTCCGGGTAATATTGACCTTACCTGGTGTGGGTTGAAGTTTGGAGAGTCACTTCACCTCCACTCTTCTCCTAATCAGGTGGGGTGATATACCAGGAGTATCACTTTGTTTCTTTATTTTGTTTGCTGGTTACCAGTAATGATTTTGGCATTTATCATTCTTTACAATTCTTAAAGTTATATTATCATAACTATGGGTAACCAGTTTATTTTCTCTTATTTACCAGCTCTGTTCCTGGCGTGGTCTTCCAGGATAGACGCCAGATAAAGGAGCAAGACCTGTTAATAATACTTATTAACATTATTCTACTACTACCGGCCCTTACCTATTCTACTTGTGCTCCATCCAAGTGGTAGGAGATTCCAGAACATCGGATTGTTACCATCTGCCCAGGATAACCAACATCTATAACATCAGAGGAACTATCCAGGGCCTTACCTACTCCTGCCCAACTAAAAGAAACTGAAGGCCAATTTTTTTTATTATATTTAAATTTTAAGTAAAATTCTCAAATCATTATTCTCATTTTTCCTAAGTTATTTCTTTATTTATTTTTCCATTAATTTCTTTTGTTCAGTTGGAAGGCGTTCCAATGACACATAGCAACATGTGTAGACAACCTGGAGTTTACCTGGAGAGAGTTTCGGGGGTCAACGCCCCCGCGGCCCGGTCTGTGACCAGGCCTCCTGGTGGATCAGCGCCTGATCAACCAGGCTGTTGCTGCTGGCTGCACGCAAACCAACGTACGAGCCACAGCCCGGCTGATCAGGAACTGACTTTAGGTGCTTGTCCAGTGCCAGCTTGAAGACTGCCAGGGGTCTGTTGGTAATCCCCCTTATGTGTGCTGGGAGGCAGTTGAACAGTCTCGGGCCCCTGACACTTATTGTATGGTCTCTTAACGTGCTAGTGACACCCTGCTTTTCATTGGGGGGATGGTGGCATCGTCTGCCAAGTCTTTTGCTTTCGTAGTGAGTGATTTTCGTGTGCAAGTTCGGTACTAGTCCCTCTAGGATTTTCAGGTGTATATAATCATGTATCTCTCCCTCCTGCGTTCCAGGGAATACAGGTTTAGAAACCTCAAGCGCTCCCAGTAATTGAGGTGTTTTATCTCCGTTATGCGCGCCGTGAAAGTTCTCTGTACATTTTCTAGGTCGGCAATTTCACCTGCCTTGAAGGTGCTGTTAGAGTGCAGCAAATTCCAGCCTAGATAGAACAAGTGACCTGAAGAGTGTCATCATGGGCTTGGCCTCCCTAGTTTTGAAGGTTTCATTATCCATCCTGTCATTTTTCTAGCAGATGCGATTGATACAATGTTATGGTCCTTGAAGGTGAGATCCTCCGACATAATCACTCCCAGGTCTTTGACGTTGGTGTTTCGCTCTATTTTGTGGCCAGAATTTGTTTTGTACTCTGATGAAGATTTAATTTCCTCATGTTTACCATATCTGGTAATTGAAATTTCTCATCGTTGAACTTCATATTGTTTTCTGCAGCCACTGAAAGATTTGGTTGATGTCCGCCTGGAGCCTTGCAGTGTCTGCAATGGAAGACACTGTCATGCAGATTCGGGTGTCATCTGCAAAGGAAGACACGGTGCTGTGGCTGACATCCTTGTCTATGTCGGATATGAGGATGAGGAACAAGATGGGAGCTAGTACTGTGCCTTGTGGAACAGAGCTTTCACCGTAGCTGCCCCGGACTTTACTCTGTTGACGACTACTCTCTGTGTTCTGTTAGTGAGGAAATTATAGATCCATCGACCGACTTTTCCTGTTATTCTTTAGCGCGCATTTTGTGCGCTATTACGCCATGGTCACACTAGTCGAAGGCTTTTGCAAAGTCTGTATATATTACATCTGCATTCTTTTTGTCTTCTAGTGCATTTATGGACCTTGTCGTAGTGATCCAGTAGTTGAGACAGACAGGAGCGACCTGTTCTAAACCCATGTTGCCCTGGGTTGTGTAACTGATGGGTTTCTAGATGGGTGGTGATCTTGCTTCTTAGGACCCTTCAAAGATTTTTATGATATGGGATGTTAGTGCTATTGGTCTGTAGTTCTTTGCTGTTGCTTTACTGCCCCCTTTGTGGAGTGGGGCTATGTCTGTTGTTTTTAGTAACTGAGGGACGACCCCCGTGTCCATGCTCCCTCTCCATAGGATGGAAAAGGCTCGTGATAGGGGCTTCTTGCAGTTCTTGATGAACACAGAGTTCCATGAGTCTGGCCCTGGGGCAGAGTGCATGGCATGTCATTTATCGCCTGTTCGAAGTCATTTGGCGTCAGGATAACATCGGATAGGCTTGTGTTAATCAAATTTTGTGGCTCTCTCATAAAAAATTCATTTTGATCTTCGACTCTCAGTCTGGTTAGCGGCTTGCTAAAACTGAGTCATATTGGGACTTGAGTAGCTCACTCATTTCCTTGTTGTCATCTGTGTAGGACCCATCTTGTTTAAGTAGGGGCCCACATACTGGACGTTTGTTCTCGATTTTGATTTGGCATAGGAGAAGAAAATACTTTGGGTTTCTTTCGATTTCATTTATGGCTTTTAGTTCTTCCCGCGATTCCTGACTCCTAAAGGATTCTTTTAGCTTAAGTTCGATGCTTGCTATTTCTCTGACCAGTGTCTCCTGCGCATTTCAGATATATTGACCTCTTTTAGCCGCTCTGTTATTCTTTTCCGTCGCCTGTAAAGGGAGCGCCTGTCTCTTTCTATTTTACATCTACTCCTCCTTTTTCTTAGAGGAAATAAGCCTTGTGCATACATCGAGTGCCACCGAGTTAATCTGTTCTAGGCATAAGTTTGGGTCTGTGTTGCTTAGTATATCTTCCCAGCTTATATCGGTTAGGACTTGGTTTACTTGGTCCACTTTGTTTTTGTTATTGAAGTTGAATTTGGTGAATGCTCCCTCGTGACTAGTCTCATTTTGTCGGTCTGGGGCTCCACGCATAAATGTCTGAACCTCAATTATGTTGTGATCTGAGTATATTGTTTTTGATATGGTGACATTTCTTATCAGATCATCATTGTTAGTGAAGATGAGGTCTAGTGTATTCTCCAGTCTAGTAGGCTCTATTATTTGCTGGTTTAAATTGAATTTTGTGCAGAGATTTAAAAGCTCGTGCGAGTGTGAGTTTTCATCAGAGCTGCCTCCTGGTGTTATTACTGCAACAATATTATTTGCTATATTCCTCCATTTTAGGTGCCTTAAGTTGAAATCCCACTAACACCCAGGATGCCACCCACACCAGTCCAGTAACACCCAGGATGTGACCCACACCAGTCCACTAACACCCAGGATGTGACCGACACCAGTCCACTAACACCCAGGATGTGACCCACACCAGTCCACTAACACCCAGGATGTGACCCACACCAGTCCACTAACACCCAGAATTTGACCCGCACCAGTCCACTAACACCCAGGATGTGACCCACACCAGTCCACTAACACCCAGAATGTGACCCACACCAGTCCACTAACACCCAGGATGTGACCCACACCAGTCCACTAACACCCAGGTACCCATTTTATACTGATGGGTGAACATGGGCAGCAGGTGTCTCATGGGAACACTTCCCTAATGTTTTCCAGCCGTACCAGAGATTCAAACTCTGGACCTCAGTTTGTGAGCTGAGTCACTAGCAATCAAGCTACGGGTTTTTTGCTTTTTATTTTTCCCATCTTTAATATGAGAATTATTGTTACATATATAAGGAGGCCTGGTCACAGACCGGGCCGCGGGGGCGTTGACCCGCGGAACTCTCTCCAGGTAAACTCCAGGTATAAACCAACCACGGTACGGGTGGGGTTTGAACCCATGGCAAGCGGGTCCTAAAACACCAGGCCAGTGCATATTATATTCTTAAAAAAATACTATATCCATGTGAGTAATATTCAACCTAACACTGGTTGATTTTTTAACTATATGATTGCTATACTGCCAAGACAATTTAACGCTGTCTTTGAGATTCCCTCATTTACGTATATTTGTTTGTGCTATTGTTGCCTTGACGATGTGTTCTGTCAGTATATTATTGGGAAGCAAATAAGATTAGCCATAAACCATTTTCTATTGACTTACCTAGGTAAGATAAGATTTCGTTCGGATTTTTAACCCCGGAGGGTTAGCCACCCAGGATAACCCAAGAAAGTCAGTGCGTCATCGAGGACTGTCTAACTTATTTCCATTGGGGTCCTTAATCTTGTCCCCCAGGATGCGACCCACACCAGTCGACTAACACCCAGGTACCTATTTGCTGCTAGGTGAACAGGACAATAGGTGTAAGGAAACGTGTCGGAATTTCCACCCGCTGGGAATCGAACCCGGGCCCTCCGTGTGTGAAGCGGGAGTTTTAGCCACCAGACCACCGGGACACTATTCCACTTTCTTTGATATCTATTGATATCTATTTCTTTGATATCTATTGACTTACCTATTCCACTTTCTTTGATATCTATTGACTTACCTATTCCACTTTCTTTGATATCTATTCCATTTGCTGATCGTTGCTTTGGACAAACTGGCCTAGTCATCTTTCGGCTCATGTAAGCCTTGTTATAGTACTGATAAAAGCCTGCAGTTCACCATCGCTTCAGATCAATTTGAATTATTATCATTACAACCATAACTAAGCACTGAACTAATAAGGGTCGTACAGCGAGATTAATTTGAAGATGCTGAAAAATCTGTCATTTGTTGTATGGATGTTCTCAGTAGTTGTGAGGGAAGTCAGTCAGTCACTCTGAGATGTGTCTATACGTGCTTTGCTGAGGATAAGATCCAGGTGCAGAATACACTTTGTGGAGATGTCTTATTATGTAGAGATTTAGAAATCAGTTGACTTTATAAAGCTTTACGTAGGAGTGAATTGTTGCCTCGAGTAAAGCTTAATTCTATACCTGTGTCCCTTTTCTCTGAGGGTCAGGTTCCTAGAGGTGGGAGGTACAATGCCTGATTTCAAGAGGGAGCTGGACAGGCACTAAAGTCAGTACCTGACCAGCCAGGCTGTGGCCAGCAGGAACAACGTGGTTGATCAGTACCTGATCCACCATGAGGCCTGGTCACGGACCGTGCCACGGGGCCATTGACCCCCAAAACACCCTCCAGGTATACTCTGCAGGAGGAGTAGGGATGTTACAGTTCCGAGGTTGGTAGACAGCAACCACTCAGGGAGGTACTACCGTCCTACCAAGTGAGTGTAAACAGGAAACTGTTGTTCTACATGATGGTAGGATTGCTGGTGCCTTTTTTGTCTCATAAACATGCAAGATTTCAGGTACGTTTTGCTACTTCTACTTACACTTACAGTACCAACAATACCACCAGTCCGATGACATTCTTCTTTGCAAATATACAGGGTCTAAAGCCAGCAACAAACAACAAAATACCTTTCATCCGTGGACTGCTTGCAGAGGCAAAGGCAATGTTCGCGGCTTTCACAGAGACCCACATAAAGGATCACTTGGACAACGAAATATGGATCCCAGGTTACAACCTATACAGATGTGACAGAGTGAACAGGCAAAAGGGGGGGGGTTGGCCTGTACATTGCAGAGTCACTTGTTTGCACAGAACTGCTTAATGCCTCAAATGATGTAGTGGAAGTTTTAGCAGTAAAGGTCGAGAACCAAAACCTAGTCATTGTGGTAAGTCTACAAGCCTCCGGATGCAACACCCCAGCAATTCCAGGAAAACAGCTGTTAAAAATTGACCACTGTCTGGAAAATCTTCCAGCTCCTGCACCCAACATCTTGCTCCTGGGGGATTTCAACTTAAGGCACCTAAAATGGAGGAATATAGCAAATAATATTGTTGCAGTAATAACACCAGGAGGCAGCTCTGATGAAAACTCACACTCACACGAGCTTTTAAATCTCTGCACAAAATTCAATTTAAACCAGCAAATAATAGAGCCTACTAGACTGGAGAATACACTAGAACCTCATCTTCACTAACAATGATGATCTGATAAGAAATGTCACCATATCAAAAACAATATTACTCAGATCACAACATAATTGAGGTTCAGACATGTATGCGTGGAGCCCCTGACCGACATAATGAGACTAGTCACGAGGGAGCATTCAGCAAATTCAACTTCAATAACAAAAACATAAAGTGGGACCAAGTAAACCAGTCCTAACCGATATAAGCTGGGAAGATATACTAAGCAACACAGACCCCAACGTATTGCCTAGAACAGATTAACTTGGTGGCACTCGATGTATGCACAAGGCTTATTCTTCTAAGAAAAAGGAAGAGTAGATGTAAAATAGAAAGAGACAGGCGCTCCCTTTACAGGCGAACGGAAAAGAATAACCGAGCGGCTAAAAGAGGCCAATATATCTGAAATGCGTAGGGAGACACTGGTCAGAGAAATAGCAAGCATCGAACTTAAGCTAAAGGAATCTTATAGGAGTCAGGAATCGCGGGAAAGAAACTAAAAACCATAAATGAAATCGAAAGAAACCCAAAGTATTTCTTCTCCTATGCCAAATCAAAGTCGGACAACGTCCAGTATTGGGGCCCCACTTAAACGAGAGGGGTTACACGATGACAGAAAGGAAATGAAAATGAGCTACTAAATTTCCCCAATAGACTCAGTTTTTAGCAAGCCGCTAACCAGACTGGAGTCGAAGTCAAAATGAATTTTTTATGAGAGAGCGAAAAAAAATTTGTTAAACACAACCTACCCGATGTTACCCTGCCCCAATGTTCGAACGGCGAAAAAGACATGCCCAGCATCGCCCCGGGGCCAGACTCATGGAATCCGTGTTCTCAAGAACTGCAAAAACCCCTATCACGACCCTTTTTTCCATCCTAGGGGAAGGGGATGGACACGGGGGCGTCCCAAGTTACAAAAACAACCTAGCCCCCTCCAAAAGGGGGGGCGAAAAACAACAGCAAGAACTACAGCCCAATGCACAAATCCCTATCATAAAATTTTAAAAGGGTCCTAAGAAGCAAGATCACCCCCCATCTAGAAACCAAAACGTTCACAACCCAGGAAACAGGGGTTTAAAAACAGGTCGCTCCTGTCTGTCTCAAATTGGATCACTACGACAAGATCCTAAATGCACTAGAAGAAAAAAAGAATGCAGTTTGTAATATATACAGACTTTGCAAAAGCCTTCGACAAGTGTGACCATGGCATAATAGCGCACAAAATGCGTGCTAAGGAATAACAGGAAAAGTCGGTCGATGGATCTATAATTTCCTCACTAACAGAACACAGAGAGTAGTCGTCAACAGAGTAAAGTCCGAGGCAGTACGGTTGAAAGCACTGTTTCACAAGGCACAGTACTCGCTCCCATCTTGTTCCTCATCCTCATATCCGCATAGACAAGGATGTCAGCCACAGCACGTGTCTTCCTTGCAGATGACCCCCGAATCTGCATGACAGTGTCTTCCATTGCAGACACTGCAAGGCTCCAGGCGGACATCAACCGAATCTTTAGTGGGCTGCAGAAAACAATATGAAGTTAAACCCGATGAGAAATTTCAATTACTCAGATATGGTAAACACGGGGAAAATTAAATCTTCATCAGAGTACAAAACAAATTCTGGCCACAAATAGAGCGAAAAAAACCAACGTCAAAGCCCTTTGGGAGTGATCATGTCGGGGGAATCTCCCCTTCAAGGACCATAACATTGTATCAATCACATCTGCTAGAAAAATGACAGGATGGATAATGAGAACCTTTCAAAACTAGGGATG
This sequence comes from Cherax quadricarinatus, assembly GCF_026875155.1. Lineage (NCBI taxonomy): Eukaryota > Metazoa > Arthropoda > Malacostraca > Decapoda > Parastacidae > Cherax > Cherax quadricarinatus. The sequence goes on from NC_069493.1 coordinate 8,411,538, forward strand.
CCAAGCCATGATGACACTTTTCAGTCACTTGTTCTATCTAGGCTGGAATATTGCTGCACACTAACAGCACCTTTCAAGGCAGGTGAAATTGCTGACCTAGAATATGTACAGAGAACCTTCACAGCGCGCATAACGGAGATAAAACACCTCAATTACGGGAGCGCTTGAGGTTCTAAACCTGTATTCCTGGAACGCAGGAGGGAGAGATACATGATTATATACACCTGGAAATCCTAGGGGGACTAGTACCGAACTTGCACACGAAAATCACTCACTACGAAAGCAAAAGACTTGGCAGACGATGCAACATCCCCCAATGAAAAGCAGGGGTTTCACTAGCACGTTAAGAGACCATACAAAAAGTGTCAGGGGCCCGAGACTGTTCAACTGCCCCAGCACACATAAGGGGGATTACCACCAGACCCCTGGCAGTCTTCAAGCTGGCACTGGACAAGCACCTAAAGTCGGTTCCTGATCAGCCGGGCTGTGGATCGTACGTTGGTTTGCGTGCAGACAGCAGCAACAGGCTGGTTGATCAGGCTCTGATCCACCAGGAGGCCTGGTCACAGACCGGGCCGCGGGGGCGTTGACCCCCGGAACTCTCTCCAGGTAAACTCCAGGTAAACACTACACATACATGTACATGTTTATGTATACACACTCATCTGAGTTTTCTTTGATTTTATCTTAATAGTTCTTATTCTTATTGCTTTTCCTTTTATATCCATGGGGAAGTGGAATAAGAATCTTTCCTCTGTAAGCCATTCGTGTTGTAAAAGTCAAAATGCCAGGAACAATGGGCTAGTAACCCCTTTTCCCGTATGGCTTACTGAAAAGAAAAAAAGAAAACCGTCATAAAGGTTGGAGGGAGGGGGTAAAGGAGGTTTTGTGGGCGACGGGCTTGGACTTCCAGCAAGCATGCATGAGGGTGTTAGATAGGAGTGAATGGAGACAAATGGTTTTTTGGACCTGACGAACTGTTGGAGTGTGAGCAGGGTAATATTTAGTGAAGGGATTCAGGGAAACTGGTTGTTTTTATATAGCCGGACTTGAGTACTGGAAATGGGAAGTACAATGCCTGCACTCTAAAGGAGGTGTTTGGGATATTGACAATTTGGAGGGATGTATTATACTATATTGTTATATATGCTTCTAAACTGTTGTATCTGGGCACCTCTGCAAAGACTGATTATGAAAGTGTTGAATGATGATGAAAGTGCTCTGTACTCTGGTATATTCCTCCTTTTATGGCATCCATAGATGATTTTTTCCACATGTGATTCAACACACTGCTTATCCTATTCCCTTTCATCTATTTTGGTAAACCTTATCTTTCGCAGCCCCATCTTCTGATGTATGCACTCCCAAATACGAACCATCAAACTATGCAAACGAATCAATCCAAACAATTTTGGCCAGAAAAAATTGACCCAGCGTTTGAACGTTTTTCTGGATTGCAAATGCGCTGACTTGTTTAAAATTCAGTTGTAAAAAGACTTTACAGGAAAGCCCTGTTTGAAAAGTGCTTTGAAGTGACCTCTGACACTGACCTGACTTTCAGACTTTTGGAATAGTCAGTTCAACATCCTCCAGTGAGTGAGGCTGATAATTAAAGTCTTGAAATACTGTTTCGGACACCGAACTTTTCACAGTTCGAACACCACCTAGGAACCAGTTCAAACACCGGGGTTTCACTATATATTCACCTCTTACTTTGTTCCCCTTAATATGAGGGAAAAATTATTGCCAAGAGGACACTAAAAATATTTTTTTTTCACAAAAGTGAGATAGATCACTAGAACTGGATCTAAGGAGAGATAGTAAGAGCTACAACCACGAAAATTTTCTAAAGAGTTTTAAGACAAATGAAACCATAAAGACGGAACATCAAGAGCATATCAATGATCCTGTAACTACAAACAGGCAATGACAAGAAATCTAAAAGGTTCATTCAATGATCTTATACGACAGAATAGTGCTGAAAGGTAATGTTCTCTACCCTGGGAAACTCCAGTTATACAGAAATATGTAAACATAATACCTGACCTACTGTAGGCCTGGTCACAGACCGAGCCGCGGGGGCGATGATCCCCAAAACCCTCTCCAGGTACATGATGATTGTATGCCAGAAGATTTATTAATTGCCAAATTTGACATAGTCATGTTTATGGCATTTTTGGATGACATATTACCTTCTCACTGGCAACTAATTTAATTACCACATGACAGGGGTAGGAACACAGCAGTTTCCCATCCCATGTTGGTGGGGAACGGCTCGTTTGGTACAGTAAAAATATGAACTACAATTAAATGGATTAAATACAGTAATTACGATAACCTAACAGAAAAATGGTACATATTTAATACATTACTGTATAATTTTCTTACCTTTGAACTATGTATACCTGAACATAGGCAAGTGGACTGTATTACCTGGAGTTTACCTGGAGAGAGTTCCGGGGGTCAACGCCTCCGCGGCCCGGTCTGTGACCAGGCCTCCTGGTGGATCAGAGCCTGATCAACCAGGCTGTTGCTGCTGTCTGCACGCAAACCAACGTACGAGCCACAGCCCGGCTGATCAGGAACCGACTTTAGGTGCTTGTCCAGTGCCAGCTTGAAGACTGCCAGGGGTCTGTTGGTAATCCCCCTTATGTGTGCTGGGAGGCAGTTGAACAGTCTCGGGCCCCTGACACTTATTGTATGGTCTCTTAACGTGCTAGTGACACCCCTGCTTTTCATTGGGGGGATGTTGCATCGTCTGCCAAGTCTTTTGCTTTCGTAGTGAGTGATTTTCGTGTGCAAGTTCGGTACTAGTCCCTCTAGGATTTTCCAGGTGCATATAATCATGTATCTCTCCCGCCTGCGTTCCAGGGAGTACAGGTTCAGGAACTTCAAGTGCTCCCAGTAATTGAGGTGTTTTATCTCCGTTATGCGCGCCGTGAAAGTTCTCTGTACATTTTCTAGGTCAGCAATTTCACCTGCCTTGAAAGGTGCTGTTAGTGAGCAGCAATATTCCAGCCTAGATAGAACAAGTGACCTGAAGAGTGTCATCATGGGCTTGGCCTCCCTAGTTTTGAAGGTTCTCATTATCCATCCTGTCATTTTTCTAGCAGATGCGATTGATACAATGTTATGGTCCTTGAAGGTGAGATCCTCCGACATAATCACTCCCAGGTGCATTATTGGTGCATTATTAATTCAAGAACGAACACCGCTGAATTATCTCAGTCGTACATCTTTTAAGATCATTACAAGCCTTTTCTACACTTCTAATTCACTTTTATTTCAAAAAATTTACAGTAAAATAAAAAAAGCAGATCACTTTCCTCACGATGTAATAATTATTAAGACAACATCAGTGATTTAAAATACAAGAGATATTAATGTGACCGAAGTGATTGTTATTCATATATACAAATATCAGATCTGTTTCACAAGTATGATGTAAGAAATATACCAGAGATAACCAAAATAGTTTCTAATATACCTTACAGTACTCGCTATGAATACAACGTTGTATGACCTTAATGGATTTAGTTTACCTGGAGAGAGTTCCGGGGGTCAACGCCCCCGCGGCCCGGTCTGTGACCAGGCCTCCTTAGGTCAGTGTCCCAGGATGCAACCCACACCAGTCGACTAACACCCAGGATGTGACCCACACCAGTCCACTAACACCCAGGATGTGACCCACACCAGTCCACTAACACCCAGGTTTGTGACCCACACCAGTCTACTAACCCCAGGATGTGACCCACACCAGTCCACTAACACCCAGGATGTGACCCACACCAGTCCACTAACACCCAGGATGTGACCCACACCAGTCCACTAACACCCAGGATGTGACCCACACCAGTCCACTAACACCCAGGATGTGCCCCACACCAGTCCACTAACATCCAGCATGTGACCCACACCAGTCCACTAACACCCAGGATGTGACCCAAACCAGTCCACTAACACCCAGGATGTGACCCACACCAGTCCACTAACACCTAGGATGTGACCCACACCAGTCCACTAACACACAGGATGTGACCACACCAGTCCACTAACACACAGGATGTGACCCACACCAGTCCACTAACACCCAGGATGTGACCCACACCAGTCCACTAACACCCAGGATGTGACCCACACCAGTCCACTAACACCCAGGATGCGACCCACACCAGTCCACTAACACACAGGATGTGACCCACACCAGTCCACTAACACCCAGGATGTGACCCACACCAGTCCACTAACACCCAGGATGTGACCCACACCAGTCTACTAACACCCAGGATGTGACCCACCAGTCCACTAACACCCAGGATGTGACCCACACCAGTCCACTAACACCCAGGATGTGACCCACACCAGTCCACTAACACCTAGGATGTGACCCACACCAGTCCACTAACACACAGGATGTGACCCACACCAGTCCACTAACACCCAGGATGTGACCCACACCAGTCCACTAACACCAGGATGTGACCCACACCAGTCCACTAACACCCAGGATGTGACCCACACCAGTCCACTAACACCCAGGATGTGACCCACACCAGCCCCACTAACCCCCAGGATGTGACCCACACCAGTCCACTAACACACAGGATGTGACCCACACCAGTCCACTAACACCCAGGATGTGACCCACACCAGTCCACTAACACCCAGGATGTGACCACACCAGTCCACTAACACACAGGATGTGACCCACACCAGTCCACTAACACCCAGGATGTGACCCACACCAGTCCACTAACACCCAGGATGTGACCCACACCAGTCTACTAACACCCAGGATGTGACCCACACCAGTCCACTAACACCCAGGATGTGACCCACACCAGTTCACTAACACCCAGGATGTGACCCACACCAGTCCACTAACACACAGGATGTGACCCACAGCAGTCCACTAACACACAGGATGTGACCCACACCAGTCCACTAACACCCAGGATGTGACCCACACCAGTCCACTAACACCAGGATGTGACCCACACCAGTCCACTAACACACAGGATGTGACCCACACCAGTCCACTAACACCAGGATGTGACCCACCCCAGTTCACTAACACACAGGATGTGACCCACACCAGTCCACTAACACCCAGGATGGGGACCCACACCAGTTCACTAACACACAGGATGTGACCCACACCAGTCCACTAACACCCAGGATGTGACCCACACCAGTCCACTAACACACAGGATGTGACCCACACCAGTCCACTAACACCCAGGATGTGACCCACACCAGTTCACTAACACACAGGATGTGACCCACACCAGTCCACTAACACCCAGGATGTGACCCACACCAGTTCACTAACACCCAGGATGTGACCCACACCAGTTCACTAACACCCAGGATGCGACCCACACCAGTCGACTAACACCCAGGTACCCATTTTACTGATGGGGAACATAGACAACAGGTGGAAAGAAACACGTCCAATGTTTCTACTCTGGCTGGGAATCGAACCCAGACCCTCACCGTGTGAAGCGAGAGCGTTAACCACCAGGCCACCAGACATTAGTTATGATTTATAATATGAACACACTGGATTGCAAGAATGAAAAGTATTTACCGAAAGCATCTTTGCATTTTGGGACTGGTATTCTCTTCTCAACTGGTATTCTCTTCTCAACTGGTATTCTCTTCTCAACTGTTATTCTCTTCTCAACTGGTATTCTCTTCTCAACTGTTATTCTCTTCTCAACTGGTATTGTCTTCTCAACTGGTATTGTCTTCTCAACTGGTATTCTCTTCTCAACTGGTATTCTCTTCTCAACTGGTATTGTCTTCTCAACTGGTTTTTCTCTTCTCAACTGGTATTCTCTTCTCAACTGGTATTGTCTTCTCAACTGGTATTGTCTTCTCAACTGGTATTGTCTTCTCAACTGGTATTCTCTTCTCAACTGGTATTCTCTTCTCAACTGGTATTCTCTTCTCAACTGGTATTCTCTTCTCAACTGGTATTCTCTTCTCAACTGGTATTCTCTTCTCAACTGGTATTATCTTCTCAACTGGTATTCTCTTCTCAACTGGTATTCTCTTCTCAACTGGTATTCTCTTCTCAACTGGTATTCTCTTCTCAACTGGTATTCTCTTCTCAACTGGTATTCTCTTCTCAACTGGTATTCTCTTCTCAAACTGGTATTCTCTTCTCAACTGGTATTCTCTTCTCAACTGGTATTCTCTTCTCAACGGGTATTCTCTTTTCAAACTGGTATTCTCTTCTCAACTGGTATTCTCTTCTCAACTGGTATTCTCTTCTCAACTGGTATTATCTTCTCAACTGGTATTATCTTCTCAACTGGTATTCTCTTCTCAACTGGTATTCTCTTCTCAACTGGTATTCTCTTCTCAACTGGTATTCTCTTCTCAATGGTATTCTCTTCTCAACTGGTATTCTCTTCTCAACTGGTATTCTTTCTCAACTGGTATTCTCTTCTCAACTGGTATTCTCTTTCAACTGGTATTCTCTTCTCAACTGGTATTCTCTTTTCAACTGGTATTCTCTTCTCAACTGGTATTCTCTTCTCAACTGGTATTCTCTTTTCAACTGGTATTCTCTTCTCAACTGGTATTCTCTTCTCAACTGGTATTCTCTTCTCACTGGTATTCTCTTCTCAACTGGTATTCTCTTCTCAACTGGTATTCTCTTCTCAACTGGTATTCTTTCTCAACTGGTATTCTCTTCTCAACTGGTATTCTCTTCTCAACTGGTTTTCTCTTCTCAACTGGTATTCTCTTCTCAACTGGTATTCTCTTCTCAACTGGTATTCTCTTCATAACTGGTATTCTCTTCTCAACTGGTATTTTCTTCTCAACTGGTATTCTCTTCTCAACTGGTATTCTCTTCTCAACTGGTATTTTCTTCTCAACTGGTATTCTTTCTCAACTGGTATTCTCTTCTCAACTGGTATTCTCTTCTCAACTGGTATTCTCTTCTCAACTGGTATTCTCTTTTCAACTGGTATTCTCTTCTCAACTGGTATTCTTTCTCAACTGGTATTCTCTTCTCAACTGGTATTCTCTTCTCAACTGGTATTCTCTTCTCAACTGGTATTCTCTTCTCAACTGGTATTCTCTTCTCAACTGGTATTATCTTCTCAACTGGTATTCTCTTCTCAACTGGTATTCTCTTCTCAACTGGTATTCTCTTCTCAACTGGTATTCTCTTCTCAACTGGTATTCTCTTCTCAACTGGTATTCTCTTCTCAACTGGTATTCTCTTCTCAACTGGTATTCTTTCTCAACTGGTATTCTCTTCTCAACTGGTATTCTCTTCTCAACTGGTATTCTCTTCTCAACTGGTATTCTCTTCTCAACTGGTATTCTCTTCTCAACTGGTATTCTCTTCTCAACTGGTATTCTCTTCTCAACTGGTATTCTCTTCTCAACTGGTATTCTCTTCTCAACTGGTATTCTCTTCTCAACTGGTATTCTCTTCTCAACTGGTATTCTCTTCTCAACTGGTATTCTCTTCTCAACTGGTATTCTTTTTCTCAACTGGTATTCTCTTCTCAACTGGTATTCTCTTCTCAACTGGTATTCTCTTCTCAACTGGTATTCTCTTCTCAACTGGTATTCTCTTCTCAACTGGTATTCTCTTTAGTGCACTGTACTTGGCAGGATGGTACATTTCGGTGGTTGCAAGTTGCAAACCTCTCTCATGTATACTATATTTCACGGCTTACAAGATGCCGTTTATAAGACTTGTTTTTGTTTCAGTGGCTCGGCATCGGACATAACTGGGAGAGCTACAGTCCACCCCACACCCTAATCTTATAGCTCCTGTCACTGACCTTCAGTTTATAGGATGCAGGCTGGTTTTTAAGAGACATTTATGGAAAAAAAATGCATATAATAAGCCGTGAAATACAGTAAGTAGGACTGTACAGTGGACCCTCGAATTTAGTCGTGCCTTTTCTGCATGCAAAACTATTTTTATTATCTATAAAATGTATTTTTTGTTAATATTTTTGGGTGTCTGGAATGGTTTAATTGGATTTACATTATTTCCTATGGGAAATATTAACAAAAAATACATTTCATAAATAATAAAAATAGTTTTGCATACAGAAAAGGCAGGACTAAATTCGAGGGTCCACTGTATAACCCTTGTGGGTTTAGCCTTTAGTTATAATTATAATAATCTTTGATACACATGTCATTTAGGTCAACTTCGCACTAAAGGTCTAGGACACCAAAAATATACAGGAGAACCTCCGTATCCACAGATTCACTTTTTACAGCTTCAATTATCTGCGGTTTATTGTGGCCCAAAAATAATCCTTAATTTCGCTTAACAATGGCGCCAAAGCACAAGAGTAGTGACGGTGGCAGTTCTTCAGAAGCTAAGAGAAGCCGTGATGTACTTCCCATTAGAAAAAAAGTGTTGATTCTCCACTTACTGTGTGTAATTTAACAATTAAGCTTTCTCATAGGTATGTATGTACGTAACCCAAAAACAACTTACATAAGTATAGAGTTCACTACTATCCATGGCTTCAGGCATCCACAGCAGGTCAGATAAGATAAGATTTCGTTCAGATTTTTAACCCCGGAGGGTTAGCCACCCATGATAACCCAAGAAAGTCAGTGCGTCATCGAGGACTGTCTAACTTATTTCCATTGGGGTCCTTAATCTTGTCCCCCAGGATGCGACCCACACCAGTCCACTAACACCCAGGTACCTATTTGCTGCTAGGTGAACAGGACAACAGGTGTAAGGAAACGTGTCGAAATGTTTCCACCCACCAGGAATCGAACCCGGGCCCTCCGTGCGTGAAGCGGGAGCTTTAGCCACCGGGCCACACCGGGTCTTGGATGGGGCGGCTACTGTACAGTATTTTATAAGGTCATAATCACTGTTGTATGTACGAACATATAGCGAAGTGTTATAAAACACTGAATTTATATGAATCTCTGTTTCAAGATTTAAATTATTAGCACTGCAATAAAATTACCTAATAAAGACAATAGATCTGTTAAATTATATGATACATCATACAGTACAGTCCATTACTTTATGTACCATAATTGTTTAAGCAATTCTGCCCCCAGAGCAATCAAGAAAGCTGGACAAGCTGGCGTGATACACAGGAAGATAGAAAAAATCAAGAAAGCTGGACAAGCTGGCGTGATACACAGGAAGATACAACAATCAAGAAAGCTGGACAAGCTGGCGTGATACACAGGAAGATAGAACAATCAAGAAAGCTGGACAAGCTGGCGTGATACACAGGAAGATACAACAATCAAGAAAGCTGGACAAGCTGGCGTGATACACAGGAAGATAGAACAATCAAGAAAGCTGGACAAGCTGGCGTGATACACAGGAAGATACAACAATCAAGAAAGCTGGACAAGCTAGCGTGATACACAGGAAGATAGAACAATCAAGAAAGCTGGACAAGCTGGCGTGATACACAGGAAGATAGAACAATCAAGAAAGTGGACAAGCTGGCGTGATACACAGGAAGATAGAACAATCGAGAAAGCTGGACAAGCTGGCGTGATACACAGGAAGATAGAACAATCAAGAAAGCTGGACAATCTGGGTGATACACAGGAAGATAGAACAATCAAGAAAGCTGGACAAGCTGGCGTGATACACAGGAAGATAGAACAATCAAGAAAGCTGGACAAGCTGGCGTGATACACAGGAAGATACAACAATCAAGAAAGCTGGACAATCTGGCGTGATACACAGGAAGATTAGAACAATCAAGAAAGCTGGACAAGCTGGCGTGATACACAGGAAGATAGAACAATCAAGAAAGCTGGACAAGCTGGCATGATACACAGGAAGATAGAACAATCAAGAAAGCTGGACAAGCTGGCGTGATACACAGGAAGATAGAACAATCAAGAAAGCTGGACAAGCTGGCGTGATACACAGGAAGATAGAACAATCAAGAAAGCTGGACAAGCTGGCGTGATACACAGGAAGATAGAACAATCAAGAAAGCTGGACAAGCTGGCGTGATACACAGGAAGATAGAACAATCAAGAAAGCTGGACAAGCTGGCGTGATACACAGGAAGATAGAACAATCAAGAAAGCTGGACAAGCTGGCGTTTATACACAGGAAGATAGAACAATCAAGAAAGCTGGACAAGCTGGCGTGATACACAGGAAGATACAACAATCAAGAAAGCTGGACAATCTGGCGTGATACACAGGAAGATAGAACAATCAAGAAAGCTGGACAAGCTGGCGTGATACACAGGAAGATAGAACAATCAAGAAAGCTGGACAAGCTGGCGTGATACACAGGAAGATAGAACAATCAAGAAGCTGGACAAGCTGGCGTGATACACAGGAAGATAGAACAATCAAGAAAGCTGGACAAGCTGGCGTGATACACAGGAAGATAGAACAATCAAGAAAGCTGGACAAGCTGGCGTGATACACAGGAAGATAGAACAATCAAGAAAGCTGGACAAGCTGGCGTGATACACAGGAAGATACAACCAATCAAGAAAGCTGGGACAAGCTGGTGTGATACACAGGAAGATAGAACAATCAAGAAAGCTGGACAAGCTGCGTGATACACAGGAAGATAGAACAATCAAGAAAGCTGGACAATCTGGCGTGATACACAGGAAGATAGAACAATCAAGAAAGCTGGACAAGCTGGCGTGATTACACAGGAAGATAGAACAATCAAGAAAGCTGGACAATCTGGCGTGATACAGGAAGATAGAACAATCAAGAAAGCTGGACAAGCTGGCGTGATACACAGGAAGATAGAACAATCAAGAAAGCTGGACAAGCTGGCGTGATACACAGGAAGATACAACAATCAAGAAAGCTGGACAAGCTGGCGTGATACACAGGAAGATAGAACAATCAAGAAGCTGGACAAGCTGGCGTGATACACAGGAAGATAGAACAATCAAGAAAGCTGGACAAGCTGGCGTGATACACAGGAAGATAGAACAATCAAGAAAGCTGGACAAGCTGGCGTGATACACAGGAAAATAGAACAATCAAGAAAGCTGGACAAGCTGGCGTGATACACAGGAAGATACAACAATCAAGAAAGCTGGACAAGCTGGTGTGATACACAGGAAGATAGAAACAATCAAGAAAGCTGGACAAGCTGGCGTGATACACAGGAAGATAGAACAATCAAGAAAGCTGGACAAGCTGGCGTGAAAAAACAGGAAGATAGAACAATCAAGAAAGCTGGACAAGCTGGCGTGATACACAGGAAGATAGAACAATCAAGAAAGCTGGACAAGCTGGCGTGATACACAGGAAGATAGAACAATCAAGAAAGCTGGACAAGCTGGCGTGATACACAGGAAGATAGAACAATCAAGAAAGCTGGACAAGCTGGCGTGATACACAGGAAGATAGAACAATCAAGAAAGCTGGACAAGCTGGCGTGATACACAGGAAGATAGAACAATCAAGAAAGCTGGACAAGCTGGCGTGATACACAGGAAGATAGAAACAATCAAGAAAGCTGGACAAGCTGGCGTGATACACAGGAAGATACAACAATCACGTGGAAACCATCAAAAAATCAATTTTTTTTAGAGGATTCTTTAATTTGGGTAAAAAAATATGCTCACAAAATATATACTGCCTGGTAGTAAAATAGCACGTTGTGCTTTAATATTAGTAGTCCAGAACCTAACTTGCTGTATAAGCAGGGCCCTACAGTAGCCTGGAACCTAACTTGCTGTATAAGTAGGGCCGTACAGTAGCCTGGAACCTAACTTGCTGTATAAGCAGGACCCTACAGTAGCCTGGAACCTAACTTGCTGTATAAGCAGGGCCCTACAGTAGCCTGGAAACCCAACTTGCTGTATAAGCAGGGCCCTACAGTAGCCTGGAACCTAACTTGCTGTATAAGCAGGGCCCTACAGTAGCCTGGAACCTAACTTGCTGTATAAGCAGGGCCCTACAGTAGCCTGGAACCTAACTTGCTGTATAAGTAGGGCCCTACAGTAGCCTGGAACTAACCTACTGTATTAAGCAGGGCCCCACAGTAGCTGGAACCTTTAAACCCACTGTTTTAAGCAGGGCCCTACAGTAGCCTGGAACCTAACCTACTGTATAAGCAGGGCCCTACAGTAGCCTGGAACCTAACCTACTGTATAAGCAGGGCCCTACAGTAGCCTGGAACCTAACTTGCTGTATAAGGAGGGCCCTACAGTAGCCTGGAACCTAACTTGCTGTATAAACAGGGCCCTACAGTAGCCTGGAATCTAACTTGCTGTATAAGCAGGGCCCTACAGTAGCCTGGAACCTAACCTACTGTATAAGCAGGGCCCTACAGTAGCCTGGAACCTAACCTACTGTATAAGCAGGGCCCTACAGTAGCCTGGAACCTAACCTACTGTATAAGAAGGGTCCATCTGTATAACAAATAATCTTTACAATAACACTGCCTTTCATAAGATCATAATAATTATTCCCCAAGATACATTAGTCACAAAAGCAGGTCAACGTATACGTATTTTGTATAAAGAAAAGTCTGTAGTTGTGCATGGCATTTTGGGCAGTCTTAAAGCTAAGACTAATACTAATAAGATAAAAAAATGGAAAATATATTGGACATAAGGTGCTCCCTGCAAAAACTCGGTAAACAACAATTTTAAAGCAAACCATACCACGTGTGGGGTTAGAACCCGTGATCAGAGGGTCATAAAACTCCAGACCGACGCGTTAGCCACTGGACCAGTTAGCTACAATAAGATTCATTCAACTAGCCCAGTGGCTAACACGCTGGTTTGGAGTTTTATGGGTTCTAACCCCACCTGTGGTATGGTTTGTTTTGCAATCGTGTCGATTTCATAAGTCAACAATTTTATAGAACCAGGCCGCAGGGGCATTGACCCCCAAAACCCTCTTCGGGTACACACATAAATTGTGATATTTTAATCACTCAAATGTATATACGTACTCATTTATATATGATTGCAGGGATTGAGTCACAGCTCCTGACCCCAACCCATGCCTCCTGAGAAACTGGTTGCACATGTAAAGTGTTGTACAGTCATACCTTTTGCATGTACAGATATAAAAATTTTAGTTTGGGTATTAAAATTAGTGCTATAAACCATTTGTTGGAAACTTACAATGTAAGTTTTCCACGAGTGAATTATAGCCTCAATAAATGTTGGAACCCGTGAAAGATATTAAAAATAATATCAACTGAATCCACGAAGATATTATTAACCCTTAAAAGGTCCAAACGTATATATACGTTTTTCCAACAATTTTCCAAAAATTTTATGTACATTTTTTTTTTTGTTATATTTGAAAATATGCAAAAAAAAGTAGATCTACTTTTGTAGTAATACGAATATGAATGTCGATCTGTTTGGACCGTTTAAGTCAGTGGTTCCCAAACTGGGGGTAAATTACCCCCTGGGGGTAATTTAACCATTTTTGGGGGGTAATGGAGGGGTGACAGAAAAAAAATTATGAATTCTGAAAATCCAGAAAACAATGCGGTACCCGGTATGAGGATTATTGTTAACTTTGTCTTAGTATATAAAGTTGTAAAGTAAACCTATTATAAGTAAGTAATAAAGTTAAACCAAATAACAATAAACATCAAAAACTAATATACAGTATTAGAAAAGAAGAAATATATAGCTAAGTGTGTGGAAATGCAAAAGTATTTTGACAAGTATGCTTCAGGACAAAAGTCACTCAGTAGCCCAGATCGACCTGTCCAGTACGCGTCACTCACTTCCTGGACAAAAGTCACTCAGTAGCCCAGATCGACCTGTCCAGTACGCGTCACTCACTTCCTGGACAAAAGTCACTCAGTAGCCCAGATCGACCTGTCCAGTATGCGTCACTCACTTCCTGGACAAAAGTCACTCAGTAGCCCAGATTGACCTGTCCAGTATGCGTCACTCACTTCCTGGACAAAAGTCACTCAGTAGCCCAGATCGACCTGTCCAGTATGCGTCACTCACTTCCTGGACAAAAGTCACTCAGTAGCCCAGATCGACCTGTCCAGTACGCGTCACTCACTTCCTGAGGCTGCCTCTATCTCACACTGTCAGTTTATCTGTGAGCATCAGCCGAGGTAGACATAAGCTGGTATGTATGTGTACTGCCCTGTGCAGTATATAGTTAGTATTTACCCACTGTTACTCTGAATTTGTAGCTATTATCTATTTTATATATAATGTATGTGTGGTTCTTACGTTTTCAATGGTTTTGCTAGGATTAGCAGAGTATGCGAGGCTGTATACGTTCACGTTTAGCCATATATATCAATAATAACATTTTGTGAAAGGGGTAACATGCTTTATGTGGCATGTTAAATTGGGTAACAAGCTGAAAAAGTTTGGGAACCACTGGTTTAAGGGTTAAAAATAGCACCAACCGAATCATGAAAAATATTACTGAAAATAGTATCAATTGAATTCACGAGATATCATTAAAAACAGTATTGATTTTAATGCAGAACAGTGCATAAATTTTTTCATAATACATGTGATGGAAGTTTATTCACAAATACAGTGACATAGATTATCATATATAGCAGCATGTGTGTAGAGAACCTACGATAACCCAAAAAAGTCAGACAAAGTGACTTATTTCCTTTGGGGTCCTTACTGGAAATGTTTCTTCTTTTTCTGGTGACCTCGATGCAAGACAGCATCGAGGTCACCATGGTTAAGATAAGATAAGATTTCGTTCGGATTTTTAACCCCGGAGGGTTAGCCACCCAGGATAACCCAAGAAAGTCAGTGCGTCATCGAGGACTGTCTAACTTATTTCCATTGGGGTCCTTAATCTTGTCCCCCAGGATGCGACCCACACCAGTCGGCTAACACCCAGGTACCTATTTGCTGCTAGGTGAACAGGACAATAGGTGTAAGGAAACGTGTCGGAATTTCCACCCGCCGGGAATCGAACCCGGGCCCTCCGTGTGTGAAGCGGGAGTTTTAGCCACCAATAACACACCAATACACAAATAACCCAGACACAGGAGAGAAGAATAGTGTACTAACACTATTGTATTGCATAGTTTGATGATTCGCTGCAATTTCAAGCATTTTTCTGACAAGCCTCAATTTTTAAATACGTACATGTAGGTAGTAGGTTGGTAGACAGCAACCACCCAGGGAGGTACTACCGTCCTGTGGTAGTAGGTTGGTAGACAGCAACCACCCAGGGAGGTACTACCGTCCTGTGGTAGTAGGTTGGTAGACAGCAACCACTCAGGAGGTACTACCGTCCTGTGGTAGTAGGTTGGTAGACAGCAACCACCCAGGGAGGTACTACCGTCCTGTGGTAGTAGGTTGGTAGACAACAACCACCCAGGGAGGTACTACCGTCCTGTGGTAGTAGGTTGGTAGACAGCAAAACCCCCCAGGGAGGTACTACCGTCCTGTGGTAGTAGGTTGGTAGACAGCAACCACCCAGGGGGGTACTACCGTCCTGTGGTAGTAGGTTGGTAGACAGCAACCACCCAGGGAGGTTTCTACCGTCCTGTGGTAGTAGGTTGGTAGACAGCAACCACCCAGGGAGGTACTACCGTCCTGTGGTAGTAGGTTGGTAGACAGCAACCACCCAGGGAGGTACTACCGTCCTGTGGTAGTAGGTTGGTAGACAGCAACCACCAGGGAGGTACTACCGTCCTGTGGTAGTAGGTTGGTAGACAGCAACCACCCAGGGAGGTACTACCGTCCTGTGGTAGTAGGTTGGTAGACAGCAACCACCCAGGGAGGTACTTTCCATCCTGTGGTAGTAGGTTGGTAGACAGCAACCACCCAGGGAGGTACTACCGTCCTGTGGTAGTAGGTTGGTTAGACAGCAACCACCCAGGGAGGTACTACCGTCCTGTGGTAGTAGGTTGGTAGACAGCAACCACCCAGGGAGGTACTACCGTCCTGTGGTAGTAGGTTGGTAGACAGCAACCACCCAGGGAGGTACTACCATCCTGTGGTAGTAGGTTGGTAGACAGCAACCACCCAGGGATGTACTACCGTCCTGTGGTAGTAGGTTGGTAGACAACAACCACCCAGGGAGGTACTACCGTCCTGTGGTAGTAGGTTGGTAGACAGCAACCACCCAGGGAGGTACTACTGTCCCGTGGTAGTAGGTTGGTAGACAGCAACCACCCAGGGAGGTACTACCGTCCTGTGGTAGTAGGTTGGTAGACAGCAACCACCCAGGGAGGTACTACCGTCCTGTGGATAGTAGGTTGGTAGACAGCAACCACCCAGGGAGGTACTACCGTCCTGTGGTAGTAGGTTGGTAGACAGCAACCACCCAGGGAGGTACTACCATCCTGTGGTAGTAGGTTGGTAGACAGCAACCACCCAGGGAGGTACTACCGTCCTGTGGTAGTAGGTTGGTAGACAGCAACCACCCAGGGAGGTACTACCGTCCTGTGGTAGTAGGTTGGTAGACAGCAACCACCCAGGGAGGTACTACCGTCCTGTGGTAGTAGGTTGGTAGACAGCAAACCACCCAGGGAGGTACTACCGTCCTGTGGTAGTAGGTTGGTAGACAGCAACCACCCAGGGAGGTACTACCGTCCTGTGGTAGTAGGTTGGTAGACAGCAACCACCCCAGGGAGGTACTACCATCCTGTGGTAGTAGGTTGGTAGACAGCAACCACCCAGGGAGGTACTACCGTCCTGTGGTAGTAGGTTGGTAGACAGCAACCACCCAGGGAGGTACTACCGTCCTGTGGTAGTAGGTTGGTAGACAGCAACCACCCAGGGAGGTACTACCGTCCTGTGGTAGTAGGTTGGTAGACAGCAACCACCCAGGGAGGGGACTACCGTCCTGTGGTAGTAGGTTGGTAGACAGCAACCACCAGGGAGGTACTACCGTCCTGTGGTAGTAGGTTGGTAGACAACAACCACCCAGGGAGGTACTACCGTCCTGTGGTAGTAGGTTGGTAGACAGCAACCACCCAGGGAGGTACTACCGTCCTGTGGTAGTAGGTTGGTAGACAACAACCACCCAGGGAGGTACTACCGTCCTGTGGTAGTAGGTTGGTAGACAGCAACCGCCCCGGAGGTACTACCGTCCTGTGGTAGTAGGTTGGTAGACAGCAACCACCCAGGGAGGTACTACCATCCTGTGGTAGTAGGTTGGTAGACAGCAACCACCCAGGGAGGTACTACCATCCTGTGGTAGTAGGTTGGTAGACAGCAACAACCAGGGAGGTACTACCGTCCTGTGGTAGTAGGTTGGTAGACAACAACCACCCAGGGAGGTACTACCGTCCTGTGGTAGTAGGTTGGTAGACAGCAACCACCCAGGGAGGTACTACCATCCTGTGGTAGTAGGTTGGTAGACAGCAACCACCCAGGGAGGTACTACCGTCCTGTGGTAGTAGGTTGGTAGACAGCAACCACCCAGGGGAGGTACTACCATCCTGTGGTAGTAGGTTGGTAGACAGCAACCACCCAGGGAGGTACTACCGTCCTGTGGTAGTAGGTTGGTAGACAGCAACCACCCAGGGAGGTACTACCGTCCTGTGGTAGTAGGTTGGTAGACAGCAACCACCCAGGGAGGTACTACCGTCCTGTGGTAGTAGGTTGGTAGACAACAACCACCCAGGGAGGTACTACCGTCCTGCCAAGTGAGTGTGAAACAAAATCCTGTAATTGTTTTGCATGATGGTAGGATTGCTGGTGTCTTTTGTCAGTCTCATAAATATACAAGATTACAGGTACGTCTTGCTTCTTCTACTTACACTTAGGTCACACTACACATACATGTACACGTTTATTTATACACACTCATCTGAGTTTTCTTTGATTTTATCTTAATAGTTCATGGTCTTATTACTTTTCCTTTTATATCCATGGGGAAGTGGAATAAGAATCTTTCCTCCATAAATCATGCGTGTTGTAAAAGTCAACTAAAATGCCGGGAACAATGGGCTAGTAACCACTTTTCCTGTAAAGATTACTAAAAAGAATAACAATAAGAAAATTGTCAAAGTGGGAAGTCTGAATGTGCATGGATGTTGTGCAAATGATAAGAAAGAGATGATTGTGGATGTTATGAATGAGAAGCTGGATGTCCTGGCTTTAAGTGAAACAAAGCTGACTGGGGTGGGAGAGTTTCAGTGGAGAGGAATAAATGGGATTAGGTCAGGGGTTTCAAATAGAGTTAGAGCTAAAAAAGGAGTAGCAATAATGTTGAAGGATAAGTTATGGCAGGAAAAGAGGGACTACAAATGTATTAATTCAAGGATTATGTGGAGTAAAATAAAAGTTGGATGTGAAAAGTGGGTTATAGTAAGCGTATATGCACCTGGAGAAGAGAGAAGTGAAGAGGAGAGAGAGAGATTTTGGGAAATGTTGAGTGAATGCGTGGGGAGTTTCGAACCAAGTGTGAGAGTAATGGTGGTTGGGGATTTTAATGCTAAAGTGGGCAAAAATGTTGTAGTAAGTAAATTTGGGGTGCCAGGGGTAAATGAAAATGGGGAGCCTTTAATTGAGATATGTGTAGAAAGAGGTTTGGTAATAAGTAATACATATTTTATGAAGAAGAGGATAAATAAATATACAAGTTATGATATAGCACGTAATGAAAGTAGTTTGTTAGATTATGTATTGGTGGATAAAAGGTTGATGGGTAGGCTCCAGGATGTACATGTTTATAGAGGGGCAACTGATATATCAGATCATTATTTAGTTGTAGCTACGTTAGAGTAAGAGGTAGATGGGACAAGAGGAAGGTGGCAACAACAAGTAAGAGGGAGGTGAAAGTTCGAGTGAGATATAAGCAACTATTGGCAGAAAGGTGGGCTGGTGCAAGTATGAGTAGTGGGGGGGTTGAGGAGGGGTTTGGGAAAAGTTTTAAAAAAAGCAGTATTAAAAAAGTGGGGCAAAACTTTGTGGTTATAGAGAGTGGGTGCAGGAGGAAAGAGGAGTGATTGGTGGAATGATGAAGTAAAGGTGTGATAAAAGAGAAAAAGTTAGCTTATGAGAGGTTTTTACAAAGCAGAAGTGTTATAAGAAGAGTAGAGTATATGGAGAGTAAAAGAAAGGTGAAGAGAGTGGTGAGAGAGTGCAAAAGGAGAGCAGATGATAGAGTGGGAGAGCACTGTCAAGGAATTTTAATTGAAAATAAGAAAAAATTTTGGAGGTGAGTCAAACAAGTTAAAAAAGCCTAGAGAGTTATTTTTTTAGTTTAATATGTTTATTATGCACCCCATACCCATCCTGTGGGCGGTAGTCACCCCATACCCATCCTGTGGGCGGTAGTCACCCCATACCCATCCTGTGGGCGGTAGTCACCCCATACCCATCCTGTGGGCAGTAGTCACCCCATACCCATCCTGTGGGTGGTAGTCACCCCATACCCATCCTGTGGTCGGTAGTCACCCCATACCCATCCTGTGGGTGGTAGTCAAAAGATTACAGAGGTACATAATTGGTCCAGGGACTGGACTCCAAAGTTTTGGTAGCTGAGCAAGTTACAATGGTAATGAACTAGATCTGGTCATAATCATGACCAAGTTACAAAGGTAATGAGCTCCAGGTAGAGCTGGTCACACTCATGAATAATTGCAAAGGTAATGAATCATAAACACATTAATCATGAGAATTTACAAAGGTAATGAGCTCCAGGTAGAGCTGGTCAAAATCAGGGACAAGTTTAAAAGGTAATGAATGAAAAAACACGTTATCACATGATTACAATCATAGCCCAAATTACAGAGTAATGAGCAGTTAACAAACATAGCAGGGAATTCACCCCATTCCCCCAACAACAGATTTTGCTAGTGCCTGTCTCTCCTCGGTAGACAGCCATTGCAAACAGCAGCAAGTTCCCCCGGGATCTGCTGCTTGCACGAGCACCATCGACCCCCCCAAGAGGTCCAAGAAGCCAGTGATCCGTTAGCAGCCCGATAGAGAGCCCCCCTAGGGGACATGTCAGCGTCCGGTGGACGCCAAGTTTGATTGTAGATCCCAGGCCCTCGTGTGTACGGATGTTGAAGCTTGGGGAACTGAGTACCCACTGCCTGTGGCACACCGGGGCGCTGCCTCGCAGTCGAACTCCACGATGCTGTCCCTGTAGTGGAAGTTCCCGTGAGCCCGGCACTCCCTGCATTTGCCTCGCTGACATTGTGGGTTAGGGGAGAAGTACCCTCTACAGATGGGGTGGCGTGGGAGTTGGGTGGGGTGAGGCAGGGGAGACGCGCAGGTGTGAAGCGTTATGAGAGGGTCACTGTTTACTACACACGCCCTCCCCGCGACAACACCAAATCCTCTGAAACTGCACAACACTTCAACTATTTACGCTGGGAAACGATGCACTGGGATTTTCCGTTCGCTGCCTGGTATCTTCTCAAAGCATTCACACTGAGTTCTGTTAAGTAGGGACCTGGTCAGCCTCTTTGACCAGGAGCTATCCTTGAAAATCCCGCAGCTAGCCCACTACACAACCTGCCGTGTCGGCCATGTTGAGCCTTGAGAAGCCTAGAGAACGAATGGATTTGTCAGTTAAAAATAGAGAAGGGGAGTTAGTAGATGGGGAGATGGAGGTTTTGGGTAGATGGCGAGGGAAAATTTTGAGGAACTTTTTAATGTCGACGAAGAAAGGGAAGCGGTAATTTCATTTCACTGGCCAGGGAGGTATACCATCTTTTAGGAGTTTAAGAAGAACAGGAGTGATTGTGGGGGGAAGTACGTGAGGCATTACTAAGAATGAAAGGGGTAAAGCAGCTGGAACTGATTGGGATATGACAGAAAAAGTTAAAAGCAGGGGGGGATATAGTGTTAGAAGGTTGGTATTTTTGTGTAATAAATGTATGAAAGAGGGGAAGGTACCTAGGGATTGCCAGAAACATGTATAGTCCCTTTAAAATAAAGGGAAAGGGGGACAAAAGAGATTGTAAAAATTATAGAGGAATAAGTTTATGATATACCAGGAAAATGTATGGTAGGGTTATAATTGAAAGAAATTAGAGGTAAGACAGAATGTAGGATTGCGGATGAGCAAGGAGGTTTTAGAGTGGGTAGGGGATGTGTAGATCAAGTGTTTACATTGAAGCGCATATATGACCTGACATGATACATCCACCTGGATTGGCATTACAGGAACAGGGAACCCCCTCAGTTAGTTGCATTTCTGTTTGAAAAGTTTTGCTCTGTTACATATGGCTCTTCATTCTCCGTCTACACGGATGGCTCGGCACGGTCCTCCCCCCCTTCTACATCATCTGTGGCCTTCTTCGCTAATCTCTCCCTGTGTCAAACGTGGCGGTTGGACCCTGCTCATTCTGTTCTGGCAGGGGAACTCTTCGCCATTCACCAGGCTCTGGCTTTTGTCCTAGATCACATTTCCCCACAACCACTGGTCCTCTTCTCTGATTCCCAATCTTCCCTGGCACTTTTGTGCTCTGCCTGTCCACGATCACTGCGCGTCCTTGTTCATCAGACACAATCTCTCCTGCGCTTCTTGCGGAGCCCAGGTTGGAGCATCTCCTTTCAGTGGGTTCCGCCCATGTTGGAATCAGGGGAAATTAAGTGGCAGATTGGGCGGCCTCCCTCGTGCATCTACTTCCTACTGTTACCCCTCTTGCCCTGGGCCATAGTGATTTCACAAGGGCTGTCTAGAAGGGAATCCATCATCAGTGGTAAGAGGGCCTTGCACACTCCCTCTCTTCTTCGGCGTTGGGCTCTGTCCGAACTTTTAATGGTCCCTGCCCTTGGGCTCGCCATCCCAACCGCACGGTGGACGTTGTACTGACTCACCGAGTCGGGCACTCACGACTGGCGGCTCATCTATATCGCCTTCGGATGATGGACTCTCCATATTGCCAGTGGTGTCCCTCACAGCCTGAGACGGTGGAACACTTCCTACTGTGGTGCCCACATTATCACTCTGCACAGACTACTCTCCGTGCGGCCTTGCACACACTTGGGGTGCACACTTTCACTCTACCTGTCCTCCTCAACAAGGAGGGGTTTCGCCCTCTGGACCGTCAGGAGATATTGGCTTGTACCTGCTCCTTCCTGCTGGCTTCAGGACATATCAGAGACATATGATATTAGTCAAGACATTCTTCCACTTTGGTCGATATTCCCTCTCCTAGCACTGGACGGCCAGGCTCGATACAGCGTATGCTGTCAGTGGCCCTGAAAACCCCAACAGAAGAAGAAGAAGAAGTATTTAGATAAAGGTAGGGAAGTTTTTATTGCATTTATGGATTTAGAAAAGGCATATGATAGAGTGGATAGGGGAGCAATGTGGCAGATGTTACAAGTAGTATATGGAATAGGTGGTAAGTTAGGAGGAGGTGCAGGATTACCAAAACTGTTGTCCAGAGGGCTGAGGAAGGGTTGTTGAGGTGGTTCGGACATGTAGAGAGAATGGAGCGAAACAGAATGACTTCAAGAGTGTATCAGTCTGTAGTGGAAGGAAGGCGGGGTAGGGGTCAGCCTAGGAAGGGTTGGAGGGAGGGGGTAAAGGAGGTTTTGTGTGCGAGGGGCTTGGACTTCCAGCAGGCATGCGTGAGCGTGTTTGATAGGAGTGAATGGAGACAAATGGTTTTTAATACTTGATGTGCTGTTGGAGTGTGAGCAAAGTAACATTTATGAAGGGATTCAGGGAAACCGGCAGGCCGGACTTGAGTCCTGGAGATGGGAAGTACAGTGCCTGCACTCTGAAGGAGGGGTGTTAATGTTGCAGTTTAAAAACTGTAGTGTAAAGCACCCTTCTGGCAAGACAGTGATGGAGTGAATGATGGTGAAAGTTTTTCTTTTTCGGGCCACCCTGCCTTGGTGGGAATCGGCCAGTGTAATAATAATAAAAATAAAATTACTAAATGATGTAAAGAGTTTTTATGAGGATAGTGAGGCTCAGGTTAGGGTGTGTAGAAGAGAGGGAGACCACTTCCCGGTAAAAGTAGGTCTTAGACAGGGATGTGTAATGTCACCATGGTTGTTTAATATATTTATAGATGGGGTTGTAATAGAAGTAAATGCTAGGGTGTTGGGGAGAGGGGTGGGATTAAATTATGGGGAATCAAATACAAAATGGGAATTGACACAGTTGCTTTTTGCTGATGATACTGTGCTCATGGGAGATTCTAAAGAAAAATTGCAAAGGTTAGTGGATGAGTTTGGGAGTGTGTGTAAAGGTAGAAAGTTGAAAGTGAACATAGAAAAGAGTAAGGTGATGAGGGTATCCAATGATTTAGATAAAGAGAAATTGGATATCAAATTGGGGAGGAGGAGTATGGAAGAAGTGAATGTTTTCAGACACTTGGGAGTTGACGTGTCAGCGAATGGATTTATGAAGGATGAGGTTAATCATAGAATTGATGAGGAAAAAAAGGTGAGTAGTGCATTGAGGTATATGTGGAGACAAAAAACATTATCTATGGAGGCAAAGAAGGGAATGTATGAAAGTATAGTAGTACCAACACTCTTATATGGGTGTGAAGCTTTGGTTGTGAATGCAGCAGCGAGGAGGCAGTTGGAGGCAGTGGAGATGTCCTGTCTAAGGGCAATGTGTGGTGTAAATATTATGCAGAAAATTCGGAGTGTGGAAATTAGGAGAAGGTGTGGAGTTAATAAAAGTATTAGTCAGAGGGCTGAAGAGGGGTTGTTGAGTTGGTTTGGTCAATTAGAGAGAATGGATCAAAGTAGAATGACATGGAGAGCGTACAAATCTGTAGGGGAAGGAAGGCAGGGTAGGGGTCGTCCTCGAAAAGGTTGGAGGGAGGGGATAAAGGAGGTTTTGTGGGCGAGGGGCTTGGACTTCCAGCAAGCGTGCATGAGCGTGTTTGATAGGAGTGAATGGAGACGAATGGTATTTGGGACCTGACGAGCTGTTGGAGTGTAAGCAGGGTAATATTTAGTGAAGGGATTCAGGGAAACTGGTTATTTTTATATAACCGGACTTGAGTCCTGGAAATGGGAAGTACAATGCCTGCACTTTAAAGGAGGGGTTCGGGATATTAGCAGTTTGGAGGGATATATTGTGTATCTTTATACGTATATGCTTCTAAACTGTTGTGTTCTGAGCACCTCTGCAAAAACAGTGATTATGTGTGAGTGAGGTGAAAATGTTGAATGATGATGAAAGTATTTTCTTTTTGGGGATTTTCTTTCTTTTTTGGGTCACCCTGCCTCAGTGGGCCACCCTGCCTTGGTGGGCCACCCTGCCTCGGTGGGCCACCCTGCCTCGGTGGGCCACCCTGCCTCGGTGGGCCACCCTGCCTCGGTGGGCCACCCTGCCTCGGTGGGCCACCCTGCCTCGGTTGGCCACCCTGCCTCGGTGGGCCACCCTGCCTCGGTGGGCCACCCTACCTCGGTGGGTCACCCTGCCTCGGTGGGCCACCCTGCCTCGGTGGGCCACCCTGCCTCGGTGGGAGACGGCCGACTTGTTAAAAAAAAAAAATGTAAAATATGCATATCTGTTACTTGAAAAAATCAATATGATTTGGCTAACTTTTCCCATTTATGATGATGTTTTGGTCCAACTTGGACCATTTATAAAGTCACGGTCCAAGTAAGATCGAAACGTGGTATACCTGGAGGATGTTCTGGGGGTCACCGCCCCTGGGGCCCGGTCCATGACCAGGCTTGGTAAGTTCTCTCCTATACTGGGTTATTTGTGTATTGTACAGCTGTATGAATATACAGCTGTACATGTATTCATGTGTCTGGTTAAATACACACATGAAACTAAAACAACTAAAGAAGTTTTGTATGGAACAACATTTGAGTGATAAAATTATTTAGTAGTTTACAAATTAAGTTTTGTGAACCTTGAACTTTCTCTTGGTTCTTTAAAATTAATACTTGCCAAATTTTTTCAGGGAGCGCCTTGTGTGTACAGTGTTATATTTTGGGATGTGCTTAATCTGTACGGATCATATAATCAAAAAGAAGCGCTAGACCTACAAGGGTCATACAGCACAGTGTGGATCGTATAGAGCCTGGAAAATGGGAGGCAATCAGTTTCGATTCAAGGAAGGGATGACGAGTCCAATTCCTTAGATCAAGAGCCCCTCACCAGCATCAAGGAACCTCCCTTGTGGGGATCACTGTACATCAGCTGTTAAATACGCCGCCTCTCCTCCTCTTACCATCCTAAACACAGCCTACGGCCAGGCTCCGGGAGTAGAAAAACTCTCGGAACTTATCAAAGGTATATTTTCTTCCATTCAAGTCTATAAACTTCAAATTCTTCCAGATATAACGTTTTTAAATAAACCGAACTAAAAGTAATATCACCGACTTCTACCACATATTTACAACACCTAACGTAAACTACAGATGAAAATATTTAAGAAATTGCTGTGGTGTTATAGAAATGTAAATAATACTATCAGATTTGACTTCCTCTAAGTGGTCTTCAATAGTGGCGCTTGGGTCAGTGTCATTGCGACAAGGATGTCCATAGGTTTCCCAGAACATGCAGCTACAATTGCGACAGAGGCAAAGTTTTTCTGCGTACTCCTCTCGCAGTCCGTAAGTCCTGTTGAAGGAAAAATTATTTTTATAGTCCTGTTGAAGGAAAAAATCTTTCAATCAGTTTAAATACAGACTATACAACTAAGTGCATTTAAAACTACAGTGGTACCCCGAGATTCGTACAGCTCCCAACTTGAACAATTATGTAAGTGTACATTATTCCTTATGGGAACAAATTTGTTCGGTATCGGCACTTGAACAGCCTTCTGGAACAAATTAAGTTCGTAACTTGAGGTACCACTGTACAGTGGACCCCGGTTTACGATATTATTTCATTCCAGAAGTATGTTCAGGTGCCATTACTGACCGAATTTGTTCCCATAAGGAATATTGTGAATTAGATTAGTCCATTTCAGACCCCCAAACATACACATACAAACTCACTTACATAAATACACTTACATAATTGGTCGCATTGGGAGGTGATCGTAAACCGGGGATCCACTGTATATACAATAACTCCTGCCATTACTTTGTTGTCTACAATTTAACACATTTGGAATTTATAAGGAAAAAATGCCATTTGCACTCCAGTTCATTAATTATTCATGGGGGAACACTAAACCCATATGGGTTATGCAGCACCTGTAGATTGAATTCGGGCTTAATCAAAGGAAAAGGAGCACAGATCCAATTCCCTAGATCAAGAGCCCTCTCACCAGCATCAAGGAACCTCCTGTAAGGGTTCCAACTCATTATAATAAGATGTTGCTGGGATTTTTAACCCCACAGGGTTAGCCACCTGGGATAACCCAAGAAAGTCAGTGTGTCATCAAGGACTCTTATTTCCATTGTGGTCCTTTAGTCTTGTCCCTCCAGGATGCAACCCACACCAGTCACCTAACACCCAGGTACCTACTTGTTAGGTGAACATGTTCAACAGGTGTAAGGAAACACGTCCAATGTTTCCACCCTTGCCAGGGATCGATCCATGGACACTCAGCATGTGTGAGGCTAAAGTGTTGCCTTCCAGGCCACAGGTCACCACCATTTGCAACTGAGAATGTAACTGTGGTGAAATCATGTAGAAAAATAACCTAGGGATGACTCACAAAATCGTAATGCCACGATAGCAAACAAACCATTGAGTTTTACGACTCACTCGCCGCGAATTCAATCCCCACCCGTACCGTGGTTTAACCTAGGGATCTTTTTACTGATGTAATTCTCCTCAGCATTTTTCATGTTTAAATTTACATTCTTATGCTACTCAATAACCTATGTCTAGGTTTAAGTAGACTGTAAGCACAGTACGGTGGTACCTTGGGGTCCGAACTTATTTTGTTCCAGAAGGCTGTTCGAGTGCTGATACCCAACGAATTTGCTCCCATAAGGAACATTGCTTAAACCAAATCAGCACTTCACAGTGCTGTGTGCGGCACCCACATGTACAGTAATTATTTACTCTAATCAGAGGTTAGTGCTCTAAAACCATTTTGGTCATGTAGTGACTGGGTAATGTGAGGCGATCAGGTTCAATCCAAGGAAGGGAAGAGTAAATCTAGTTCTCTGGATCAGGAGCCCTCCAGCATTAAGGTGCTTTTCTTCATGGTCACACAAGTGTAGCCGAGTCATTGCTATTAACCCGTTAACGGTCCAAACGTATACATACGTTTTTACCGCTAGTGTCCCAAACGTATATATATGTTTTATTTGTCATACATTCAACATTGCCATGATAAGCCTGAGTCACCTAGACATGAGAGAATGGGTGTGCACACTCACTGTGTGCCATATTAAAATAATTGGGGACGCCTGGGTACCATATGCTCTTTTTTCCTATTAAAAAAAACTATTTTTTTTTTCTCAAAAAATTAGGGGCACTATGCGAGAGAACATATATACATGTATACGTTTGGACCATTTATGGGTTAATATACAGTAAGACAAGATAAGATTTCGTTCGGATTTTTAACCCCGGAGGGTTAGCCACCCAGGATAACCCAAGAAAATCAGTGCGTCATCGAGGACTGTCTAACTTATTTCCACTGGGGTCCTCAATCTTGTCCCCCAGGATGCGACCCACACCAGTCAACTAACACCCAGGTACCTATTTGCCGCTAGGTGAACAGGACAACAGGTGTAAGGAAACATGTTGAAATGTTTCCACCCGCCGGGAATCGAACCCGAGCCCTCCATGTGTGAAGCGGGAGCTTTAGCCACAAGTAGTCGCTCCATATCTACGGGTAACACATTCCAAGACCAACCACGGATAGTACTGATCCCTATACAGTGGACCCCCGGTTAACGAACTTTTTTCATTCCAGTAGTATGTTCAGGTGCCAGTACTGACCGAATTTTTTCCATAAGGAATATTGTGAAGTAGATTAGTCCATTTCAGACCCCCAAACATACATGTACAAACGCACTTACATAAATACACTTACATAATTGGTCGCATTTGGAGGTGTTCGTTAAGCGGGGGTCCACTGTATATGCCTATTTTCATTTACATATCTATGATAAAGTTTAATTAATAAATTATGCACAATAAGATGAGAATTAGCATTTTTTCACTGCTGGACACCACTTCACAGTTTCTCTCAGGATCTGAGGAACTACCACCATCATCGTTACTTTGATGTCTTGGTGTTATTATTAAGCAAAATTAAGGATTATTTTTGGACCACGGTAAACCGTGGATAATTGAAACTGCGGAAACTGAATCCGCAGATATGGGAGTTCTACTGTACTGTCAACACAAAAAATTCTGATTATCTATGTCTATATTATTTTGCATAGATTTTTTTTCAACACGTCAGCCGTCTCCCACCAAGGCATGGTGAGCCAAAAAAAAAGCACTTTTAACATTATTCAAGACTTTCACCAACATTCACACACACTGTCTTTGCAGAAGTGCACAGATGCAACAGTTCAGTTGTCACTCCAAACAGCAAATTTTCCAAACCCCTCCTTTAAAGTGCAGGCATTGTACTGCCCACCTCCAGGACTCAAGCCCAGCTAACCAGTTTCCCTGAATCCCTTCACAAAATATTACCCTGCTCACGCTCCAACAGCTCGTCAAGCCCCAAAAACCATTCATCTCCATTCCTATCTTTCTCACACATGCCTGCTGTATGTCCAAGCCCCTAAGAAACCTGATAAACTGTTTGGAATTTGATTGAATGAAACAGAAACATTAATTCAGCAGTACAGCCTCTCCTCACTTTACGACAGAGTTCCGTTCCTAAGACCACGTCGGTAAACAAATTCGTCGCTAAGTGAGGAGCACACTATAATGGTGGTGGGTTTGTGTCAGCCATCTTTGATATTGTTTTAATGTCATCTTTGCACCATTTATAACATTTCTGGTATATTTTTGTTTGTTAGTGGGATGAATTGTAAAGGACCTGCCTAGTATGGGCCAACAGGCCTGCTGCAGTGTTCCTCCTTTCTTATGTTCTTATGTTTATACAGTAGTGTACTGTATATTGTAATAAACAAAACAGAGGAAATTAGCTCTAATATATTAGTCGGAGAGCCCGTCATAAGTCCAAGTCATCGGTAAACGAGTACGTCACTGAGGAGAGGCTGTATTAAATTTTAACTGTTACTCACCTCCTGAGTCTATCGTAGACTTTCCGCCAATTCTTCTGGACCTGTAACTCTTTATGCATCAGAATCACGTGTTCTATTTGTGCTGGTGTCCAGTGAAACCGACACAGCAATCGCCAAATACTTTTTTCTTCGCTTACTTTTGCCATTAGACTATATGCTTCCCCGGCAGCCTGAAAGTAGTGATAGTTTGATTTTAAGAACATCCAATATGCCTGCATCAATTTCCCACATCAGGAAACACTTGTCCTGTTTCCTGGCAAACCTTACCTAACCTAACTTGCAGTAAATAAGTATTATTTATTTATTTATTTATTAATTTGAACATGATACAAAGAAGTACAAAAAATACAGTTGTTAAGTGCAACATGCCAAAGCTCCTTGTATGCAGCACATTATGGGCAGCTTAAAATTAACTTAAGATTAACTAAGCAATGATATATTCAGTGGTAAAACATTACTGTAAACAGATAACAATTAAGCACAAATGAATATTTCAAAGACAGGTCATATGGTCATTTACTGTGTTGCTGTGTAATCAGTAGAATGGAGTATTATGTTAGGTAATGTAATTAAAAGTTAAAAAGTTTGATTGGGGTCACAGGTTAAACATTTATGAGATACAATTATTCAGTATTTATTTAGTTGAGGGTGAGTGAGTGATTTTTGAGAAGAGACGAATTTATAAACAGTGTTTCTTTTATATTCACAGGTAATGAATTCCAGATTTTTGGGCCTTTTATGTGCATTGAGTTTTTGCAAAGCGTGAGATGGACACGAGGAACATCAAAGAGTGATCTGTGCCTTGTGTTGTGGTCATGTGTTATGGTCATGTATTATGGTCATGTGTTATGGTCATGTGTTATGGTCATGTATAAGGATGTTAGTCAACTATTGAGAGTAGCGTCCTGGTAAGGGGGTAGAATAAACAGCAAATGAATGTATTTACCAAGATAATACATATGTATAATAGATTGCATGATTAAAAAGTTGACATACACGGTAAAGCGCATTGTACATCAATTGCAACTTGCAGTATCTTCACCGTCTCTATTGAACCAGTCCACAAAAATGAAGATCATTGAATCAGTTTGAGATAAAGAAAAAGAAATACATTCCTTTTATTATTTTTATTATTATCACACTGGCCGATTCCCACCCAGGCAGGGTGGTCCACCCAGGCAGGGTGGTCCACCCAGGCAGGGTGGTCCACCAAGGCAGGGTGATCCACCAAGGCAGGGTGGTCCACCAAGGCAGGGTGGTCCACCAAGGCAGGGTGGCCCACCAAGGCAGGGTGATCCACCAAGGCAGGGTGGTCCACCAAGGCAGGGTGCCCCACCAAGGCAGGGTGGTCCACCAAGGCAGGGTGGTCCACCAAGGCAGGGTGGCCCACCAAGGCAGGGTGGTCCACCAAGGCAGGGTGGCCCACCAAGGCAGGGTGGTCCACCAAGGCAGGGTGGCCCACCCAGGCAGGGTGGTCCACCAAGGCAGGGTGGTCCACCAAGGCAGGGTGGTCCACCCAGGCAGGGTGGTCCACCAAGGCAGGGTGGTCCACCAAGGCAGGGTGGTCCACCAAGGCAGGGTGGCCCACCAAGGCAGGGTGGTCCACCAAGGCAGGGTGGCCCACCAAGGCAGGGTGATCCACCAAGGCAGGGTGGCCCACCAAAGCAGGGTGGCTCACCAAGGCAGGGTGGCCCACCAAGGCAGGGTGGCCCGAAAAAGAAAAACTTTCACCATCATTCACTCCATCACTGTCTTGCCAGAAGGGTGCTTTACACTACAGTTTTTAAACCACAACATTAACACCCCTCCTTCAGAGTGCAGACACTGTACTTCCCAGGTTAGAATAGTTTTAAACAAAAACATTGGCATCCTTTACTAGAGTGTCACACGAAAACAGGGCCTCATGTCGTGCTAAAATGCACCATTGGTTCACTAGCTACCTTTCTTATTCTACATAAGTTTGTAGTTAGCTACATAAGAACTCCTACTGAATAGTCTGTCAAAATGCTCAATACTAACCCACATGGAGACAGAAATACAGAAGGCTGGCTGATTTGTATACTGTTTTGATTGATTATCATTAGGATTAGCTTGCCCAAAATGCTGTGCGTATTAGTGGCTTTCTTTTGTCCCTAATAATACTAATAATCTTTATTTCTACAAGTACATGTACAAGGTATACAAGTACATGTACAAGGTATACAAGTACATGTACAAGGTATACAAGTACATGTAAAAGGTATACAAGTACATGTACAAGGTATACAAGTACATGTACAAGGTATACAAGTACATGTACAAGGTATACAAGTACATGTAAAAGGTATACAAGTACATGTACAAGGTATACAAGTACATGTACAAGGTATACAAGTACAGTGGACCCCCGCATAACGATCACCTCCAAATGCGACCAATTATGTAAGTGTATTTATGTAAGTGCGTTTGTACATGTATGTTTGGGGGTCTGAAATGGACTAATCTACTTCACAATATTCCTTAAGGGAACAAATTCGGTCAGTACTGGCACCTGAACATACTTCTGGAGTGAAAAAATATCGTTAACCGGGGGTCCACTGTACATGTACAAGGTATACAGACCATAACTGACATCAATGACACTACTATATAGAAAGCTCTTTGTTATGCTGAGCATTTCCTGCAAATTAGGTAAATTGTCCCCAGGATGCTACTCACACCCATCAACTAACCCCTAAGGTAACTATTTTACTGATAATTGAACAGAAACAGCAGGTGTCTTAAGGAAACATGTCGAAACATTCTTATCCATACTGGGGATCGAACCACGGACCTCAGTGTGTGAGCTCAGTGCGCTACCAATTTAGCTACACTATTTGTATGGCATAGATACGTAAATAAAAATTTGTATTTGTAGCTATGCAAAATATTTCAGGCAGACTTAAGATTAAACAAGCCTAAAAATAATTGAGAGAATAGTTACATTATAGGAGCAAAGGGCTAATAACCCCCTCATGTATACATTACTAAATTTAAAGAGATATTTTCATTTTTCTTTTTGGGCCGCCCTGCCTTGGTGGGATATGGCCGGTGTGTTGAAAGAAGAAAGTTAGATTATAAGTTTAACAGCACAATATAACTTATGTACCTGGGGCTCGGTGTACCTGGGGCTCGGTGTACCTGGGGCTCGGTGCACCTGGGGCTCGGTGTACCTGGGGCTCGGTGTACCTGGGGCTCGGTGTACCTGGGGCTTGGTTTAAAATGGTCTTGAGATTCAATAATGCTTCTCAGTCTGTAAAATGTATAACAAATACTTACCCTAATGTCATTATGGTTGTCGAGTCTTTTCAAAATTTCTCGTATACATTCTTCAGGCACTTCTTGTAGTGTTGGATGCATGTCATCACCTGGCTGAAAAATAAAAGGTTTTAACATTAAACCACAGGTAAACCATCACATGAAATAAAAAAACTTACTCCAAAATTTAATACAGTACAGTACTAATAAATCCTAATACAGTACCAAAGAAGAATTTATTTTTTTAACACATCGGCCATGTCCCACCGAGGCATGGGGAGCCAAAAAAAAGGAAACACTTTCACCATCATTCACTCTTATCACTGTTCTGCCAGAGGCTTAACCCTTTGAGGGTTTCGGCCATACTAGTACGGCTTACGACCCAAGGATTTTGACATACTAGTACGCCTAAATTCCTGTGCCTTCATATCTAATGAGAGAAAGCTGGTAGGCCTACATATGAAAGAATGGGTCTATGTGGTCAGTGTGCACAGTATAAAAAAAATCCTGCAGCACAGTGCGTAATGAGAAAAAAAAAACTTTGACCGTGTTTTTGGAATAAAACAGCGACTTTGCACTGTATTTTCGTATGGTATTTATTGTTGTATTCTAGTTTTCTTGGTCTCATTTTATAGAATGGAAGACATATTACAGAAATTGAGGTGATTTTGACTGGTTTTACAATGAAAAGTACCTTGAAATTGAGCGCAAAGTAGCAGAAATGTTCGATTTTTATCAAAGTTCAAAAGTAAACAAATCGTGCCACGCGTCCAATACATGTCAACTGGCAAGTCTAATATTCTTTCACAAGTGCGCTGATATTATTTATACCATTTCTACACTAATGCAGTAGTCTGCATAACAGTAAATCTTCTATTTTTTGTAAGAATAAAAATTCAAAGTGGAAAGCCAAAGAAATATAAGAGAGGCCTGGGGATGTGACTAACGAACAGAGAACTTGTTATTTTAGTGCCAGGAATGTCTGTCTTGTTTATTCTGGACCCTATTCGGAAATTGGCATCTTGAAATTTGTGTGAAATTGGCAAAATTGCTAAATTCTGACCACTTTATTAGATAGTTAAAATTGGTAAATGGGTGGCTTCTTGTACTCATTCGATAGAAAAAATGGAGTTCTAGCGAAATAATTATGGTTTTTGTCGACTAGTACATTGGAATTGGTCGAAAATAGGGCTCAAAGTGGGCAAAATCGCCGATACGTAAACATCGTCCAGACCGCTAACTTCGCGAGAGCATAATTCCGTAAGTTTTCCATCAAATTTCATACTTTTGGTGTCACTGTGATCGGGAAAAGATTCTCTATCTTTTCATAAGAAAAAATAATTTTTTTTTTCTGAAATTTGGCCGACCCTGAGAACAAGTTTCGGAGAGGGCCTGTCGACCCTCAAAGGGTTAATGATACTGTATTACAGTTCAAAATGGAAATAAATGGTATAAAATACCGACACAATGGAAATATAAACACACATGCAGTATAATGTGATCCTTTATTGACAATGTTTCGCCCACACAGTGGGATTTTTCAAGTCACGTACCTTCCACCCCAGGTAGATCTGTTTGTGACTTGAAAAAGCCCACTGTGTGGGCGAAACGTTGTCAATAAAGGATCACATTAAACTGCATATGTGTTTATATTTCCATTACAGTTCAAAACTACAACATTAACATCTCTCCAGAGGGCAGACACTGTACTCCCCACCTCCAGGACTCAAGTCCAGCTACCAGTTTCCCTGAATCCCTTCACACTCCAACAGCACATCAAATCATAAAAAGCTACCTACCCCCACTCACTCCTGCTATTAAAATAATTACCTGCTGGATCTTAATTGTGGTCGCAATTGCATGTATGTCCTGAAGTCGACGTGAATGCTGCTCCCATAAAATAGCAGACCCAAGTTTGTTACCCCATAGGTAGTCCTCTAATCTTTTTCGTAGCTCTTGAAGGAGATGCTGAAGCACATGTACGTTCTGTTGGCTGCTGGTCACCTCATATGCTACCTCTTCCAACATACCGAATAGCATCTGCAAAGGAATTAATTTTTATGTAAGTGTGAGCAAAGTAACATTTATGAAGGGAGTCAGGGAAACTGATTAACTGGACTTGAGTCCTGGAGGTGGGAACTACAATGCCTGTGATCTGAAGGAGACGTGGGGATATGTTATACTTTTTGAACTGTAGTGTTGGCACACCTCTGGCAAGACAGTGATGGAGTGAATAATGATAAAAGCATTTCTTCTTTTTCGGATCACCCTACCTTGGTGGGAAACAGCCTGTGGAGAAATTTTCTCCAGGAGGGGGGTATCAGCCCCCTTCAGCCCCTTCAGCCCCTTTCAGCCCTGAGGGGCCCAGCCCTCTCAGAAGGGGCAAATATCTTGTTTACTGCTACTGTGAGTAATTGATCACAGATGCTGTACGAGTATGCGTGGTCAAATGACCTCTGCTCCTTGCAGTCCAGTGTTGCAAAGTGTATTTTTATAAGAGACAGTACATCTCTTACTTTAGCAGGACAATTAAGGAAAATCCTGCTCCCACTTTATTACCATAGTAAAGATAGTGGACATTGTTGTCTATGCTTAAGACAGCAAGAATCAAACATTCTGCTTTGCTTCATCGAGGAAGTGGCAAGGAAGCAAAAAGTACTAGGTCAGCTTTTTTTTGTGCTAGGGGAGCAACGGCGTGGGGTGCTGTGGCATCTTCAGATTACTTTTGACTCTACTGAGAGTGACACTGACACCAGGATAACCAACAAAGAACACTGATCTGTGCGTTAGTGTGGACAAAGTGTCTCACAAAACACGATAAACACTTACAGAGAAGTGTGATCAACTTCTTAGTGATATTGTGTGAACAATTGTTGATGAACAGTGTAACAACGAGTGTTGCGATCCAACAGAGTGTAGTGCGACATTCTTCAAAGAACACTATTCTTCAATCAACTCAACGGATATCTGGGCATAATTACGGGTCAGATAAATATACCCAGGTAAGTGTTCTAACTCGTGATGTACTACTATTGACTGCGCAGTTGAGTATAAAGTCGTGAGTTAGTCACTTATAATAAACCCCGGTGATATGCGGACCATTGAGTCCACACAAGTAGGTATTTTGTCAGCCATCAGTGAATGAAATATGCTGACATAACACCCCCTAGGGGTAATTTATAATCTTACAAATTATATTTCTTGACAGCCCATGTTGAGATGGTTTCGACAGCTTCTAGACCTCGTCTGCAGGGGCGGCTGTGCAGGCGATGAGTTGTCTTTAAGTTAAGTGTTCACTGTTTAAACTTAGCTGGTAATGCCATTTCTCAACACAGCCGATGTGTTAATAAAAATAAAAATATTCCATTTTCACAAGCCTGAAAATGTATGTTACATTCTTACTGAAGAGGCAGCTCCGCTTTACAGTGCTTCACTTTACAGTGCTTCACTTTACAGTGCTTCACTTTACAGTGCTTCACTTTACAGTGCTTCACTTTACAGTGCTTCACTTTACAGCACTTCACTTTACAGCGCTTCACTTTACAGTGCTTCACTTTACAGCGCTTCACTTTACAGTGCTTCACTTTACAGTGCTTCACTTTACAGTGCTTCACTTTACAGTGCTTCACTTTACAGTGCTTCACTTTACAGTGCTTCACTTTACAGCGCTTCACTTTACAGTGCTTCACTTTACAGTGCTTCACTTTACAGCACTTCACTTTACAGTGCTTCACTTTACAGCGCTTCACTTTACAGTGCTTCACTTTACAGTGCTTCACTTTACAGTGCTTCACTTTACAGCGCTTCACTTTACAGCGCTTCACTTTACAGTGCTTCACTTTACAGTGCTTCACTTTACAGCACTTCACTTTACAGTGCTTCACTTTACAGTGCTTCACTTTACAGTGCTTCACTTTACAGCACTTCACTTTACAGTGCTTCACTTTACAGTGCTTCACTTTACAGCGCTTCACTTTACAGCACTTCACTTTACAGCGCTTCACTTTACAGTGCTTCACTTTACAGCGCTTCACTTTACAGTGCTTCACTTTACAGTGCTTCACTTTACAGTGCTTCACTTTACAGTGCTTCACTTTACAGCACTTCACTTTACAGCACTTCACTTTACAGTGCTTCACTTTACAGTGCTTCACTTTACAGCACTTCACTTTACAGCGCTTCACTTTACAGTGCTTCACTTTACAGTGCTTCATTTTACAGTGCTTCACTTTACAGTGCTTCACTTTACAGCACTTCACTTTACAGTGCTTCACTTTACAGTGCTTCATTTTACAGTGCTTCACTTTACAGTGCTTCACTTTACAGTGCTTCACTTTACAGTGCTTCATTTTACAGTGCTTCACTTTACAGTGCTTCACTTTACAGTGCTTCATTTTACAGTGCTTCACTTTACAGTGCTTCACTTTACAGCACTTCACTTTACAGTGCTTCACTTTACAGTGCTTCACTTTACAGTGCTTCATTTTACAGTGCTTCACTTTACAGTGCTTCACTTTACAGTGCTTCACTTTACAGTGCTTTACTTTACAGCACTTCACTTTACAGTGCTTCACTTTACAGTGCTTCATTTTACAGTGCTTCACTTTACAGCGCTTCACTAATGCAGCATTTTCAGTTACACACATTCTTCATTTATTCAGACTTCCTACAATAAATATATTCACCAGTCAGTATAAGCCAAGGACAAAAATGTTTTAAGTTAAGTAATGTGTGTACTGTATATGAACTTTTTAGGCCTACTATACTGCTCACTTAATATATGATAGTGTGAACATGTTATCAGGCTTTTATTATGCGTTTGATAGTGAAAACAGGGTTATGTTTCACTTTACAGCAGTAGCCTGGAATCTAACCTGCTGTATAAGCAGGGCCCTACAGTAACCCGGAATCTAACCTGCTGTATAAGCAGGGCCCTACAGTAACCCAGAATCTAACCTGCTGTATAAGCAGGGCCCTACAGTAGCCCAGAATCTAACTTGCTGTATAAGCAGGGCCCTACAGTAGCCCAGAATCTAACTTGCTGTAGAAGCAGGGCCCTACAGTAGCCCAGAATCTAACTTGCTGTAGAAGCAGGGCCCTACAGTAGCCTGTAACCTAATCTGCTGTATAAGCAGGGCCCTACAGTAGCCTGTAACCTAATCTGCTGTATAAGCAGGGCCCTACAGTAGCCTGGAACCTAACCTGCTGTATAAGAAGGACCTGCATGTACTTTCTTTCCAAAGATACCTCAAGCCTACACAACAAACTTTTGAGTTTCACTGTTATCAGAGACATATCCAATAGTTTTTTTCAATTCTCTAAGAAATATTAAGTGTTTTAACCTTTTGTGCTCCACCTGATAGAGTTGAAAGCTTCTGGGTAATGAGAAGGTCCATCAACTTGCATATGTATCTGAATCGTCTAATGTCGTGGACAGCATTGATGAAGTCCAATTTTTTTAATGTCTCGCCCAACCCATTAAAACCAGCCACCTGTAAAAGAACAAAGAATTAAACAAAAATGCCTATGATAGCCTTAAGATACAGTGAGCCCTTCGTTTAGTTTATTTACTTTAACCCTTAAGCTGTCCAAACATAGATCTACGTTCACTCGCGTAGCGCTCTGAACGTAGATCTACGTTTTATTTTACATGCAATCAAATGTAAAAAAAAAAAACGTAGCTCTATGTTTGGACAGTTTAAGGGTTAATATCTTTATTATGCACCCCATACCCATCCTGTGGGCAGTAGTCAAAAAAGATTACAGAGGTACATAATGGGTCCAGGGACTGGACCCTAAAGTTTTGATAGCTGAACAAGTTACAAAGGTAATGAACCATTCACTTCAAATTTGGATTACTCTTTACCATTTCTGCATCCCATACAGGCTTCACTCGTAGTACAATTCTGAACATTTCTAGAGGCCTATCATGGCATACGAGCTGCATGGTTGCCTCAAGACAATAAGCAAACTGTCATCACCTGAGAGCTAGTCACAACCTTACCACCAGCACTCAGACAAGGTTAGGTTAAGGTCTGTCAGGAATCAAGACAAGTGTTTCCTGATGTGGGCCTTAGCCAAATGATGACCCGTAGATGGAGCTTTCGGTTATCTGAGGCCTTCCACTGGCTTACCTCTATATATCCCTTTAAAAATGATTATAGTTCCATTTCAGGCAATCAAGGGGGGTGACCATATATTACTCAGTGTGGGGGGTAATTAGGTTTGATCCAAGGAGAGTTAAGTGCAACTCCAATTCTTTATATCAAGAACCTTACACAGGCCC
Organism: Cherax quadricarinatus; assembly: GCF_026875155.1. NCBI lineage: Eukaryota > Metazoa > Arthropoda > Malacostraca > Decapoda > Parastacidae > Cherax > Cherax quadricarinatus. The sequence goes on from NC_069493.1 coordinate 8,450,121, forward strand.
GGTGGCCTGGTGGCTAAAGCTCCCGCTTCACACACGGAGGGCCCGGGTTCGATTCCCGGCGGGTGGAAACATTTCGACACGTTTCCTTACACCTGTTGTCCTGTTCACCTAGCAGCAAATAGGTACCTGGGTGTTAGTCGACTGGTGTGGGTCGCATCCTGGGGGACAAGATTAAGGACCACAATGGAAATAAGTTACAGTCCTCGATGACGCACTGACTTTCTTGGGTTATCCTGGGTGGCTAACCCCCCGGGGTTAAAAATCCGAACGAAATCTTATCTTACCTTATCTAAAGAATTAGGAATGTTAGCAAAAATTTAAATCTAAGATAACAGCACAAAAGTGTTTGCAATAAGGCTAATTGAATGCTTAGGTTCACATTAAGAAGCATAAATAATATACATATATGCATATCTTTCGTAAAAGGGATACGTATAAAATGTTGAAAATATATCTTTGGTAAAAGGCATACGTGTAAATAAAATGCTGAAAATACGTAACCAAGACAGGACTCGCAGCAATGGATTCAACTTGGACAAATTTAGAGTTATGAAGGATATAGGAAGCAATATTTGAAAATGAATTAGTAGATAGTACTAACACCCAGGTATAGTCACTTTAAAGTGGGAACTTTGGGTAGGACAGGCTGGAGAGGTACATGAGTGGGTGCAAGTTGAACCTGCCTAGTATGGGCCAACAGGCCTACTACAGTTCTCCATTACGTTCTCACCTCTTTGGTGTTGCGTGTGTAGATACGACAATATGGCTGAGGAACCATTAACTCGCCACGGCTCCCACGTCTTGATAACAAACCCAACTCTTCAGCTTCCATGCTCTCCTGGGCGTCAGTAACATTTAACCTGTAGACCAATACATTAATTTATTCTTTGTTGTAGACCAATACATTACTTTATTCTTTGTTGTAGACCAATACATTACTTTATTCTCTGTTGTAAAGCAATACTTAACCTTAGCCACGTACTTACACGCGACCAGGTAATCATGAAGCCACACACACACACACACACACACACACACACACACACACACACACCACACACACACACACACACACACAACACACACACACACACACACAGAACACGTGACAGAACACAAGCAGAAAGGCAGAAACAGAGAGAGATGGTACAAAGGCGAAAGGAGGAAAGAGAGGGGATGGAGAAGACAGACAGGAGATCCCAGACACAGGAAGATCAAATACAGCCTCCCTCACAACTTCCTATAGAAGCCTCCCAACCAGGTCAACCCCAGTGCAACCAAACACTCTAAATCAAAACACCCATGCCACATCCAATGCCCCCACCCACTACATTACAAACTCCACCCCCACAGCAACCACCCACAGTTCCTTACCAGGTCTCCCACTTCCCCAACCCCAATACACCTCCCAGACCACAATCTTAGAAAAGAAGTTGAAGGTGTGGTATACAAATGCAGATGGAATAACAAACAAGTATGAGGAGTGGCACGAAAGAATCAAGGAGACATCCCCAGACATAATAGCACTCACAGAAACAAAACTCACCAGAATAATAACAGATTCAATCTTTCCATCCGGATATCAAATCCTCAGGAAAGACATAGGGAGGAGAGGGGGAGGAGGAGTTGCACTACTCATTAAAAACCAGTGGGGGTTTGAGAAAATGGAAGGAATGGATGGCACGGGCGAAAGGGACTACTTAGTAGGAACAATCCAGTCTGAAGGACTTAAGGTGATAATTGCAGTAATGTACAACCCACCACAGAACTGCAGGAGGCCAAGAGAAGAATACGATGAGAGCAACAGAGCAATGGTCGACACACTAGCCGAGGTGGCCAGGAGAGCACACATGGGGGAAGCAAAGTTACTAGATATGGGTGATTTCAATCACAAGGAGATTGACTGGGAAAACCTGGAGCTCCATGGGGGTCCCAAAACATGGAGAGCCAAGATGATGGATGTGGTACTGGAAAACCTCATGCATCAACATGTTAAAGACACTACCAGAGAGAGAGGAGAGGATGAACCAGCAAGACTGGGCCTTGTATTCACCTTGATTAGTACTGACATCGAGGATATCATGTATGAAAGGCCCATGGGAGCTAGTGATCATGTGGTTCTGTGCTTCGACTACATAGTTGAGCTCCAAGTGGAGAGAGCAGCAGGAATAGGGTGGGAAAAACCAAACTACAAAAGGGGGAACTACTCAGGCATGAGGAACTTCTTTCAAGACATTCAGTGGGAGAGGGAACTGACAGGAAAACCAGTACAAGAAATGATGGACTATGTGGCAACAAAATGCAAGGAGGCAGAGGAGAGGTTTGTTCCCAAGAGAAACAGAAATAATGGGAAGAACAGAACGAGTCCTTGTTCACCCAAAGGTGTAGGGAGCAAAAACTAGGTGTACTAGAGAATGGAAAAGGTACAGAAGACAGAGAACTCAGGAAAATAAAGAGATTAGCCGAAGAGCCAGAAACGAATAGGCACAGATAAGAAGGGAGGCTCACGGCAATACGAAATGACATAGCATCGAAAGTCAAGACTGACCCGAAGCTGTTGTACAGCCACATCAGGAGGAAAACAACAGTCAAGGACCAGGTAATCAGACTGAGGAAGGGTGATGGGGAATTCACAAGAAACGACCGGGAGGTATGTCAGGAGCTCAACACAAGATTTAAAGAAGTATTTACAGTGGAAACCAGTAGGACTCCAGGAAATCAGAGCAGGGGGGTGCACCAGCAAGTGCTGGATGAGGTACATATAACCAAGGAGGAGGTGAAGAAGCTGCTATGCGAACTTGACACCTCAAAGGCGGTGGGACCAGACAACATCTCTCCATGGGTCCTTAAAGAGGGAGCAGAGATATTGTGTGTACCGTTAACAAAGATCTTCAACACATCATTTGAAACTGGGCAACTCCCGAGGTATGGAAGATGGCAAATGTAGTCCCAATTTTTAAAAAGGGAGACAGACATGAGGCACTAAACTACAGACCTGTATCACTAACGTGTATAGTTTGCAAGGTCATGGAGAAGATCATCAGGAGGAGAGTGGTGGAGCACCTGGAAAGAAACAAGTGTATAATTGACAACCAGCATGGTTTCAGGGAGGGAAAATCCTGTGTCACAAACCTACTAGAGTTTTATGACAAGGTGACAGAAGTAAGACAAGAGAGAGAAGGGTGGATCGACTGCATTTTTTTGGACTGCAAGAAGGCCTTCGACACAGTTCCTCACAAGAGGTTACTGCAAAAGCTAGAGGATCAGGCACACATAACAGGAAAGGTACTGCATGGATCAGAGAATACCTGACAGGGAGGCAACAACGAGTCATGGTACGTGACGAGGTGTCAGAGTGGGCGCCTGTAACAAGCGGGGTTCCACAGGGGTCAGTCCTAGGACCTGTGCTGTTCTTGGTATATGTGAATGACATAACGGAAGGGATAGACTCAGAAGTGTCCTTGTTTGCGGACGATGTGAAGTTAATGAGAAGAATCAAATCGGATGAGGATCAGGCAGGACTACAAAGAGACCTGGACAGGCTACAAGCCTGGTCCAGCAACTGGCTCCTTGAGTTTAACCCTGCCAAATGCAAAGTCATGAAGATTGGGGAAGGGCAAAGAAGACCGCAGACACAATATAGTTTAGACGGCCAAAGTCTGCAAACCTCTCAAGGAAAAAGATCTGGGGGTGAGTATAACACCGAGCATATCTCCCGACGCGCACATCAATCAGATAACTGCTGCAGCATACGGGCGCCTGGCAAACCTATGGATAGCGTTCCGATACCTCAGTAAGGATTCGTTCAAGACTCTGTATAACATTTACGTCAGGCCCATACTGGAGTATGCAGCACCAGTTTGGAATCCACACCTAGTCAAGCACGTCAAGAAATTAGAGAAAGTGAAAAGGTTTGCAACAAGACTAGTCCCAGAGCTACGGGGATTGTCCTACGAAGAAAGGGTGAAGGAAATCGGCCTGACGGCACTGGAGGCCAGGAGGTTCAGGGGAGACATGATAACGACACATAAAATACTGCGCGGAATATACGAGGTGGACAAAGACGGGATGTTCCAGAGATGGGACACAGACACAAGAGGTCACAATTGGAAGTTGAAGACTCAGATGAATCAAAGGGATGTTAGGAAGTATTACTTCAGTCATAGAGTAGTCAAGCCGTGGAATAGCCTAGAAAGTGAAGTAGTGGAGGCGGAAACCATACATAGTTTTAAGGTGAGGTATGATAAAGCTCATGGAGCAGTGAGAGAGAGGACCTAGTAGCAATCAGTGAAGAGGCGGGGCCAGGAGCTATGAATCGATCCCTACAACCACAAATAGGTGAGTACAAATAGGTGAGTACACACACACACACACACACACAAGACTCTGAAGTGTCCCTATTCGCAGATGATGTGAAGTTGATGAGCAGAATTAAATCGGATGAGGATGAGGCAGGACTGCAAAGAGACCTGGAGAGGCTGGACATGTGGTCCAGAAACTGGCTTCTCGAATTCAATCCTGCCAAATGTAAAGTCATGAAGATTGGGGAGGGGCAAAGAAGACCGCAGACAGAGTATAGGCTAGGTGGACAAAGACTACAGACCTCACTCAGGGAGAAAGACCTTGGGGTGACCATAACACCGAGCACATCACCGGAGGCACACATCAACCAAATAACCGCTGCAGCATACGGGCGCCTGGCAAACCTGAGAATAGCGTTCCGATACCTTAATAAGGAATCGTTCAAGACACTGTACACTGTGTATGTTAGGCCCATACTGGAGTATGCAGCACCAGTCTGGAACCCACACCTGGTCAAGCACGTCAAGAAGTTACAGAAAGTACAAAGGTTTGCAACAAGGCTAGTCCCAGAGCTCAGGGGAATGTCCTACGAGGAAAGGTTGAGGGAAATCGGACTGACGACACTGGAGGACAGAAGGGTCAGGGGAGACATGATAACGACATACAAGATACTGCGGGGAATAGACAAGGTGGACAGAGATAGGATGTTCCAGAGAGGGGACACAGGAACAAGGGGTCACATCTGGAAGCTGAAGACTCAGACGAGTCACAGGGACATTAGGAAGTATTTCTTCAGTCATAGAGTCGTCAGGAAGTGGAATAGCCTAGCAAGTGAAGTAGTGGAGGCAGGAACCATACATAGTTTTAAGAAGAGGTATGATAAAGCTCAGGAAGCAGAGAGAGAGAGAGAGGACCTAGTAGCAATCAGTGAAGAGGCGGGGCCAGGAGCTGAGTCTCGACCCCTGTAACCACAATTAGGTGAATTAGGTGAGTACACACACACACACACACACACACACACACACCAACGTGCACACACCCGCCCACATACACACACACACACACCAACGTACACGCAGAGCCAGGAACGAGTACGCACAGGTAAGGAGGGAGGCCCAGCGACAGTATGAAAATGACATAGCATCGAAAATCAAGACTGACCCGAAACTGTTGTTATAGCCACATCAGAAGGAAGACAACAGTCAAAGACCAGGTGATCAGATTGAGGACAGAAGGTGGAGAACTCACAAGAAATGATCAGGAGTTATGTGAGGAGCTAAACAGGAGATTTAAGGAAGTTTTTACAGTAGAGACAGGAAGGGCTCTGGGAAGACAGCACAGAAGGGAACATCAAGAGGGAATATACCAACAAGTGTTGGATGATATACGAACAACCGAGGAGGAGGTGCAGAAGCTGCTAAGTGACCTTGATACCTCAAAGGCGATGGGACCGGACAACATCTCCCCATGGGTCCTAAGAGAAGGAGCAGAGATGCTGTGAGTGCCTCTAACCACAATCTTCAACACATCCCTTGAAACTGGGCAACTACCTGAGAAATGGAAGACAGCAAATGTAGTCCCCATATTTAAGAAAGGAAACAGAAATGAGGCACTAAACTACAGACCTGTGTCTCTGACATGTATTGTGTACAAAGTCATGGTCAAGCACATCAAGAAGTTAGAGAAAGTACAAAGGTTTGCAACAAGGCTAGTACCAGAGCTCAGGGGAATGTCGTACGAGGAAAGGTTGAGGGAAATTGGACTGACGACACTGGAGGACAGAAGGGTCAGGGGAGACATGATAACGACATACAAGATACTGCGGGGAATAGACAAGGTGGACAGAGATAGGATGTTCCAGAGAGGGGACACAGGAACAAGGGGTCACAACTGGAAGCTGAAGACTCAGACGAGTCACAGGGACGTTAGGAAGTATTTCTTCAGTCATAGAGTCGTCAGGAAGTGGCACAGCCTAGCAAGTGAAGTAGTGGAGGCAGGAACCATACATAGTTTTAAGAAGAGGTATGACAAAGCTCAGGAAGTAGAGAGGGAGAGGACCTAGTAGCGATCAGTGAAGAGGCGGGGCCAGGAGCTGAGTCTCGACCCCTGCAACCACAATTAGGTGAGTACACCCGCCCACGTACACACACGCACCAACGTACACACACCCGCCCACGTACACACACGCACCAACGTACACACCCGCCCACGTACACACGCACCAACGTACACACCCGCCCACGTACACACACACACCAACGTACACACACCCGCCCACGTACACACACACGCACCAACGTACACACGCCCGCCCAAGTACACACCCGCCCACGTACACACACGCACCAACGTACACACACCTGCCCATGTACACACACCCGCCCACGTACACACACGCACCAACGTACACACACCTGCCCACGTACACACACCCGCCCACGTACACACACCCGCCCACGTACACATGAGTGCACCAGTTTGGCAGCTCCCACAGTCAGTCACCCCAAGTCTGCCAGCACTGGAAGCTATGCTATATTCTCCTCCCTCTCCCTTATGCTTCATGCTAGTACCTTTTCTTACTACCCTCTCTCCCTGTCATCTTAGTCTCTCTCTCATACCCGCGGGGCCAGGAGCTGAGTCTCGACCCCTGCAACCACAATTAGGAAGTACACACACACAAAACAGACCAAGTGTCTTTCGACAAGAGCCTTTTACAACTGGTAACACACACACACATGGAGCAGGGAGAGGGAGGACCCAGTATCAATCAGTGAAGAGGCGGGCCCAGGAGCTATGACTCGACCCCTGCAACCACAAATAGCCAAGTACCTGGGGTATACCTGGACACGGATACAAAAAAAAAAAATGATAAACAGAACGTAGGCCTAAAACACAATACTGTTTCAGTTTAACTACGAATTCAGTCTAGCAATTTATCGAATAAATTATTGGACATAATACCACAATAACATGTAAGTCTTAACGTGCACGAAATTTATGTTAAGGTGGAGTCGAGCAGGATATCAAAGACGTGTCTGTTTCTAGCCTGATGACTGTGTTCTGTTACGGTTTTCTGGGAAATTACTTTGATCACTGTGTAGGGTTAGGTTAGGTTTGTCAGGAAACAGGACTAGTGTTTCCTGACGCTGGTCTTAGTTATAGGACCCACAGCTGGAGATTTTGGTAGGTTAGGTTTCCTGACATAAAAACATAAGAACATAAGAAAGGAGGAACACTGCAGCAGGCCTGTTGGCCCATACTAGGCAGGTCCTTTACAATTCATCCCACTAACAAAACATTTGCCCAACCCAATTTTCAAAGTTACCCAAGAAATAAGCTCTGGTATGAAAGTCCCACTCAAATCCAACCCTTCCCACTCATGTACTTATCCAACCTAAATTTGAAACTACCCCAACTCCTAGCCTCAATAACCCAACTAGGTAGACTGTTCCACTCATCAACTACCCTATTTCCAAACCAATACTTTCCTATGTCCTTTCTAAATCTATACTTATCTAATTAAAATCCATTACTGCGGGTTCTCTCTTGGAGAGATATCCTCAAGACCTTGTTAATATCTCCTTTATTAATACCTATCTTCCACTTATACACTTCGATCAGGTCTCCCCTCATTCTTCGTCTAACAAGTGAATGTAACTTAAGAGTCTTCAATCTTTCTTCATAAGGAAGATTTCTAATGCTATGTATTAATTTAGTCATCCTACGTTGAATGTTTTCTAACGAATTTATGTCCATTCTGTAATATGGAGACCAGAATTGAGCTGCATAATCTAGGTGAGGCCTTACTAATGATGTATAAAGCTGCAGTATGACCTCTGGACTTCTGTTGCTTACACTTCTTGATATAAATCCCAGTAATCTATTTGCCTTATTACGTACGCTCAGGCATTGCTGTCTTGGTTTAAGGTTGCTGCTTACCATAAACCCCCAAGTCCTTTTCGCAATCTGTATGGCTAAGTTCTACATTATTTAACTTATAAGTGCTAGGGTTATGGACACTCCCGAGCTTCAGAACCTTGCATTTATCTACATTGAACTGCATCTGCCACTTTTCTGACCAAGAATAGAGTTTGTTTAAATCCTCCTGAAGTTCCCTAACATCTACGTTTGAATCAATTATCCTACCTATCTTTGTGTCATCGGCGAATTTGCTCATATCACTAGTAATTCCTTCATCAAGATCATTGATATATATTATAAACAACAACGGGCCCAAGACTGATCCCTGTGGAACGCCACTTGTTACTGATCCCCACTCAGATTTAACCCCATTTATGGACACTCTCTGCTTCCTGTCTGTGAGCCATGATTCGATCCACGAGAGCACCCTTCCCCCAATGCCATGAGCTGCTACTTTCTTTAACAGTCTTTGGTGTGGAACTCTATCAAATGCCTTACTAAAATCCAAGTAAATGATAAATTCTTTATCGTGGTCAACAGCCTCAAAAGCTTTACTGAAGAAAGTTAATAAATTAGTTAGACAAGACCAGCCTCTTGTGAATCCATGCTGAGTATCATTAATCAAGCTATGCTTATCGAGATGGCTTCTCATAATCTCAGCTATAATTGACTCTAGTAATTTGCCTACAATTGAGGTCAGGCTTATTGGGCGGTAATTTGACGGTAACAACTTGTCCCCTGTTTTAAAAATAGGAATTACATTAGCCATCTTCCACATATCAGACACTACACCTGTTTGAAGAGATAAATTAAAAATATTAGTTAATGGTTCACAGAGTTCCATTTTGTATTCCTTAAGAACCCTTGAAAAAACCTCATCAGGACCCGGTGACTTATTTTGCTTCAGTCGGTCTATCTGCTTCACAACCATTTCACTAGTGACTGTGATGTTACATAATTTATCTTCTTCTAGCCCCCTATATAAAAATTAATTACTGGAATATTATTAGTGTCTTCCTGTGTAAAAACCGAGAGAAAATAATTATTTAAAATCGAGCACATTTCATTCTCTTTGTCAGTAAGATGCTCATAGTTATTTTTAAGGGGACCTATCTTATCTCTGACTTTTGTTCTATATACCTGGAAAAAACTTTTTGGGTTAGTTTTAGAATCCCTAGCAACTTTAATTTCATAGTCCCTTTTAGCTTTTCTTATCCCCTTTTTAATGTCCCTCTTAATATCAATATACTCATTCATAAGATGACCCTCACCTCTTTTAAATACGCCTATAAATTTCCCTTTTCTTATGCCCTAGTAGATATTTCAGCCAAATTATTCACCCCATTTTGGGTCATTTCTGTTTGATCTAATTTCTTTATAAGGGATAAACGTACTTTGAGCAGCATGTATGGTGTTCAGAAAGCTGTCATATTGATAGCTCTCTTAAAAACCATACCCCCGGCTGGGATTGAACCTGCGGCCCATAGAGTCTCAAAACTCCAGCCCGTCGCGTTAGCCACTAGACCAGCTAGCCACAATAAGATTCATCCAACTAGGTATATTTTCTACACCATAGGAAGGTTAGCACAGGCACCACGTGACCAAAAAATGCAAGTTTTTACAGACGAATCTCCAGCTAGCGTGGCCGTGACAAACTCTAGCTCAAGTCCCTTCACTGCCGTCAACATGACTCAAGAAATCGTAATGACACGATTGCAAACAAACCATACCCCCGGCCGGGATTGAACCCCTGGTCATAGTCTCAAAACTCCAGCCCGTCGCAGTGGTGCCTGTGCTAACCTTCCTATGGTGTAGAAATATACCTAGTTGGATGAATCTTATTGTGGCTAGCTGGTCTAGTGGCTAACGCGACGGGCTGGAGTTTTGAGACTCTATGACCGTGGGTTCAATCCCGGCCGGGGGGATGGTTTGTTTGCAATCGTGTCATTTCGATTTCTTGAGTCATGTTGACGGCAGTGAAGGGACTTGAGCTAGAGTTCGTCACAGCACGCTAGCTGGAGATTCGTCCCGTAAAAACTTGCAAATTTGTGGTCACAGGGTGCCTGTGCTAACCTTTCCTATGATGTAGAAATATACCTAGTTGGATGAATCTTATTGTGGCTAGCTGGTCTAGTAGCTAACGCGACGGGCTGGAGTTTTGAGACTCTATGACCGCGGTTCAATCCCGGCTGGGGGTAAAGGTTTGTTTGCAATCGCCCTGTCATTACGATTTCTTGAGTCAGTGATAGCTCTCTTCGTTACTCCAGTTAACAGATGATAAGTGTTCCCTAAGCCCATCGTAATCTGCTAAGCGAAAAAACTGGGACCGTTACTGAGTTATCCCTACTATCATACTTCCATTCAATGCTAAATGAATTGATTTGTGGTCGCTAGTACCCAGTTCCTCTGAACTTCTAAATTATTAACAGGGATTCATTGTTTGCCAGAACTAAGTCAAGCAGGGTTTTTACCCCTTGTAGGCTCTGTCACAAACTGCTTCAAAAAACAATCCTGAACTACTTCTAAGAAGTCGTATGATTCTAAAATTTCCCCGTCAAGAAATTCCAATCAATATGACTAAAGTTAAAGTCTCCTAGAATTACTACATTATCGTGCCCCTTTGGGCCCTAACAATTCCTCCCATAGTAGTCTCCCCTGGTCCCTATCTAAATTTGGGGGCGGTATATCACACCTAAAATTAATTTTTTTATGCCCCTCTGAAAATTCTATCCAAACAGACTCTGTATGTGCTACTTCAGACTTAATACCCATTTTTATGAACAGTTCAATCGATCTCGGACATACAATGCCCCCCCCCACCCCCTTTCCTGATACTTCTTCTACTTGGAACAATTTAAAACCCGAATGTGAACATTTTGCAGGCAGTC